>OY979720.1:17186138-17501138 GCA_963855995.1 Muricea muricata
TGTAATTGCTGCCGAGCACAGCGAGGCAGCACACTATTCTTGACGCCATTCGTACCAGTCCCTTGCCCGAGCTATATAATGCCAAAAAAATCTCGATTTTCAATCGATTCGGATGGATGTTAGTTGGATTGCGCAATAATTACAAACGTCCGTTGCGCATATTCAAATTATCAACGTCCGCATCAAACTACTGTCACAAAATAAATATTTTTTGCTATTTTGTGCCACTGTGGCCTGTTAAAAGAAGACTTGCCATACAGCTGCTTTCAGGTGAGTTTATCAATGCTTTGTTGACGTTTTTCGAGTGTTTTACTGATGAATCGAAGGTCGATTTTCGTATTGTTATTCGAGATCTGACATAATGACACAGCTTTTAATTCTTTATTTATAGGCTTTTCTGGTCCAGAAATTTGGTAAATTATTAAATATGTCCCAATCAGTTAGGTATGTACAGTGTATGTAGTTTTTTCATCTAATACTGCATCTTGTCTATTATTTAGATTTCTCCCAGGACAAAATTGATCATTCTATACAGACTATATACAGTATATAAATATATATACAGATTTTGTTGAATACAATGTTTTAATATTGATGGATTATTTCATTCTGCTAGTGTACATCAAGGCAATGACCTTTTTAGTGTGTATTCTCGAGGCTGTCAATGTGCTTTCATGTTTTATCAGTGCTTCTTGAATACAGTGCAAAATAACCCAGTGGTCGCGTGGTCAAAAACCACATTAGATGATGTCGTGTTACAAGGGAAAAGCATGTATTTAGCTTTAAATAATGACTTAATAGTACCAGACCAGGGGTAGACCTTTTGTTTTTAAGTAACTTACTATCAGTTGTTTATTTTACATGTTACACCAACATAACCGATAACTTTTCTTACGAGATATGTCAATCTGTGATGGACACATTTATCGATCCAACTGGAGACGAAACGCCCACTGAGGCACAAACTATTATTGATCCAACCATAGTGGTGGAGCTGATTGAGGCACAAACTATGGTGGTGTGTGTGGTGTTGTGGTGACCACTGTGGAGGCCAGGGCTCAAGCCCAGGTTGGACCTCTATTCAAGGTCTTAAATTAATTGATCTGATTTATACTAGAGATGGATGCCTCATTAGTCTGATAGACCATCCATCTTAGTATAAACACATGTCAAACTGTCCAGATGAACTATGTTAATCTCCTTGGAACTTGTACTTGTTCCTTCCATATTGCATTGTTTCAAATTCTTTTAAAAACTCTGAACAGACGAACTATATTGAAAGTTCGTCTTGACTGATTTCTATTTATTTAACTCGCATGCCAGAGACTTACATGGCATGCCTGATCCTAATGGCACTGCTGTTCTCATGAAATTTAAAAATATTCTAAACTTAGAACAATATTTGTATTCTGTTTCAGCTTGCAATTCTGACCAATGTGAAAAGTGCAATATTAACTGCTGGATGAAACCAAATGGTTGTTACAGTCAAAATAACATCTGGATATATCAAATTGTATGTAATGGGATGTATTGCTATTGAAACGATAATTGTGATTTTCAGCAACACATTGTGTAATGCCAAGATATTTCACATCTGTATATGTACAGTACCCTAACAAGTTATTGGAGAACTAGACATTGATCTTCAATCTACCATATGGATGTTATGAAGATATCTTATTGGCAAGATATTGCATAGCCGTATATATACAGTACCCTAACAAGTCATATTATTGGTCAATGATGTACACTACAGACTAAATGAATATTTACCATCAGTTGTTTATTGTTACATGTTATGCCAACGTAACCGATATATGTCATCCAAGGTAATTTGGTAGTGATGTTAAACAATTTAGTCCAAGGTAATTTAGTAGTGATGTAAAATAATTTAGTAGTGATGTAAAATAATTTAGTAGTGATGTAAAACAATTTAATAGTGATACAAAACTTATATCCACAGTGTGTTCACTTCATGATCATAGGAAGGCGGAAACAGACATCCGTCAAACTAGGGTGCCTTCCTTTAACATCGCAATAAGTATTTAAAGTTGGGACAAGTTGATATTACAATGTAGTATACTATGTCTAAGTATTTAAAGGAATGTTTATAGATTGTTTTTATATTATTCTTGACCGATAACAGTCAATATTTTTTGAAAACTATGAATTTTATGTTGATGTCCAGTGTACTGGACATTGTGCATTTATGGAATCAATATTTTGTGTAATTTGATACTTTAGTACAGTCTATAATTTTAGTGAAAACAAAAAGTCAAATGGTATATTTCTTGCTATGTTTTCTCAGTGTTATGCTCTTAGTATACCATTTTATGTATTTAGGTTATATTGTAGGTCTAACAAACGCTCAAAGTTGCAGATTTCTGCCATATGTAGAGGTTGTGGTCTGAAGTGAGGCTCTACCAGACATTACCACAATTTTGGCAAATGCCATGGCAGTGAAAATTCCCGATTAGCCTGTATTTTATAAATGTGATCATTCGCTTACGTTACAGTCAGTTATTGTAGCTAAAAAGGTGGGCATGTGGAAAACCATGTTCATATGCATTTTGATTATTTCTTTCCTGTTTTGCACATTGTCCAGTTTACTGGGCAAAATTTTCACAACCCCCCTGGAAGATATTTTTTACATTTTTTTACATATTCTTAAAACACGATAGCAAATGAGCATTTTTACTAAATTTCACTAAATTTAATACACTGGAATGTTCCTGGTGCACTAAGGGATAAGGTTTAATTAGCCAAAGTTGACCAAACCTAGCTTGACTTGTATACAACCAAATCAGAATTTGAGGATACTGCCCATCGTGCCATTTGTAGTGGAGACAATTGAACCACTAATTGATTAATAGTAATTTTTTCATTGGATGCAATTTCCATTCCATCCAATGAGGCAAGAAAAGGTGATTATGAATTACGGTAATAAGTGTCAAGGTTTTATTGTCTTCCACAAACGATTGCTGTACAGCGTCGGTCAGTTCGGTTAATCTTTCATGTTTCAAGTCACGAATGTACCGTCACCTGAACACGAATTTAGAACTGAGACCAAAGAACCGAAAATTCGAGCGCGTAACACTATGGAATAATAACTCTTGGTTTGTTAAAACATCGGCAGCATTTTCCTTGCGATAGTAACTCCTAGTATTATCATAAATTTAAAAGTTACATTTGTCTTCAAACTATCAAATTTAATATCGTGATTATGCGGATCCCGTACCGCGTAAACGGGGTCTCAGTAGAATGATTGCAGTAGATAGCTGTTGTATCGGATTTGTCATCAATCGCATGAGTTTTAGAAGAGATGTGCGACTTGCGAGTGACTGATTATCTATCGAGAATATTCTAAAGCCTCTCCCGAACTCGGCGCTAAATCGCAACGTACTCGTAAATAAATGGAGCATACAAAGCAGTAGCGAAGCCAGCCCGACAATTATGTCACGCTGTGTAAATTTAAATCACTTTCATTATTCATTACTTGAGAAATCGATTTCCCATACGGTCTGTAAACACAGCAAAATTTGCATGACCAAATGTCAGGCTGGCTTCGCCACTGATACAAAGTATAAATACAACAACTATAACATATGTACGTATATAATATAAATACCGACAATACACAGTTTGTTTGCCGTATACAAATAAGGATTCACAAATCTAATTATGCACTACAAACCAAGTGCACTACTACCTTAATCAATGTTTTAAGCGGAATTAATTAAACAACACAGCAAATTTTAAAAGTCCATATTATGGTATATGCAAGGTCAACTTTATGAAGGTCTGCGATTAAGTTTGATAAACATCCGAGGCTATTTGTTTTTAGTAGAATCATATTGCAAATGCTGTCATGTGATTGGCTACTCTACTCGTTATCAGTTCCTCTATAGATAGCGAGTAGCAAAACAATTGTCCACCAATTTTTGTGCTTTTGTTGAGTCTCTAAACCGTGTGTTTTTAGCATTGGACAAAAATACAATTCTAAGGCAGATAATTCATCATAATTATAGCATGGTTAAATTCTGAACGTTCATTGGCTGAGAACCGTGTTAATATAACTCATGTCAACGGGGAATATTTCCAGTATTTTTTTAAATTTTATTTTTTTCGTGCTATATTATAAAGAAATACATGGTTATATCAATAAATGGTTATATCATCGCTGTATATAAACACGGAAATGATTTATTTTTTAAAATAAATTATAGCGATGTTATAGCAATCACAGCCGTTAAAATATAATTTTGTGGAAACACAACGCAAGTTTATTATCGCAGAACTTTCGATCCGTAAGCTCGGATCTTCAAATATTCTTTATATTTTAATTTGATATTTACCATGCAAACATACAAGAAACTTAATCACAGCCGTTGTGTGCAAATCGGCTTGCGAATTCTGAAATGAACTTTTGCACTTCGCAACGAACTTTCGATCTTCGCATTGAGATTGAGGTTAATAGAAATATTACAGTAAAAAGTTAGCTGAAATCCACTTAACTGCAGCACAACCAGTCCAATACTTTATAGGACCCTAATGCATCCGTGATCGGATATCTCTGACTTCATCGGCTAGGTCGCTGCGTCCAATGCGTTGGAACACGTTGTTGAGCAGGCAAAGCACGCACTTGTTGGCATTAATATGGTACTGCTGTAGACGTGTTACCAAATGCGCATCGATCATTCTCGAAGATGGATATGTGTAGAACTGTGTACCCAATAAGATGTCTTCGTCGTAATTGTTGATTTCCTTAATGAATCTTTGTCTCTCTGATGGGGTTAGCATTTTAATCATCTTGCTAATCCTCGACCAATTTCGATGGGAGTTCTGAATCTCCTATGGAAGTAGCGTAAAATAATATGAATTATATAGCAGACGTACATAAAGTCATAGGCTACACTACAGAGGGTACAGTATGTGGTTTTATTAGAGCTAATTGTTTTTACAACAGTTGTTAAAATACCAAAAACTCAGGAACTCCAACAGCCTTCCTTCTGATGTTGGAATATTAGATTCCAGAGTCTTTGCTAAATCCATAAAATCACTTTTATATGTATGATATAATAATGGAGTAATTTAGTCTCAACTATGTAGTTCTATTAGTAAATATGCAGGCGAAAACCCACAATGTGGTAAATCATTACGAGGATTATTAAATTTGCCAAAAATGATTTGGTCAGCTGAGAACTCCATGAAAAGTCAAACCTTTTATTCGTACCGGAATATCTGTTCCACAAATGCAACAATGTTGTGACCCTCGTGGTTGTTCTAGTGGAGGAAAGGGAACTGATGACCGTTCAAAAACATTTGAGGGAGCATGTTGGGATCTGAATGATCTGTTCTCGAGTTCTTGTCGTGGTTTTTTTCTGCGATCTTCCTGTGCTCTTGCAGTTGGTTGAGATCTTTCCAGACTTTGTTGAGGGTTTCTAGAGTGAATAGGTCGATCTGGTGGAACTGCATCGTAAACTTGCCCCTGAATGCCCCAGCGTTCTATCTCATTTCTTGATGTTTCTGTGGCAAAGATATTGCCGTTATCTGTATACCCCGTCACTTCTTGTCTCACTGGGCGTCCATTCTGGGTAACATGATAGCGCTGCCGTTCCTCGGAATTAGAATTGTCATGACCACGATCTACAATGTCACAGTACTGTTGCAAGGGTTCGAGATTTCCTAATGATATAATTCACAAATTATAAGGTAATGCAAAGTTGACATTACTATTTAATTTATCGAAGAAACTAGTTCGGAAAAGGCCATATTATGTGGTTAAAAAATGTTTCTTAGCAAACCTGACAGTGCATGTTATGCCAAAAATTACATGTTCCCATTTTACCTGCTATAGTTTCTCTCAGAATATGTAGCACATTTAGCATTTGTCTCTCTTGTAGCAATTCTTGAAGATTCGTAAAGGCGTCTTCGTTAAATTGGTTGTTTACGATCGCCTGATCTGCTACATGTAATATATCATGATGATTACTTGCAAGATACCGTATTACAACGAGCAGAAATTGTAATATTGGCAAGGAAGGCATTCTTGTCTAAAATATAAAGTAAAGGAATGCTTTAATTTGTGAAAAAGAAGCAATTGTTTTGCGAGTTTCACATAAGATTATCGTCCTTCGCATGTAAAATTTCACATATGAATTCAAAATTTCGTATGTGATTGAATTTTACACATAAATTTTCACATACGAGTTGTTCGATTTTATATATGAGGTTTCATAATTCGCATGTGAAATCCCAATTTCATTTATGAAATTCATGGAGCTACATCAGAATCTTTGCCCATTACATCTGGCGTTCCACAAGGTTCGTCACTGAGTCCCTTCCTCTACTAGGGTCGGTTTATTCGCCAATGAAACTAAACTCGGCAGAGTCGTACAGGATCCTTCTGATAATTTGGTGTTGCAAGAAAAGACACAATAACAATAAACCCAGGCGCCAAACAAAGACGTAACTAAATTTTCAATACAGGTAGCCATGACGGTGACCTCTCAAGCTTCCTATTTTGTTAGAGCCTGTAAAACATGAAACATTTTAGGCAATGATCTTTGTCACAAATGTCTACGATTTTGACGACCCTGTACATGGAAGTCCATATGTGTTAAATGTAGAACGGCGAGGTCGGTGGACGGTGGTTTAGCTGAGAATGAAGTTGTGTGTGCGGCCCTGTCAGTTTAACCACAGGCATCCCAAATGACGTAACGTGTGCTGGGATGCCTGTGGTTTAACAAGACGCCTGCTAAGGCGTTCACTCCGCCTGCCTAGGAGAAAATGGACACAAAGTTGAATTTCTTAACAAAGTAAATTAGTGAACGGCTTATTCCACTGCTCGGCAAACTTAATAAGCCGTCCACTGGTCTTCTGATGGGTTTCCCAATCCGTTTCCAGTCCAATTTGACAATGTCTCAGTATGCATGTTATAGATGTCGAGATTTTTTAAAACACAAAAATATTCATTCCATTCAGAAATGTCCAAGGGCCTTCCTTAAAAGGTTCAGTAATATCACTAAGAATTTCTGTTATCACAGTTTAAAATCGATTTTTAAAACTGCTTTAGTTGCCCTACTTTGAGCTGGAGTGCCAGGAACATCTTACTCAGTTGAACTTGCTGATTCGGGTTCTGATTGGTGGTTTACATCTTCTTCAACAGCAATTACCAAATGTCCGGGAAACGCTAATGGTTCATTTAGAACAAATTCATTGCCTTGCCTTATTCTGATGTACAAGAGACCCTGCCAGGCCAATTTTTACGATGCTGTAGTTGAATTCTGTTCCTTCGGCCATCCTTAATACACAAATCTTTTTTTGCGTTACCTTGATAAATTCAAAATTGTTTCGTCCAAGGACTTGGTATGTTGCCTTCAAACTTGAGAGCAATTTTTCCCGTATAACCTGTTCGTTATTATCTTCCAATAATTCAATCACCCCCCTTTCAGTGATACTGCCTTTTCTTAAAGTATCGTCACACTCACTTTCCTCGTCGCAAGCTTTTAACAAATTGAATGCATATTCTGGAGGCTTTTTCCTCTTCTTGACTTTCTTGCATTGGTGGCTCGTCATGCCTAGCCCATGGTTAAGGTAACCAACCTAACCCATGGTTAAGCTCACCTGTCAAGCCCATGGTTAGGGTAACCAACCTAACCTATTGTTAAGATCACCTGTCTGGCCCATGGTTAAGGTAACCAACCTAACTTATGGTTGAGCTCACTCGTCCAGCCCATGGTTAGGGTAACTGATCTAACCTATGGTTAAGATCACCTGTCTAACTCATAGTTAACGTAACCAACCTAACCCATGGCTGAGTTAAACAACTGGTCCCTGCTCTCTGAAATTAAAATTACCTACCCTGTAACTTGTGATAAAATTGCCAAGAAATATTTCTAATTTAATTGAACACATAAATATTTGCTAGGGAAGGCTAGTACCCCAAAGATTATTTTATTATTATTATTAGCAATATTCTACCAGGCAATTAGTCCTTCAGTGTACAAAAACACTATTATCAATGGAGGCCCAGCCTTTAAAGTACAATACATTTTGTTGTGATTAAATCTCTATCATCTCTGAAGAGTGATAATTATGTTTTACAAAACAACTCCACATCTACCCTTTAATATATAATAACTACATGCCCCTTTCTATTGCCAAGTTAATGTTCTGTTTCAATCATAGTACTAGTACAATATTTAGGATATTAAACTATTTTGTTTCTCAATTTGAAATGGTGTGAATGTCATGTTAAAATTTGTTGTAATGTCATAATGTTAAAATTTTTGAATTATTACAATTTTTATTATTTCAAATTATTACAAATATTCTACTGCTACTGTAGTGGCTGTAGAAATGTTTAACTTAGAATTTTTGTGGCAGGGACGTTGCTAATACGCAATTTGCGATACTCAACATATTATCTACAATTTTCAACCAATTTTAGATTTAAATAAATCATAAAGCAATTATAATCATGACTTATTTAATAATATTAGACGTATAATAACAGATGGTCTGTACAACGGATGAGTTCTCTACAAATATGTACAACTGTGCGTACAATCATTCAGATACAGAAAGCTTATTTTTATCTGGTTTTGAATAGTCTCTGATTTGTTTAAATACCTTAGTCTTTTAATCCTGCAAATGCATATAACATTTTTAAGGAGTAGACATTAAGCACTTGGCGAAATTATTTGTTTGCTCCCTGCAAGTTTTGTGGTTAAACTTCTCATATCGTCAAAAGGCCCTCAAAAACAATATTTCAATGCAAGCAAATATTGACCTTGTTGCAAACAAATAGAGGTTACATTTTATTGTTATACTGTATAATATCACTGCCCACTGGATTTGCTTTGAATAAATGTCTATTTGATGCGACATTTCAGATATTTCTCATTGCAAAATCTGAAATGGTCAAGATAGCTGTATTGAAATTCAGATAGAAAACTATAGAAAAGTATATTGGAGATTTGTAACGCTTACCGTACACAAAGAACGAAGCCGAGTAGAACTACATGCCCGAAATTGCTTTTTCGTTTGTCTCTATTTCGCGTAACAACGCGATGTGTGTTGTAATTGTCCTCGTCTGCTCGTGTAGTTATCCTTGTATCCCCGTCTGCTGATTGGCTGCATGTCCGTAGGAGGTAACCAATCCATTCATTTATAAAACCAACTAGATTGTTATTGGCTAAGGATGGCAGGTGAACAGCGCAAATTTATATCTAAGCAATTTCTATCTGCGCAATTTCGAACTATAACTGTGGGTTCATGATATCAAGCCCAGCCTCCTAGAATAAGAAATAAATGTCATAGTTTGTAATATTACAATGCTGCACTCAATGTATACATTTTAGAGTTCATGAAGTCGTCAAAACGTTGGCTTAATGGGCTCTTCACATGTTATGTAATTAAAATCGTGTAGAAATGATACTAAAGTTAGGTTTTGTACGACTGTATTTTGACAGGTTTAGTACCATTGTGAATCGTGTGAATTGAATTATGGTCGCACAAAAACAATCGAGTAAAGCTAACGAATCGTCTAGAAAAACCCAAATGATCTTAAAATGTTAATGTGCGAATTTTTCTTTTCATATGTCTTTTTATTGCCTCCTTTGTTCCGAAAGTTTATGTTCCCTCATTTTTTAGTTAAATACGGTTAAGTTTTCAGTCGCTTTGGAAGCCAGTCTAGTCTCGTGACATATTTCAGTTGTTGAGTCTCCCATGATTTACATAGAACTAACATTCCAAGAACACCTCCTGCTGATTAAGGAATTATATCTTGTGAAAATAATCCAATCTTCGTTTATGATGAATCGTGTATATGTATTAACCAAGTTCCATTTTGTTTGATTTCCTTTCTTGGAGTATAAAAACCTGGTCGATGTCACGATGTGGTTTTTGAATTCACCGGCAAATTGGGTATGAAATTTGTCCATACTTTGCATGTGATTCATCGCAAAGCAATACAGTATAATGGGGGTTGATGTACCTTCGACGCCGACATGTGCTGCTAAAGTCGACACCATCCGTTGCCCGTTGGTCAACCGAATGTTAAATGTGACCAAAATTAAACTAATTTGATTTCATGGTCTTGGAATCAGTAAGTCTCCTTGACAATTGATCTGCAGCTTGAAGGTCCATGGCAACGAAATTGCAACAGTCGTTTCTAACATTCTTTCGTCCATAGCTAAAGAAGCGAGTCCAGTCTTGTGACATATTTCAGTTGTTGCGTCTTCCATCATTTACATATAACTAACATTCCAAGAACACCTGCTGATTAAGGAATTATATATCGCGAATTATAAATTATATATACATCGTTAGCTAAAACACACGGTGTGTTGTTTTTGTCCGACAATTAGATGGCTTATGTCTACAAACTTTGACTGACTTGCCTGACGTCGCCAAGTTTTGTGGAATAACGGCGAGGCTGATTTCTAGGTCGCGAACTGTTTTTCCGAGTTTCTTCTGTTTTCGTTATTTAAGTAATATCCCCGAGCCAGCCTCCATTTTAAGTGTAAATAAGAGCACACATGCGGGTTTTTATATCCACGCTTCTATATATTATATTCACGTGAGGAGCACAGGAAGCTGGACTACGAAAAAAATTCAGTCCTGTTCCGGTAAACGAGACGGGTTAGCTTTATGTAATGTGCTTGTGTATTGGAATGTGTGTATTGACTCCAAATTACTGTACACATATTCTTTCGAAACCCATAGCTTATCCGTAGAAGCAGAAAAGACATGATCATCAAACATGCAGATACCGGGGGTAATATTCTGAACAAAATTACTCTGACCTTATCTGTTTACTGGAACCAGGGTATCGTAATTAACCTCCTTGTAAGTCGCCTGCAAAGCGTTTACTCTGCCTGCGGAGGAGAAAATAGTGTATCACCCGGAGTAGATGTTATATAGCATCTGGAATCTCGGTAGTATGCAATGAAATGGTATTAAAAGTTGTGCCAGCTAGACTGTTGCACGCTTTCGGTGATTTACCACTTATATAGGATTAGGAATCACTTCAGCCGGCTCTTTTGAAGTCTAGCCTTGCACAGATCATATATAAGATTGATGGTTACATTCATCAAATAATATTAAGATCCACTGCCGCGATGCTGTCTTGATTCCACCAATATATAATCAAGCCTTTCTAATTTGATATAATTTTTTTTCTGACGCCGTTTGTGCATAATATACGTTAAATAACTAACAAGACTAACTACACTCTGTACAAAATAGAGGAGGTGTGACCTTACGTGCTACCTGACTTTTGTTTAAAAATAGAAATTGACTGAGCTTCTTTTGCTTCTCGAGAAAGGCTATTCCAAAGTTTAGCCCCGCTGTATTTAAAGGTTTTTTTCAAGAATTCCCTTCTCGGTTTAGGAAGAGCTATATCAGTATCGGTGCTTCTCAAATTATAGCTCGCTGGCATAGGATAACTTCCAACTACATAATGATTGTTTCAAATTGGGAGCGGTGTCATCGTTTAAAATTTTATACAGAAAGACAGACTTCATCCTCTGCCTTCTGCTTTCTAAGGTTTCCCAACCAAGAGTTTCAAGAACATCAGCAGAATCAATTTCATAACTCGGCAATTATTCTAGCCGCACGATTTTGATATTTCTGAAGTTTATCGAGCAGATGTTTGTCATAAATATCCTACAATGGAGAACAGTAATCAAAATAAGGCTGGATCTAGGCGTTATAGATCATTTGGAGTGAGCTTGTTGGGATGAATTTCTTGGCTCTTCGCAACATTGCGATGCCAGATCCGACTTTTTTAAATATATTTTCAATATGTTTATCCCATTTTAGTTTTTCATCTAATAATATATAATATTGTGTGTTTAGCGTGCAAAATGGGTATTTCAGTTGAGCAATATCGACAGAGAATCGGATGCTTTGGAATACTAGGAAGTTTCAAAGATAGCAAGTGCGAGATAAATTGGAAAGAATGGCTTAAAGAAAAGCGGAAAGACTTTCATACTGCCATCTTGTAAGCTAAGCTGTATATTCGATTATTAAAAAGTTTTATAATTATGTTTTTGCTGCAGGGATGATTGGATTTTATTATATAAAGTACAGTGCTTTATAAGGATTTTGGGCTCTGATAAAACTGATAATCTCACATGTGAGATTGTTTATGATAATTTCTCATGTGAAAATTATCGCTTTTCAAACAATCACCAATCATAGCTTCTGGACATTTTATATTGGTGGAAAACCTGTAGTTTATATAATAAACGGAAAAATACATGGCCATGGGTGCTTGGAAATACCAGATTTATTTCGAGTGTTGAACATGATATCATGAGAAATATCATGTTAAACACGAGAAAGGCCACTTAATCGGCCAACAATCGATAATTTGCCGATCATCGCGTGATAATCGACCAGAAATCTTTTTCTGTAGGTGTCCAGCATACGTTAAAATTCTAATACAAGCAAATGATTTCCACATTTCGTTGCAAAATACATCTTTCCTCTCAAAGCCTGCATCAAAAATGTACCTGAGTATTCTCAACATCTTGTAGTTATCGTAGTGCGTGTGGTCAAAGTCATTGGTACTTGAATATGTTCCGAGGCTGGAAACATTTTCACTGAAAAATTCAGCAAACTGGCTCTACATAAAGCTGGAAATATCTTATCTGTAGACCACAGTCTGCCTAAACTACATTTGCTTCATTGCTTGTCATAAGCATCAGTCTCAGTAAATTGCAGTTATCTTCCTCCACTTATCCCTACCATTTGTTAAATGAATACATGACACCTGTACTTGCCCACATGGATGTATATAATTATCATATGTTGACCATGCAGCTGCAGGAAATTGGGATTAGCAACAACTTTAAAAGATGGGGGTGGAGCACTGTGGAAACTAATAATCATAATAGCCTACCCGAGTTTCAATGACGAGTTAAAAATGGCTTGAATATCCATTTATAGAGGTGCCCATAACATTTCAACATCGTTCTTAGGTCGTCCTTGGCATCGCATTGTCTTGCCTTAACTTTTCTACCGCTGCTCCCAGGCTCCCCCTGGCGACGTCCATGGTACGAAAGTTAAATATCAGGAGTAATTATAGAATGCCTGGCTAGTTTATAACCCTAATCCTAAACCATAACTAGTGCTGTGCAAACTCCGGTTTTGTCACCTCCGGCTCCGGCTCCGGCAAAAAAAACTCCGGCTCCGGGAAAAAAACTCCGGCTCCGGCAGAAAATTTTAGGCTTGTGCAAATTTGTCAAAATTGGAAATTTTTACAGTTTAAATTGGAAACGCCATCTTTGTTTTTTATTTAACACTTCGCATTCTTCGCATTAACATTTTGTAATATGCATGATGCACGGTATTGTATTTGCAAAAACAAGACGCAAGGTCAATGTGGTTAAAACTTTTTATTATTAAACTTAATGAAAGCAAGTTTACCAATGTTTCCTGTTACAATGTTACCCGCCAAAGGAAAGACTCCGCTCTCAGACCTTACTGATGAGGGTAATGTTTCAGTTATTCTTTACTGTTTCCCGTCGGTCGGAAGTGAATAAAATGCTTAAATGCCACTAAAATCTAATTTTCTTTCGCTGTGTAAGTCCCTAAGAAATGAATCAAGTATCGTTGTATTCCTCACATAAAAAGCTTTCGATTGAGGGGTTAATATTATTGTCAAACGCTATATTTGCAAATACATTTAAGATTTGATCAGAAACTTACCGTCATTAACTCGAGTTATGGGAAAATTACACTGATTCTGTGAAACATCTTCCAATGGTTATTAGTTAGGAATAAGGCTTATATTCAAGCGCTTTTGTACTGAAAATTTCGTTTGAATACGCCAAATAGAAGCTTATTTACAAGCATTTTTATGTCAGGAATAGCTCTTGGTCTTTGACCTATTACCAAATTTGGCTTATATTTAGTTATGCAATAGTCAGAATCACGTGAAATACATGCTATATGGGGTAAATTGACCCGTAGAATCGATTGCCGGTGTGTTTGAGTGTCTAGGGGTCATTGTTCGTATAGTTTGGGTCACAAAACATTTTACTTCCGGTTTTCTTGCTACAATGGAATGCGTCTTCGTTCTGAGCAAATTGTGTGCGTATAGTTACAAAATATAGATCACTAGAAAGAGCTTTTCAAGGCGATTCTGCTGGTGCAATTGCCAAGAAGTAAACCCTAGAAGAATTGGATATATTTTCAATCAAAGGTGACTGTTTACAATGTATGTTTATTGACAATGCAATTTACAACATTTTACAATATATCAAATTTCATATACTCGAAACGGCCATAAATCGGCTGCATTGCACTGTATCAAAAATCTAAAAAGATACTCTAATAGATCTTTATATGCTGATTCCAATGGTGGTACTCATTTTCTTTTGCCTTGCGTAAAAGCCGAGCTATGCCACAGCAAAGTCATCGTTCACCCGTGAACGAAATACAAGAGAACTCACGGGGAGGAGTTAAAACACATATTCGACCTTTCATGTTGACAATATAATGTCAATATTGTAAGCATAGCGTTGCAGCGTTTGATGAAATTTTTAGGTAAAATTTTCACATGCTTTACCGTCTTGCGGACGTCACAGTTATACAAAAATAGCATAAAATACCATAATTATAATTTGTATGTTTGTGTCAAGCTGTATTGAGCTGTATTGGGCTGCTTTTTCTTCGATAGAGTTAGTTTTTCGTTGATCTATGATAGAAGTTTGCAGCACAAATAAGTGCTGCCGGAGTTTTGCCGGAGGTGAACAAACTCCGGCTCCAGCTCCGGCTCCGGCAAAATAGGGCAAAACTCCGGCTCCGGCTCCGGCCCTCCGGCTCCGGTGCACAGCACTAACCATAACACTAATACTTACCCCAACCTATGTGGCCAGGTATTCTATAATAAATTGTTAACCAAATTTTTGGCTCTTGTGCCCCACATTGTAAAAGTTGAATCACAACCATTTGAAATAAAACAAATTCTGAAAATGGGCATCTTGTATTCTCGATATTCAAGTCGGTGATGTTTCGTCTTCATTTGACAATGTCTTTATTGGTTTGACAATGTCTTTGGAATAAGATAAAATATCACTGACGCCGTTGTTTTCTTGTATGTTTTTTCTTGACCTTTGAGCATCGGTTTAGCAGACTTTCTGGTAAACCAAATTTCATAAAAGTAATTTTTTATTGGCAGGTTGATATGTCTTGTTGTTTCTGCATCAGCAGTCCTTACAAGTTCTGTATTTGTTTTGGATCTTACTCAATGGGGAGATGTTGAAAAAAATCCCGGTCCAAATTCAGGTTACTGATTTTGTACTTTTGTGCATTCACTTTATTGTGACGCAAATAGGTGATAATATGTGGTTTTCGTTATATTTTGCAGTCTTGCTTCGTTAAAGATTCTTTCGGTTGTTCCTCAAGACATTTCTGTACTTTTGTTAAAATCATCTCAGGCAATTTAACGAGTGGGGTTGCGGTGGTGCAGTGGTCAGACCACTCGCCTTTCAACTCTAAGGTTCCCAGTTCAATCCCCAGTAAGGTGGACGTGAACCCAGTCCTCGTGCGAAATGAGTATATTCAACGCTCTGCCGAAAGTCATGGGTTTTCTCCGGGTACTCCGGTCTCCTCCCACAGGGAATGTTGACAGGGTGGGATTGGCAATACGGGCTCACAGTAATTGGCTCACTCTGTTGTGATGACCCTGCCCTTGTGACTAAGCTAAATAAAAAGAAAAATAATCCACTGCGATTAGCCGAGATTTGTTCTTTGATGGATTTTTCCAACAATCTTGTTACCGTCACCAATTTCAGTCGCAACATAGCGATTTATTTGTTCAGAAATGAATTTAGCTGTTTTGCTTTTGTTTTCTCTTTTATGATAAAGACTTTTTGGTTTCCTGATTGAACTGCCTCTTTTGCAGAGGAACGACTGGATTTTGAAATCACGTGGCTAGCATGAAATGTAATCGACGCAATGATATTTCCGCCTTTGTCAAAAAATGGCCACAAGAGACTTAAGATAGGGTAAAAGGGAGCTACAGGGGTCAGTTGTATAAAAAGCGTTTCGTTTAAACGGTGGATAAGCAATAATTTAAAAGCGCTCCTATTCGTCTTGTAAATAATTGAACTTAAATTTTATCAACTAAATATGTAGTTCTATGCGTAGTGTGATGTTCCGACCAAAAAGTTTAGTTTGCTTTCAGTCAAAAGTTCATAGGCTTGCTTGATATTTTCGACTTATCCACCGTTTAAACTAAACGCCTTTCATACAATTAACGTGCGCAGGTTGTTAGCATGTACAACCTGCTTTTTTGCCAACAACTACGGATGGAAGATATCCTATATATCTAATTTCCTTTTAGATCATCTCCAACTTGAAATAAACAAAATGACTTCACTGAAGAACTTGAAGCAACGATGCGTTGCTGTTCTTCACAATCATCTCAACAAAGTTCTTAAACGTCCTTCAAAGAGTGATAAGGCAGAACAGAGCGTAAAGTATGTACTTCAACGCCTTGTCACAGTGTTTGATTTATGGCATTCCCTCAGTTTTATTCCTCAGCGGAATAAAGATATTGGTAGCAAATGGACAATTCATGTACAAGATTTTAACAGGCAAGACTCGGTCAGTTTTACACTTTGCATTCATTCAACTGCAGAATTTAAAAGGTTCCAGGCGTTTCTTCGACATCTCATCTCAAACTGGTTTCAAGATATCAAATTACAGAAACTTCAGGGTGATTCTCTAAATTTCATTGTCACCCATCCAGCAATGGTAGCATTGCACATCTTTGCGCAAAATCAAACGCGTTCGGATGAACATACCACGCTTTCCACTTCAAAGGCATCCAATGTAGAAATGGTATCGAAAGTCCTTAGTGGTCTCCTGACGGATTTTTGTTTGCATTTACTGACCAATCCTGAAGTTCATTCCGAGGATACAGAAAAGAAATCCAGAAGCCAAAGTCCTGATAAAACTCTTACATTCCAAGGAGGAGACGACGTGTTTACTACTAGTCCTTCTTACGTCTTTCCTCCTGACGTACTACTACAGAAGCTTAAGCAGGCGTATGTGTTGGTGTCTGGCGGTGCAGAGAATTCAACATCTCAACTTGAAGAACCATCCGCTGCACCGAAACAAAGCTCAGAAGTGGAATATTTGAAAAAACAAAATGCGAAGCTCAAGAAATCGATTCAGGCAATGGCCTACCAATTTGAAAGGCAAAGAACGATTTTGCAATCACAAGTTGAAGAGCTGACAGATCAAACTAAACTGATGGGAGTTGCCATTAAACAGAAAGATGCTGAGCTGAAGGAAACGTTGTTGGAACTTGGTCGTGTAAGTGTGGAATTCACTAGAGTGCTCAATCAAGTGGAAAAGAAAAAGCAGTTTGATAAAACCTACAGAACGCAAGCCGCTTCGACTCAGACCTCGGAGGTTTTGCCTTTACCATCAGGTGCTAGTGCATGGAGTGATCAGACATCATCAACGGAGATAAACCGAGCAGAGCCCGCAGATGAACAAGCTGAAGGTCATTATCAACATTGCCATGAACAGGAGTCGCTAAATGAGACAGTATCTCTAAGTGATATGCCGCATACCGGGGTGGACGGAAGCATTTATAACAACTACAGATTTCTGTTACTGCAAATAACTCAAAATCTGCTCAAGGAGGATGTTCTCAAGCTAAAACAATGGGTACAAAATGAATTTGCAATCGACGCATCCTGGAACGTTAATGCCATTCTCTTGGAGCTGGATCGCAAGAAAGTCATCAGTGTTACCGACTTGAGTCGATTGAAGAAGTTCTTTGAAGAAATCGTGAGATATGATTTTGTGCATCTCATTGATTGCTTCCTTCGTGGAGATTATGGGTTTTTACGTAACCTCAATCGTAATCAAAGGTCAGGGCCAATTAATCACGGATCAAATCTGCAAAGGTTTCTTCCCATATCAGGTTGGTCTGCAACAAGAGGACGTCCCTTTGGCCTATCGCAGGGCCCAGCCGGCAAGTCATCGAGTAATGCGCCAGGCTCCCAAAGTAAATTTCAGGGATTATCACGAGCCACTGAAGCACAGACTGGAAATGGTGGAAGTTCTGCACAGCAATCCACCCAGCAGAATGCCCCAGGCTCAGATACACGCCAATCTCGTCCTGTTACCACCCAGGATCCTTTGACGATCTCTGCCCCTACCAAGTCAGCTGTAAGAAACATAACGAGCGCTACGTCCCAAGGTTTGCTAGTCACAGATGGTGGAAGACGCGAGGAAAGCGAAGGTAGGCAAAACAATTTGTTCAAGATTTTTATATTAGTTCATCCAACAAGGTTTCTTAGGGATGCTGGGTGAGTACGAAACCAGCGAAAATATTACTGCCAAGTATCACTGGATCTGAACCTGATTATGTCCCAGTTGTTACAATTTACTACAGATATGTGTCAAAAATGTAATTGCGGAAGCTAAAATGATCAATTGTATGGTATAATGGTCAATTCAAGGATGTTTACAGTAAAATTTTAACTTGAACTGTAATTCTTCACATACATTATCTGGAACTAGAATGCATACCTTTTTGCACCCTCTTTTTTAACCATGCCTGTTACTCAAGACCTATGGACAAGAATACACACTCCTTTAGTAAACCTACGACTGCATATTAAGGGTTCTGCCGTGGTTGTAGTTGGAGGCAGAAATTCTTTGTTATTTTTTTCTAACGCATTTGTTTCCCTGTGAATTTCCTTCCCGCAGTTCAGGCGAACAGTTCACAGGAACGTTATGAGGATCCTGGAAGCAATGGACAACGGTTGTCAAGGCTGCAGAGACCAGATTCATCAGGAAGGACTGGCAGACAAAGACGAGGCAGTCGCGGTGAGGATTACGACAATCAGTGGTTATGTAGTCATTACAAACGACGTTGTTATGTCAAGTTTGAATGCTGTGAACAGTTCTGGGCATGTCATCGTTGTCATAACAACCAAAGTTCATGTGGCCGAAAAAAACTCAAGTCACGTGATACCCAAAAGATCAAATGCTCTGCCTGTGGTCAAGAACAGCCGGTATGTAAAGATCTCAAAATTGACTCTTGTGTAATCGCGTTTCAAATTCTAACCTTTCCTAACAGCCGCATGTTCTCATTTATCGATTTTCTGATTCACCTTACCTTGCCCCACCTCAGCTCACCTTACTATCTTACCTAACCTCACCTCATTCTAGCTTACCTCACATCACCTCATTCTACCTTACCTCACATCACCTCACCCTATTCTACTTTACCTTACCTCGCCTCACCTTATTGTACCTTACCTTACCTTACCTCACCTTATTGTACCTTACCTTTCTTTACCTCATCTTACCTTATTCTACCTTACTTTATCTCACCTCACTTTATTACTTACCTTACCTCGCTTTACCTAGCTTACTTCACCTTATTTCCCCTTACCTTACCACGCCACACCTTATCTTACCTTACCACACCTTACGTCACCTCACCTCACCTAGCCTTTTACCTCATCTTACCTCGCAACACCTTATCGCATCACACCTCACCTTATTTTACTCACATTTACATAAATCACGATAGTTTGAATTGGAACTTCCACTTGTGCATTATTTAAAAAACATGACTATCATTTGAATTTTCGTAGTTAATATCCTTGATTAATTGATATGCTACTGTTAGCTAACACCACTACTACTTCACATCGTCACATCAGTTGCATCAATATCAACTTAAGTGCTAATACCTGTCAGTAAAATGGCGTTTCAAGTAGGACTTCTCTTGGTGTTGGATTTTGTGTGGGCATCAAAAAATGTTATACCGCATATTTTGATTTTAACTTTTTTATATCAACAATCGAAACGAAAGCAGTTTATTTTCTATTTCAGTTCGCCCAGTACTGCACAAGATGTAATGCAAAGTTTGCCAAATACTTCTGTGGTTTATGTAAACACCTGACAGGAACAGATGATAATCCATACCACTGTGAAAAATGTGGTATCTGCAGGTAAGATGAAGACATATCATAGAAATCCTTGACATGAATATCTGTAATTATTGTATTTTGCATGTTTTTTGTTATGATAATATTACACGACCTTCTAAAAATAAGATGGTAGATATTTTACTGAATATAGGCTACCGTGTATAAATAATTGTTTTGGAGATTTAAGAAACACGTAAAGACAGAGAGGACACAAGTTCTTAGCTAGCGATGCTACTTAAATTAGACGGCCACTTTTCGTGAAAATCTTATGGCGGACGAATTCTCCTTATTTCTGTATATTGAACAATGAATTTCTTGATTCAAACATCATGCAAAATGTGACTCGGCAAATAAACTCTGGCTAAGACTCTGAGAGTAAAACCCATAGTGAAATTTGTCGTCAGACGATTTTTGGCTAAAAGGCATCAAAATGTTCATGTTTTATTCACGTGAACAAGTATGACATGTGCAACAAGCATTATCGTTTATATCTTCAAATGTTGTTATAGTTAAGTTTACTTGCACTATTAAACTATGCATGTCATAATATACATTCAGTAATATAAGGTATTGTACAGTCTTCGTTGTATAATTCTCCAATTCTATTTTGTAAGTTTTAAAACCCATTTTTGCGAGTCTTAGTTATTACTCCTTTGAAACGAACACTTGTGTCTTCTAACTCTTCTTGCGTATTGTATTTATAGTGAATATTTTTGACTTTCGTTTTTACGTCAGGATCCACGGTGATCGTTCGTTCCATTGTGATATCTGTGGTGTTTGTTTGGATGTTCAACTTCGTGGAAATCACAAGTGTCGTGAAGATTCCGCACACGACGAGTGTTGTATTTGTTTAGAGGTAGAGTATGCATCATTGATTTTAAGATAAAGAACGCTAGCTACATGCTGTGGGATATATTGGGTTATGATGTCTATTAGAATCTAATTACACGAGAGAGCGCGCGCTCTATTGAATTATATCCCACACCATGTAGCCAAATAGTTACGAGATAGTGATTAAAATAATTGTCAAAATTAAAACATAATTAATGTTCTCTGGGTAGATATTTTATTGAACGAGCTTTCGAGCGGTTATGATACCTACGCTGTTTTCATAAATAATAGTCATCAAGGGCAACCACTCGAGATCAGGACGCATTGAGCCTCTTGTCAGCTGTAGTGTTAGCTACATGTATATTTTGACGACATGCAGAGTTCCGGGAGAGATTTTAATCTCTTATTAGTTTCTTACGACAAATGAAAGGAATCATTTTACACCATAGTTTCAACTTTGTGGCCATGTAGTACATAAGGGATCTTTCTAGAATTCCGTGCTAAAGAAGTCTTTGGGAATGAGCCCGTTTGAAGCCAATATAAGCTCTACTGAGTGGGAGTAAACTGTTTCTTTGTTCGTATAACATGACATTGTTATAGTCCATTATTTATAAATACCAGCTGCGTGCATTGAAACTGCGAGTCTATCTTTTCTGACCAAGAACCTTTTTATAATGAAATCAAAACTGATAAGCGTTTGCTGTTGCATAATTTATTCAGACGCGATTTCGGTTGTCAGAGTACTGCCTTCGACGGACATTTCAAGAAAAACTGTACTGAAATCGACAGAGCTCATAATCCATGCACGGTGCATGCTTGAAATTAACGTTTCTCTATTATCCTTAGGATGCCTTCACTGGCTGTCAAATCTTACCTTGCTCGCACAAGGTACACAAGGAGTGCGCAACACAAATGATAAGAAGTGGCATGTAAGTGTAATAGCTCAATTTTAATCATTATTGTTAATGATTAAAATTTACTTGTAAGTCCTGACGTCTTAATTTTATACTCTTCAGCACGCGTTGTCCTATATGCCGGGAGAGTTTTGCGCATAAACTGGAAAGAAAACCTCATCTATCAAGAAAACCACCAGGCAACCAATAACTATATTAATCCTACGTCGCCTAATTAATTGTTCTTTCAGTAATACATAAAGATCAGTGTACAGGTGATACATACTGCGTAAGTTGAACACTGCATTATCTCTGTGTATAACTGAGACTATATTTAATTGGGCGACGTAAAGGATTAATCTGATAAACCTTGCAAGTGACAAACACCTTCACATCGTTTTGAATCGGCTTCAAAAAAGTCGTATAGTATGAAGTAAGCTTTATGCTCGTATATGGTTATTGGTTAAGGAAGTTTATAATTATCGTTGAGATTTTTGTTTGTTGATATTTTCATTGTTATGCGTTAAAGTTAGGAAAGTGGTCAAAACAATGCAGCTCAGAGGAATCTATATCTCTACTTTGTAATATCTAGTTCTGCTTACCTTTTGTCGTTGTGTCTGAATTCTTAAAACCAGAGTTTTGCTAGCAATGAACTCACGGCTTGCGAAGCGATCCAGAACGTTACTGACATTAATTGTAGGCTTTTATTAAAGATTAGCCTCTGCGAAAATTTGTTTGCACAAACCACTCAACTGAATGACAATGACTGGTCATGGAAATGTCATAGGGTGTTTCTTTGCACAAAAATTGCTATTTATGGTCATAATATTCTAAACCACTCAACTAAATTACAATGACTTGTCATGGAAATGCCACCAGGTGTTTTCAGACTAAAAACGCTTCGCGTGCCAAGTCTAATTAATGCATGCATGTTGCTATATAGCCTTATGATACACCAGTATTAAAAACGGTGGCATTGAAAACGTATATATAATCGAAACAAAATTTAGTCTACCGTTTTAAAAATTGAATGTCTACGCAATTAGATAACTTAACCCTCTTGTAACGTATACTTTTTTGTCAATATATTGGCACTACACTGGTTGGGTTCTAGCAAAGGTTTGACGTCACGTAATGTTATAGTGGAAAACAACTTTCAATTATTGTAGATGGTGTTATATTGGTTATGCTACTATGTTGCTGTACAATGTTGTTGAATTTATAATGATTATCTATGAACGAAAAGTAAATGTGTCGTTTTTTATTGGAAATTATTGTTATTTTAATTACTATTCAATATCTATACAAACAGGATGTAAAAATTAGATACATGCACTGTTAACACGAAAAGAATCAACGTTATTATTAAGTATTCATACATAGTTTGATAATTAAAACTATTTTAGATAACATTGTTTTAAAATTATAAAAGCATTTTTGAGTCTAATATCATCAGGAAGATCTTTATAAAGATAGCGGCATGGAAATAGAAGGCTTTTCTTTAGAAATGTAGTTTAACTTACGGTAATGCAAGAAAATTAGCATTGTTAATTCTAATGGATTTATTACTAGTACACATTTCGCATCAAGCTGGCTGAGGAGAAATTATTTAACATCAAATGAGATTCCACAAAATAATTTTATAAGCTTGTGATCTGGATACTTACTTGGATTGATATGGCTTTTTAGTTGTTATGCTAAAAAATTAGGTGCTTCTTTTATGAAATTTGCTCATCCTGTCTCGCTGGTTGATTCGGAGAAGTGAATTTGCGTGTGAAATCTTTGTTATTGGTGAACCACCATTAAAACTCAATCGTGCAATCACATCCATTCGAAAGTAAAAAATTACCAACAAAAAACATTTTGAAACAGGCTATAACTTTGATGTGTTGGTACACCGAACAAGTATACCACAACAAACCAAGATAGAAATTTCCGAGTCAAAGTCAACAGTTCAAATGACAACCTTTTTTGAAAATACGAAAGACTAGTAAAACTATCTACAATTACAATTATCTACAATTAAATTACTATATACATCAATGTCGTAAAAATTGCAACATTGATGTATGTGGTACTTCCAGTCCTTCCGATAATTTAATATATGCTGTGCATGATCAACATCCACATTACTATAACTGGAAAATATTTTTATTTGCATAACAATGTACAATAAAGTGTATGTATCCAAGAAAATGTTATCAGACATGAGGAAACAAAAGAAATTTTGATTGAAATACAGTTGAATGAATAAATGAAACAAGAACTTGGCAGTGTTGACCAGCCTCTGTCAATATTAGCTGCTTTCGTTTAGATACGATGGCGAAAATATTGCCGATGAGCACATGCCGATTTATTAGTTCAAAATAAAAAGGAACCAATTGCTTAGTGAAACACGAGCAGCAGTGCTTTATCAGATTATAAAGCGCAAAGCTCAAAGCTGTTTTATTTGTGATAAAGCACGAGTTAGTCTGAAAACCGAAGACCAGTTGTCGTCAGTTTCTAAAGCCTATTAAGGCTTTATCAGAGAATCTCTTAAACTGAAAATTAAGCAAAAGCCCGACGAATCAGAGACATGTAAAAAGAAGTAAACAACACAAGCAAAACTAGATGTTCGCAAACAGTAGAAAGGCATTCTTTCCCTAAAATACCCTACATATTTTCTGGCAAAGAACAAAAGTTCAGAGGATCCCAAGAACTATAACCAGTTGCCATGTCTATCACCGTTCGTTTATAATGATGGGACTGTGTGTGGAAGGTTAAGCCAGCTGTAGCTGTCCACAGCTTCTGGAATCCCTAAAAATTAGTAATTATAAAAATTAGTGTATATATATATATATATATATATATATATATATATATATATATATATATATATATATATATATATATATATATTTATATATATATATATATATATATATATATATAGACTGCGAATATATGAATTTTAGCTATATTGTAATGGTGAAAACAAATACTTTACGAATGAGTAAAACATTGTTTTCATCACAGTCTTAAATTAATTGCTTAAATAGTAATCACATATGATACAATCACGTGTGATACACCAATTTATTTAACGTTTTTCTACTATAGAAACACTTTGATTATGACTTTCGACGAAACATTTAGAGATAATTTGAGGGACACTACATAATAAGACACGTATACATTCCAGCCCTATCTGCACCACACAATAACGACCAATGACAAAATTTGTTCATATGTACCTGGAAGGGAAAGGACCCATTCTACAACTTCATCGAGACTCGGACTGTGCTGATCATTCGTCGCCTGAGTTTGACACTGGACAGCCAACTGTGGGCTTGGCGAAGCGGTCTGTGCGCTAGCAGATTTAATTGTGGTATTGTTTTCATTTATATTCCTCTGCGACTGACCTTCCCAAGGTAAACCATAATGTATAGCCCTGGTAAACGAGAAATGAACCAATGACATAAGAAATCAAGCATGTGATAATCAAAGAGATCATGAGTAGACCTAAATATGGCGAATATGTGGGTGAACACTAATTGAGGCAAACTTTGACATTTCGAGCGAAGACAATTAATGCGTTAGAAAGTAAGTTAGTTTAGCTTCTAACTTTAGAATGTAATTGAAAGTATTTAGTTACGCCAAGCATATACGTGCAGATTCCGCATTTTTCACAATAAGGATGCCAGTCGATATTTATTTCTAGGATTTTTTATATGTCTTCATCTTACCTGCAATTACCACGTTTTTTACAGTGGTATGGATTACCATTTGTCCCCGTCAGGTGTTTACACAAACCACAGAAGTATTCGGCAAACTTTGCGTTACATCTTGTGCAGTACTGGTCGAACTGAAATAGAAAATAAATTACGATATAAACGATATAAAAGTTCAAGTCAAAATATACAGTACAAGGTGTGTCAAAAAAAGGTAACCTGAAGGTAAAGTAACCCCAAAAAGGTACTTTGGAGTGCTCTAGCGCGCTCAATATTTGACATACAGAAAATTGTTTCACACTTTTTGAATGACACCGTTTTTGTAATATTTGAAGAAAAATTAAGAAATACGAACCAGATAAGAATTGTTTCACCGCTGGGAATTTATTGGTAATCTACAGCGTGTCCCAAGAAAAAGGCTACCCTTTGAAGTCAAACGCCAATGTCGAGCGTTCAAATTCGAATGTTTTAATCCCCCAATTAGCACAAGAAAGCATAATTCTCTGCTACACAAAGATTTTTTTGCTTACGTAGCAAGTTAATCGAATTTGTTCAGCCAAAAGTAACGTATAAATGATTAATGGACTTTTCTTTTGTTCAGAGTTCAAAATATGCGATTTCGACGGGTTATTTTCGTTTTGTTCGTATTTACTAATTTTTTCTTTAAATTTCACAAAAATGGCGACAATCGAAAGCTAAAAGTCTGACTTTTCCCGCTGCGGAAGAAAGATTTCTGTTGATTATCTAATAAACGCGTCAAAGCACTGCAAAGTTCGATTAGCTTGCAATGCAGACATGGTCTGGAAACCCAGTTAACTTCAAAGCGTTTATAATAAGATACGATTTTATGTCGGGTTGGCTTCACTGTGCACAGTTGAGTGCTTCGGCGAGGCACGCTATTGGACCATCGCTTCATTATGCAAAAAATTCATTGTCTTCACTGTGTACATTCTGCGAAGTCAGCACCTACAATCCTAGACAAAACTATTGACTACAGTATATTGATTTCCTCATTTTTGACGTTACTGCCCCGAAAGCATTCTCATTTTCGCATCAATTGCACCCCCCCCCCCCCAATACAATGTTGAATATATGGCAGGTGATTACATTAGGACACACGAACAACATTGATGTATGGGGAACGGGGGAGGTTTGCTCATAGGCCGCCCAAAAAGTGCGTGTAAAATTTGTCGCGAGCCCCAAGCGCCATTTAGGAAAGTCATTGTATGTATTTAAATACATGTTGCAATGACTACATATATACGTACATATATACATATATACAATGACTTTCCTGAATGGCGCTTGCGACTTGCGACAAATTTTACACGCACTTTTTGGGCAGCTATGGTTTGCTCAATATAGTAACAACATAGACATAGTAGTGGTAGACCTACTGTATCTATGAGTAACAATAAGTTAAAAAATTGATCAGGTGGCCAGAAGTGTCGGCAATGTCTTGGCCATGATTATAGGTAGCCAAATTCTGATATTGGTTTCAGTAATGCTGCCAACGTTAGATAATTATTATACAACTACGCAATGCAGACATTATGTACACTGATCTCTATATATTACGGAAACCGCAATCAGAATTAGGCTATCTATAATCTCGTGAAAAAATGTATAAGACTTGGTATGCCCTCCCCCTTCCCCATAAAATAATTTTGTTGCCGCGTTACCAAACTACATGGTTTGCTGAATAACATTGTGAACGGGGGGGGGGGATAAGTCATAACCAGTGAACTCTATAAATACTGGAAGGATAACTCCAGATAAAAACCGTACGTTTGGGTGAAGCCAAGATGGCGGCAACAACTACAAATGTCGTAAACAGTCTTAGTACTATTTTTCCGAGAAACTTGCTATTTTTAAAAAAGACTGTATCGCAAACTGGGTTATAAGCTCATAAACCATAAAATTAGCTCGTAAATCAAAATAAAAACATCAAATATCGGTACATTCCCAGAAGAATGGTGTCAACCGCGCCGAGTGAAACAATAGAAAAAGACTGAACTTGATAACCTATTGATAACCAATTTGGCTTCAAAGATGGCGGCCAAGCTATCGTTCCAGTCTAATTTAGAGTTCACTGGTCATAACAAATCGAGAAGAATACGGGTATAGACTTGTCAAGATGAAAAAGACATTTAAAACAAGTAAAGTCTCATAATTTTTGCTCGTGATTGTAGGGTTGGTATTTATGGTACTTATGTTGGTACTGACTCAACCTCCACAACCAAAGTGTAATGAGATAAAGTAGTAATGTTAGAAGAGTAGCATATCGATATAATCACGGGTATTGAGAAAATTCAAATGATTGTCGTCTTTTAAGTAATGCACAAGTAGAAAGTTACATTCAAACTATCGCGATTTGTCTAATGTGAGTAAAATAAGATGTGGTGTGTCAGGTGTGATGAGATAAGGTGTTGTGAGGTAAGATGAGGTAAAAGGCTGGATGAGGTGAGCCAAGGTAAGGTAAGGCTAGGTGAGGTAAGCTGTGATGCAGTAAGATAAGGCAAATTGTGAGTTTAGATGAGGTAAAGTTAAATAAAGGTAGGTAAGGTTAGGTGCGGCGCGCGTGGCTTGGTGAAATAGGGTAAGGTAATGTGGGGCAAGATGAATCAGGAAATCGACAAGTGAGAACATGTGGATTTTAGGATAAACTTAGAAACGCGATCACACAACGGCTGACTTCACGATTTCTACATACCGGCTGTTCATGACCACAGGTAGCGCACTTGATCAGTTGGGTATCACTTGACCTGAGTCTTCGGCCACATGAACTTTGGTTGTTATGACAACGATGACATGGCCAGAACTGTTCACAGCATTCAAAGTTAACGTAACAACGTCGTTTGTAATGACTACATAACCACTGATTGTCGTAATCCTCACCGCGACTGCCTCGTCTTTGTCTGCCAGTCCTCACTGAAGAATTCGGAAAACGTGATGTGTTGACATGACGTTCCTGTGAACTGTTGGCCTGAACTGTGGGGAAGAAACTCACAGAGAAAACAAATGTATAGATATGAAACACTTAGGGTTTCTAAAGGGTGCACATCCCTGTAGATCTTGATTAACAGTTGTTTATCGAGGAGGGGTACAAAGAGGTTTTATCCTAGTTTCAATAATTGTAAATGATGCATGTGAACTAATGTTCATGTTTTAGATGATATAATCATGCTAAATAATCTATTAAGTTTTTAAAAGTAAAAGTTTTTTTCGAGTAAAGAGTATGTAGACTTACGGGAAATGGCAACAAATTTTTTATGGTCTTATTTGAAGGAGACTGTAAAACAATATTATTATTATTATTATTATTATCATGATATTTAGCCAGGATACCAATATCACCGAAGTGTTTTTCAGTTGGGTCCTGCAATCATGATATATAGAAGTCTATTACAGAAGTTTTATATCTGCCTAATTTTGACTTGAAATTTTTAGTTGTCCGCCATCTTGGATATTTGTAGATTTGCATGTACGTCACAACTGGGGTCACGCAATTTTTTCTTACGACACAATGACTAACCTTCCCCAATAAGTGTTTCGGAATTCAGCACGGACTGAAAAGGTTTCACAAATATTTTATTGGTGGTGGGTATTTAGGTGAAACTTTGAATGCCTTATCCCTGTTGTGACTTCACCAAAACATTATTAGTTTAATGAGGTTAAAAATTAATCCAAGATGGCGGACAGTTCGATGGTTTACGTGACAATATCTCCCGAAGTAAAACAGATATAAAAATTTTGTAATAGACTTCTATATGTTATTTTAGAGTCTCTTTCAAATGAGACATTTTTGTTGCTATTTCCCTTTAAGTACAATCAGTTAAATGTTCGTTGAAAAATGTTCCGACATTTTACTGGTGGACTTTCAAAGCTTCTGTTATTAGTATCCATATGTTTTCTTTGCCGGTAGTTGATTTTGCTTCATCGCAACTGTTCCACCATCTGCATAATTCCCCCGTTAGGCTTTCTTGTTTTCTTTCAATCTGTTGTATTTCTCTTTTAATCAAAGTATCGCTGCTGTCAGTTCGTTTGGTGTAAACTGTTCCTTTGGGTTTGGAATATCAGAAAACATTTGCTTAAACTGATGTGCCATTTTAGAGGGTTCGAAGAAGAGTTGAATAGTCCGTACGGTTTGAAGAGCAAGTGTGTTATGATAGAGTATCACAATGCAAAAGTGTTCAATCATCATAGCATTACGCGTAGGGGCTTCAAGGGCCGAACGCACGCAAGTGATGTGTCAATCATGTATTGTTTCATACCGTACGTACTACATGCTAACCAGTAACCAGCTGATCTGAAAACACGGAAAAGTACTGGCACTAGTTGTCAAAAAGAAATCCATTTTGCGATCCAAATTATCAAATTACTCATGAAATCAACTAGAATGCTTATGTAGCCGTTTTCTCGTTAAGCTATACAGCAGGCATTGCCCACGCATGAGATCATTCAACCATACCTTGTGTTTATTTTATTATGTTCAACAAGATCGAGCATTAGCCATGATTATTCTAATGGTTTATAGAATAGATTATTTAGTATGATTATGTCATCTAAAAGATAAACATTAGTTCACATGTATCATTTACTCAAAAATAAATAAATTTTTTAAACCTTTATCCTATATGGGGAAGGGGTGTAACCTACTATACTACATATTTTAGCTTCCGTGTAGCAACCCAGGGACAAAAGGCATAATTACAAATAACATCCATATCTAAGATATCTGTACTAAATTGAATTAACTGAGACACAATCAGGTTCATATGCAATGATGCAGGATAGTAAACAGTTCGGTGTTTTCGTTTCGGTGTTCCCGGCAGGCTGGCATCCCCAAGAAACCTTGTTGGATGAACTAATATAAAAATCTTGAACAAATTGTTTTGCCTACCCTCGCCTTCCTCGCGTCTTCCACCATCTGTGACTAGCAAACCTTGGGACGTAGCGCTCGTTATGTTCCTTACAGCTGCCTTAGTAGGGGCGGAGATCGTCAAAGGATCCTGGGTGGTAACAGGACGAGATTGGCGTGTATCTGAGCCTGGGGCATTCTGCTGGGTAGATTGCTGTGCAGAACTTCCACCATTTCCAATCTGTGCTTCAGTGGCTCGTGATAATCCCTGAAATTTACTTTGGGAGCCTGGCGCATTACTCGATGACTTGCCGGCTGGGCCCTGCGATAGGCCAAAGGCACGTCCTCTTGTTGTAGACCAACCTGATATGGGAAGAAACCTTTGCAGGGTTGATCCGTGATTAATTGGCCCTGACCTTTGATTACGATTGAGGTTACGTAAAAACCCATAATCTCCACGAAGGAAGCAATCAATGAGATGCACAAAATCATATCTCACGATTTCTTCAAAGAACTTCTTCAATCGACTCAAGTCGGTAACACTGATGACTTTCTTGCGATCCAGCTCCAAGAGAATGGCATTAACGTTCCAGGACGGGTCGATTGCAAATTCATTTTGTACCCATTGTTTTAGCTTGAGAACATCCTCCTTGAGAAGATTTTGAGTTATTTGCAGTAACAGAAATCTGTAGTTGTTATAAATGCTTCCGTCCACCCCGGTATGCGGCATATCACTTAGAGATACTGTCTCATTTAGCGACTCCTGTTCATGGCAATGTTGATAATGACCTTCAGCTTGTTCATATGCAGGCTCTGCTCGGTTTATCTCCGTTGATGATGTCTGATCACTCCATGCACTGGCACCTGATAGTAAAGGCAAAACCTCCGAGGTCTGAGTCGAAGAGGCTTGCGTTCTGTAGGTTTTATCGAACTGTTTTTTCTTTTCCACTTGATTGAGCACTCTAGTGAATTCCACACTTACACGACCAAGTTCCAACAACGTTTCCTTCTGCTCAGCATCTTTCTGTTTAATGGCAACTCCCATAAGTTTAGTTTGATCTGTCAGCTCTTCAACTTGTGATTGCAAAATCGTTCTTTGCCTTTCAAATTGGTAGGCCATTGCCTGAATCGATTTCATGAGCTTCGCATTTTGTTTTCTCAAATATTCCACTTCTGAGCTTTGTTTCGGTGCAGCGGGTGGTTCTTCAAGTTGAGACTGTGAAGTCTGTTCATTACTTTTGCGACTGCTGGCCATTACTAAAACATATAAAGGATGAGAAGATAACTTTTTCAATTTATTAACAGGACAAAAGTCAATATTTATTGCGTAGTTCATCAAGAATTGCAAGTTCACACGAAAAATAGGTTGCAAAATTATTCAACCCTTTGGGGTGTGTCTTTAATACTTCGTGCAGCGCCTCTTTGTGGCAATGACATGTTGCGGAAGAGAACGATAGACTAACACAAGTTTCTGGCAACGCTCCTTGGGTATTTTTGCCAATTTGTCGTGTGCAATAGCTTCTAGCTCAACAATGTTTTTAGGTTTACGTGCCGTAACTGCCTTCTTCAGGTACCACTACAGATTCTCGATTAGGTTTAAATCGGGAGATTGTGATGGTCACACAAGAACCTTCCAGCCTTTTTTCTCTGACCGAGCATTTGTGAATTTTGATGTATGTTTGTGGTCATTGTCTTGCTGGAATGACCAATGACGTCCAAGCTTCAACTTCTTCACCGAATGGATGACATTCTTGGCCAGAATATCTTGGCACTTGCTTGAGTCCATGATGCCTTCAACACGGTGGAGATTCCCAGTACCATTAGAAGCAAAGCGCCCTAACAACGTCACCACCATGCTTCATGGTAGGAAGGGTGTTCTTATCGGCATGCGCTTTGTTCTTCCTGCGCTGGACCATATGACCCAAAGTTTTGTTTCATCAGTCCATAAAACAGTATTCCAAAATTTCTGTGGCTTCAATAGGATGGTTTGAGCATACTGGCCATGTAGAATTCAAGGCTATTGTCTACCGCGATTGAAATTCGTTATGCAAAAATAATCACAGAGCTGTAGACGAAATTAGTTTGAACAGTGCGTTTTTGCGTTGACATGCAAATTTTAATTTGTAGTACACTTTGAATTTGTGAACTGTCTATCTCCAAAATTCCTCTGCCAAACTTTAAATTATACCTATCTCTTGCAAATCAAACACAAACTGAAAACTTTAGAGGGGAATTCAAACTTTTAGAGGCAAGGGCCTGCAAATGCCCAAATCTAAACTGTCCAGGTTTCGCATATTTGAAAAAAAAAAGTTGTGCAAAATTATGCAGAAAGTCCGAAATTGTTGGATTATAGTATTGGACACACAAAGTTGCAAGTTGTACACATATAAGACGGATTTTAGGTGTGTTTCATAGCGTTAGAGAAACGATCGTTTACAAACTTCAGTCGTTTTTGAGTTGTTAAGATATATTACTAAGTACATATTGCATTTTATCATTGAAATATTTTGCCTATATAAAGTGTATAGCTAATTCTGTTCCTCTGCTATTGCGGCAAGAGCACCAACGGTGCTTCGACTCAAATTTTTCCATGTTATTTCCATAGTTTTGTTTCCCTGTTCTCATACGCAATTCTACAACACAATTCTATAAATTTTTTACCTATGGTCTGCACTTCTTTTCACAACGTACCATAATTCATAGTCAAAGTAAGTTTTTTCAAAAATACTTCTTTGTTTGTATTGACAATAAGGTCTCCCTGATTAACTTTGCGTGCACACATAATACCTTGCACTTGGAAAAAAAGTGATGGTTTTGCTTAAGTTTAGTTCACATGCAAATAGAATGATGAGTCCTCACAGGCTTTTTCAGTTGTCATTTCTTTTTTTGAAAATGGGCACTTCACCTCAGTTATCCCAAACGATGTTGGCTCTGCATTATCATATAGCAAGCAGCCTAGACTTGCACCAAGCCATGGAGCTTCTGCATAAACAATGAACCCACACTCATCACATGCAGTTCATCAAAATTCTTTTGCTCCAAATATTTCCGAATGGCTGCCTTGTCATTACTGTTGCTCCATTGACATGTTTTTGGGGGTTTTGTGACATTGCTTGCTGGCATTTGGGGAAAACATTTTCTCTTTGATTCATCACTGTGCCAAAATGTGAGGCAGTTAGACGACCTTGTCGCTCATAAAACCATAGTTTATTCCCAGACTGGCCTTTTGTAATGCATTCAATGTGGACAATTTGGTCTTTGGTTGTGAAAAGTGTGTTTTTAATATATGGTGCATGTATATTCGGAGAGGGTGAATGTTTGCACACTTCTGCAAAGTCAGGAACAGTAATTTGTTCCAGTATATATTTTTGAATTTCGATATTGTACATTTGATTTGCAAATGGTTCGCATCACTGAATGCCTTTTTGAAGGTAATTTCTTAAGAAATTCTTGATATTAGAATGGTTTGCAATTATTGGATGCTAAAAGGCCGTGCAAGTGTTCACAAGTACCAGCAGTTTTCAAACCACCCTGAAGTTTCATTAAGTTTTCAACGTTCACAAGTTTAGCAAAAGTAAGTGCTGGGTTGTTGCAGTGTGCTACATAATATTTTTCTGTCTTGTCTGTTGCTTTGCTTATTTTTACTTGGTCAAAGAGCACTGCAGTATAAAGAGCACTGCAGTATAAAGTTTCTTGCTAGTATTAGAAACATGCCACTGTTGTAAATGTTGAGTACATGTTTAAGTCATCTGGGACTTCAGTTAATTCAGGTTGGATATAGTCCAAAATTTGATATAGCAGGGCAGCTATATGTTTACAGCAACAACCTTTTTCTGCTGTACATGAGCAACTTCCATAAGATATTTTACCAGTGTCCTGGTGTAGCTGAACATAAACTACGTAATGTGCCTTTTCATGGAGGCATGCACAACAATTTTAAACACGACAAACTTTTCTGTGCCTTTCCAAACATTAGCCTTAACTACAACCTAGGTAACCATTTTATCTTTGAACAGTTGATAGCTGTACTTTTTATGCCTGTGAGCATTGGGCGGCTTTCCAAGTTTATTTGAGTTGACAGTTATCAAATGTTCTTTCATGGGGGAATACCACTGACGCTTCTTCTCCACTGTATCCCTTCCTCCATGCTTATGTACCACAAAGCAAACGGCTCAAAACTTTCCAACATGTACTCGAAACAAGCGAAGCTGCTTTAAATTAGACCCGTAAGTATGTTGTAAATAAAAAACTCCAATAAGACACGTGAACAGCAGTGAATAGAACTGAAAAGTACTATAATTTAATTACTATAAAAGTACTATACTTTAATATTTGAAACCTTTTGAGGTCAGTCAAACAGCAATTGTTTTTATTTTTCGCGCCAAAAAACCTCAATGTTTTGGTTTGTGAAAAGAACGTTTGTCAAACATGTTTTGTTGCGGGACGATCAAGTGTGCAAACATTTTTGTCTATCAACCCGCTAGAATTTAACCGATCGTTAAAATTTTTAGCCAAACATTAAGTCACAACGTGTTCTTTAACTCGAGAATAGTTTAATGGAGCACTCACCTTTTCATTGTGAAATTTTCAAAAATTTGTCTCTGGCTATTGCGAATCGAACTCCCTCCCCGCTCCAGTGACTCTGCACATGTTTAAAATTTCAACACATGTTCGTAGAAGCCTAAGACGCAGTGATGCTTAGTTTTTATCAAGATAGAATTAAGCATGGACAAAACTCAACAGTTTTGGTTTTAAGCGTTCTCATACAGTGAGTTTTTTAGCTTTGCCCCAGAGCAGCCCTCTCTCTCTCCCACCCCTCCCCCTACATACCACGATTATGTAGTATAGTTGCGCCACCATCGCACACCATCACATGCACACTCAAATATAAAAGTGGGTCCCAGAGTCCAGGACACCCCCCGGAAAACATTTGTTTGAATGTAGGCCCTACATAAGAATAAGCACAAGACTACAAGTATAGACTATGAAAGAACATCTACCAATTCAAAAGCAAATTCCTTCTGCTTAGTATTAGTAGTTATTCTGTAGTATTATTAGTGTTTGTACTATAGTGTTAGCAGTGCTGGCTTTGCTTAGGTTTGTCATTAGTGAGGACTATGTATGCTTTATTGTTATAATCATAGCTTCCTGCGATCTTTTAATCAACTAGTCTGCATACGTGCAGTCTCATTTCTCTTTGCCCACAGTGTCTATTATTCTCCCCGTCTTTATATCAGTGCCAGTCATTACAACCACCACCCCCCCCCCCCTTATATAATCGATTTATTATCCATACTTTGATTTACTATATGCTGCGGAGCAAGCGAGCCTGAAGCGAGCAAGCGAAGCAGCAGACCTAACTTGTGTTTGTAGGGGTGAATTTATCTCAAACCATGTTTACCGCAGTGCATTGTGGTCATGCGCGTTCGGAAATGCGCAGAACACCTTTCCTCGTCTGTGTTTCGTTACCAATTAAGTCTTGTGTTCAGAAGGTATCATGTTTCAGGCTGGCTGTTTAAATCACAGTTAGTCAAAAGCAAATGCCTTATCAAGGTTAAATTATATGCGAGAGGAAGAAAGTTTGTTTTTCTGAATCTATTCATTTTTGAAGTCTGCTGTTTGCGTTAATAGTCAAGTACTGCAATTTAAAACGAGTTTGTTATTCGCACGACAATACTAAATCTCGTATTAAATGGCAGTGGAATTTTAAAGTGCCACTGCAACGAAAAAATTTTTGATCCAATTTTAAACACAACAGAACAACATTTCTGGATGAGTCAAAATGGTGTTTTCAGTTTCTCATAATCTCGTTTCGTTTTCGAGATATTTAGGTTTTTAAAGTATGCAAATTAGATGTCTCTTGACGTCATTTACTCACGAAAAATAAATTATATATCTAAAATAATGAATATCTTTGGATGTAATGGCCAGAACCTTTTCTAACTTTGCACGAGTGCAGTGATTAGGTAAACGCACACTACTGTTCACACTATGCTGTTGCCATGGAGATCGTTCGGATGCAAATGTCTTGTATTTGAAAAACAAAAATTTCTTATTTCTCTCCTATCAAACGATACTTACTTCACTGCACATAATACAATTGTTGTACGTAAATTTAGATCGCATTTATTGAATTTAAATTATTATACAGTGTAGCGGAAAAATGAAAATTAAGATATTCATTTTACAGTTTAAAAGCTTTTATTCCAAAACCGTTTATGTTGAAACAACACAATAGGAATAGTGGTGTGAAGCTACCAAATTGTTATAGTCATGCAAAGTGTGAAAAATTTCTGCCTGCAAATTACAGAGATATTCACCATTTGATAAATGTAATTTATTATTCGTGAGTAGATGACGTCAGAAACACCTAATTTGCATGTTTCAAAAAACCTTAATATCTCTAAAACCAAACAAGATATCGAGAAACTGAAAATGCCATTAAGGCTCGTACGGAAATGTTGTTCTGTTGTGTTTAAAATTGGATTAAAGATTTTTTCGTTGCAGTGGCACTTTAATATACATTCTTTTTGATAGTATCGCGTCTGTGAAATTGTATTAAAACGCGTTTGTTTTGTCGATAATAATTTTCCAACATTACCATTTGTGCTAATAGTCAACTATATTCGAAGTTAACAAACCACAGTTGAACAGAGACGCTCATGTTACGTTCTAAAACGCATCTGCTGTTCACGCGACATTATTTGCCGTGGAATTATGACAGTTTTACATTTCGTGTTTTTGTGATGCAGCAAATATTTCCAACAAACATAATTATGCAACATCAAAGCATTTCAGAGTTCACTGTAGCTGTAAGAAAATCATTAGCGTATTATTCATTTCCTTATTTTCCTTCTGGATAAGGCATTTGCTTTTCGACCTCGTTCATCGTTGAGCCCTTTTGATCCCTTATGCTTAAGCCAGCCTGAAACATGATATCTCCTGGCAGACAAACTGAGTCAAGCCATATATAGTCAAGCCGAGTAATGTACTGGCAGGCTAGTAATGCACACTATTCCACTGAATATATTTTGGGTTGCATAAATGTCATTTTCAATAACCTATAAAATAATTAAGGCTCCGCAATCATTTCCTACCTTGCAGGTAACCGAGTAGTATTGGTAGTGTTGGCTATGCTCAGGTTTGTCACTCGTGAGGACTATATATGCTTTATCAATAAAAGACTTTCACTTGTGTCCATCTCGTCTAGATAATACTATTAAGTAACAAAATAGCCATATATTTACTAACATTTTAAAAATCATATTCCTACCTCAAAACACTCACTTCAACACGTTCTCATCAACACGTACGATGCATGTAATACATTCAGTTCCGTTGATGCTTTATATATATTTTTGTCAATCATTACGTATATATACATACACTGACGTCCAGTAGCTGGAGTAAACGCTTAATAAGCGTTGTTGTGATGAACGTCATAAAGTGGAGAAGAGCCAATATATAGGTAACATGAAGAAAAACAGAACCAATGAAAGTCGCGCGAAGGAACGGAAGTGGTAATGTAATGATTGGCATAAATATATACTAATCGATATTGTTATATAGTTAGTGTCAAAGTCCATTCTTGGTTTTATATTAAACATTTACAGCGCTCTAATTGTCTAGTTTTACTTTCAAACTTGACTCCAATAACCGGTGAATTATTCGTACTTTGACAACATAACTACATAACAACACACTTATTTACTGGTAACGAGGGAAACAGTGAGCTTTGTGACCCCTCGAGCCTAACAGGCTCTCGGGGCCACAAAACTTACTGTTTCTTAAGGTACCAGTAAATAAGTGATATATAAAGCATCAACGGAACTGAATGTATTACCTGCATCGTATCTGTTGATGAGAACAAGTCGGTGTTTTGAGGTAAGAATATGAATATATGGCTATTTTCTTAGTTAACACTAAATTCCTAGACGAGATATGAAGGTTTTATGGACCGAGTGAACACGGCGTTTTGCGGACCGGCACGTGATACGCTTTTGTCCAATCGCAATGCAGAAAAATAGATTTATATATATATTTATGCCAATCATTACATTACCGCTTTCGTTCCTTTGCGCAACTTTCATTGGTTCTGTTTTTCTGCATCATGCGTTCATCACAACAATACCTACTAAGCGTTTGTACACACCTACTGGCATAAATATATATAAAGTATCAACGGAACTGAATGATTACATGCATCGTGTGTGTTGATGAGAACAAGTGAGTGTTTTGAGGTAAGAATATGATTTTTAAAATGTTAATAAATATATGGCTATTTTCTTAGTTACCAGTTATATCTAGACACAAGTGAACGTGTTTTATCAATAAAGCATATATAGTCTTCATTAGCGACTATGTAGGGGCCTACATTCAAACGAATGTTTTCCGGGGGTGTCCTCGACTCTGGGACCCACTTTCATTTTGAGATTGCTTGTGGTAGTGGCGCCCCTATAATACAAAATCGTGCTTTGTAGGGGGTGGGAGTGGGGAAGAGAGAGGAGGGGGATTGGTCCAGGGCATTTTGAAATCATGACATCTGCAAAGACCATGTCCTGCGTTTTGGGCAATGGATTCTGCTATCCCCAGAGCCAAGAAAGGGGAGAATCTTGGTGAATTTGATATAATTTAGGAAAAAATGCGATTGATGACAGTTTAATAATGATTTTTTGAAACCTCAGTACATAGATATTATAGTTGAAAAATGAATAATATGATTTTCGCTTAATTAGGTACGCATGTCTACATCGAAGAACCACAGCTTCATCGAGTTTAATAAAAAACAATTTAATCGTGTATGTTATGCTTGGTTTTCATAACATGAATTAAATGTTCATAGAGTATGCTAGCAAAAAGCGTGCAATTTCATATTTGATGACTCCAATACAGCTTACGCATGCATTAATGCTGTGGAGTTTGATCCCCGCCCGGTACACTCGAAAATGGCGTCTTCAAACTTGCGCGTCGTAAGAATTAGCAATGAATAATAAGATAACCCGCTTTTTTGTCATTTCACATCGAGTAACTACGGTGTCGTCCTAGAAATGTTAGATATCCGCTATTTCATGGCTGTAACAACGTTGTAGCGCGATGTGTTTAGTGAACATGTGCGGGTAAACCCCCTTATCTGGCGGGGAATTCCATATTTTTGGACACGCATTATTTTTTTCACTTTTTAGTATAAAATACACAAAATAGCAATGTATATACTGCTCTATGTTGAAAATGTGTTCGGTAGACCATTTTTATGTCATTACATCTTAAAGAAATGTAAGAATTGATATCGAAGAACGTTGCTAGATCATTGAACATGGGTGGGTAAACCCCCTTATCTGGCGGGGAATTCCCTCTTCAAACGCATTATTTTTTCAGTTTTTTGTATAAAATACACAAAATAGCAATTTATATATTGCTCTATGTTAAAAATGTGTTCAGCAGACCATTTTTATGTCATTACATCTTACAGAGATGTAAGAATTGATATCAAATCACGTTGCTAGCTTATTGAACATGGGTGGGTACATTCTTGTTTGCGCATTATTTTTCACTTTTTTGTTTAAAATATACAAAATAACAATTCATGTATTATGTTATGTTGTGAATGTGTTCGGCAGATGGATAGTTCGGATGGCATTGCGTCTTAAATGTGAGAATTTTACATCAAAGACAAAGATCGATAACTGGTGGCCACCCGTTTTGTCTTCTGACAAATTACATGTCATAATATATAAAATGCATAAGATATAGAAAGAAGCTCTTCTTACGGTTACCTTATATATTTTAGCAGTGATGTCAACAACTTGAAACTGTTTGCTGTAGGACTGATCTTCAATCAGATGCTCATGTAAACCCTCATGTGTGATGAAATGTGATGGGTGAAATTAACCTACCTGGGGGTAGGGCGCCCTATAAACCTATCATATTTGAGGGGCTCTAGTTTTAGACTTTCAGGTAATTGGCTGACGACACAGTGATCTGAACGAATCAAATAAGATGTTTATAATATGTGTTGGTTGCAGTTCATATCACTCGCTCACTCCACTGCAGGCATAAACACTATAGTTCAGTTGAGCTTGACCGCACCCAGATTTACTGCATGCATAATTATTGCATATCGAAAGCCAAGGTTAGAGAAATAAAGGGATAACCCCTTTTCTCACGGGGAATCCCCTATTGTTGCATCCGTTTTAATCGTTATTTTCTAAATTACGCAAAATTTTTATTTTATATTGTAGAAAGTGCAAGATATAGACTTTTTATGTTATAACGTAATGTGACAAGTAGCGAATTGCAGGATAAATCAGACATAATCGAATAATATAATGCATTATCCTTAAATGTTTTGACCTTGAGGCTTGACAACCTGTTCGGGAACGCTCCGAACGCTGTCTTGTTTCAGTTAAAACTATCTGTGAACGAGAGCAAATAACTGATAGAGGCGACAATAAAATTCGCTGAGATTTCTCAAATTTTGCGGAGAAGAATAGCTTCATTCAGTTCCATGAATTTTTTAGTTAACATACTCCAGTTTGCTATAATAATATTGCATGGCGTATGCAGATCTCGCGATGGAACCGCAATCAGATTTGGTGTATAGAATTTGAAGTGTAAATGTTTCAGGAAACCAATTCACTCAGTATAAACCAACCTGTTTAAGATATGCTTAACTAAATGCAAGGAGTTTCGCTACGAATACCGAAAGAAACGATAAACTGCGTACATGGCGCTGGAGAGATACAACAATTAACATGAGGTAATGGAAATAATGCGCTTTTAACGTCAAAATATTCTCTGAGACATGATAATTTATCCGTTTGAAACGGACTAGAGATCGGTACTGCAAACGTTTAGTTTATTGGTTACCTTTACACGTAGTATAAGGGTAGTATATGCTATTCTCCAGGATACCTTTCGCTCGTCCTGCTCTTGCAAAGGCTTTGTTTGAACTAAATCTAAATTGCAGCCAAGAACCGTATAAAACCTTGTCGGAGACTGATATGACTATGCATATAGTATGACCATATTAGGAACTTTAATTGATTGACATTCCAAAACGAACATGGGAGAAATACATTCTGAAAGCGAGCGATGGGAAGTTATATTGTGATAATACTTGTATCTTTATTATTTGATGTTAAAATAAATATTCCTGAAATTTAATGATCTGCAGTCCCCAATCGCAAAGGGCAGTTTGCAAAAGCCTATTAAATTTCCTGAGTTTTCAGTACGAGTTAAGAGACTGGTTCAAATTAGATTATTATCTGTTATTTGTGTCACGTGAAGGTCTAACGTAAACCAACCGCCTTTCCAGAAGCGTCTCTCATTCAGTGGTAACCTTGATCAGGTGCTAGATTCTCATGTTGGTGCATAAAACAGGCTATTGAGTATTGAGGTACTTTTTTGCATAACAATACGATCCGTAAACTATTAAGGTTTGGATCACGAAGGCAGAATCTTTCTACTGATGCAAGGTACGAATGTAAATTATGACTAAATTACCACACGCGAATATTTTCTGGCAACATTTATGCCGCTCTACATCGATTGTTTTGGTTTTATATAAATAATGCGCATTTATTATTTCGTGGGTTCCATCGACTTTATATATAACAATGTTTCAGAAGAGTATGCAGTTAATTGAACATGTGCGGGTAAAACCCTTTATATTGCGGGGAATTCCATATTTTTGGACACGCAATATTTTTTTCACTTTTTCGTATAAAATACACAAAAGAGCAATTTATATACTGCTCTATGTTAAAAATGTGTTCGGTAGACCATTTTTATGTCATTACATCTTAAAGAAATGTAAGAATTGATATCAAAGAAAATTGCCAGCTTAACATGTGTGGGTAAAACCCCCTTATATCGCGGGGAATTCCATATTTTTTGACGCGCATTATTTTTTCACTTTTTAGTATAAAATACACAAATTAGCAAAGTATATAATGCTCTATGTTAAAAATGTGTTCGGTAGACCATTTTTGTGTCATTACATCTTAAAGAAATGTAAGAATTGATATATCAAGAACCTTGCTGGCTTATTGAACACGTGTGGGTAAAACCCCTTTATCTGGCGGGATTCCATATTTTCACGCACGCAATATTTTTTCACTTTTTAGTGGAAAATAAACAGAATAGCAGTTTATATGCTGCTCTATGTTAAAAATGTGTTCAGTAGACCATTTTTATGTCATCAAATCTTAAAGAAATGTTAGAATTAATATCAAATTACGCTGCTAGCTTTTAATGAACATGTCTGGGTAAAATCCCTTTTCTGACGGGGAATTCCATATTTTCGCACACGCAATATTTTCTCACTATTTCGTATAAAATACACAAAATAGTTCAGTAGACCATTGCCATGCAGCGCAGGTTATGCGTTAATCAAACAAACTCTTTCTTACGGTTTGATCGTTAATTTTTGATGCGATTAACCCAGTCAAGTTTTAAAAGAAAGAATCGATGTACTGAAATACACGAACTGAAACAGTAGGTTAAATTTTAACCCAGGGTTAACGCAAAACCAGCCAATTATCTATTCCGTTATTTAATGCGAATCTTGTCTAATTTTTAGCTGTACAGTCGTGCAAGAGTGACAATTTGTTTATCCTCAATAAAGATCCTGCGTGCAATAGAAGACAAAAGTCGCAGGGAATTGGCATCAATTATTGTAAGTAGTACAAGGAATTTAAATTTGGAGTATATATATATATATATATATATATATATATATATATATATATATATATATATATATATATATATATATATATATATATATATATATATATATATATATATGTATATATATGTATATATATATATATATATATATATATATATATATATATATATATATATATATATATATATATATATATATATATATACTCTACTAGCAAAAGTCTTGAGCGCTCTTTAGTTTTATGTCATCACTGTACCACACTTGGTCATAATCCTGAATCTCAAGCTTTAATGTCCCCCAAGCGGGGTTACAAACTGGACTGTTAACTAGCATATATAGCTATTTCAAAAAAGGTTGTTCTTTGAGAAGCGTAAACTGTAGACTATGAGCGCGCATGGGATGGCGGGTTATTGCTTATTTTCCTCTTCAAACTCGGAATTATTTCTGTGAAATAGCATCAAGGGAACATAGCAAACTTATGACGGCAAATTTACTAGCTACAAAGGTAAATCCGTGGAAATCAGGACCTAAATAAACAATAACCAATGATCCTTTTCGTGCTCATAGTTCACAGTTAACGCTTTTGAAAGGACAACCTTAATTGAAATAGCTGTATATATATATATAATCTGAATTGTTCTCGAGATGCTGCCATCGAAGCAAATTCAGCGCATGGAATTTTAAGCGCAAGAAGATCACGTCAGCAAGCAAAGCGCGAATCAAACTAAACCGTTAAAACAGCAGTAGTTTAATCGCTTGAAAATCGCATTAGCGTGAAATTCTGAGTAGCGATTTGTAAATATTATTAAGAAATGATATGAATAATATATATATATATATATATATATATATATATATATATATATATATATATATATATATATATATATATATATATATATATATATATATATATATATATATATATATATATATATATATATATATATATATATGTATATATATATATATATATATGTATGTATATATATATATATATATATATGTATGTATATATATATATATATATATATATATATATATATATATATATATATATATATATATATATTATATATATATATATATATATATATATATATATACAGGGGAAGGACCGAAAAAAGTGGCCCCCTATGAAGATAGGGTTTTTAGACTATAATTGTGTAAAGCGTGCGGAAAACGTAGAGAAATTCATAAACAGGACTGTACAATTACCAAACATGACCGAAGGACTAACACTTTTGAACCTCAAGTGTAATTTTCATAACACAAACAGATAAATAATAGTATGTTTTGTGATTAAATTGAATAGTTCAAATGGCTTCCCATCAACCGTTGCTGCAGTTGTTTGGCGGTATTAAAAACGTTTTCACGTAATGAACACGTTAACAACTCAACATTACGTCACATTTGTACAATTTACAATGCCATTGTCACATTAACTTAATTTCTCGTTATCGTGTTGTGTCTTATTTTCAGTACTTTGTTGGCATTCCCTTCGATTTAATAACAGCTTTGCATCTACTACCCATGCTCTCCACAAGTTTTTTCAAGTATTCGTCATTTATTTCGTTCCATGCAGTTTTAAGAATTTGGAAAAGTTCATCTTCATTCTTTGGTTTTCTATTTTTGGTCTTACGATTCAATTCAGACCATAAATTTTCAATAGGGTTTAAATCTGGTGACTGAGCTGGCCATCGCATGACATCAATCTTCTTATTTGCAAGATATTTGGAAACAACTCCACTTGTGTGTTTGGGATCGTTGCGATCGTTGAACTTTTCCAAATTCTTAAAACTGCATGGAACGAAATAAATGACGAATACTTGAAAAAACTTGTGGAGTGCATGGGTAGTAGATGCAAAGCTGTTATTAAATCGAAGGGAATGCCAACAAAGTACTGAAAATAAGACACCACACGATAACGAGAAATTAAGTTAATGTGACAATGGCATTGTAAATTGTACAAATGTGACGTAATGTTGAGTTGCTAACGTGTTCATTACGTGAAAACGTTTTTAATACCGCCAAACAACTGCAGCAACGGTTGATGGGAAGCCATTTGAACTATTCAATTTAATCACAAAACATACTATTATTTATCTGTTTGTGTGATGAAAATTACACTTGAGGTTCAAAAGTGTTAGTCCTTCGGTCATGTTTGGTAATTGTACAGTCTGTTTATGAATTTCTCTACGTTTTCCGCACGCTTTACAAAATTATAGTCTAAAAACCCTATCTTCATAGGGGGCCACTTTTTTCGGTCCTCCCCCTGTATATATATATATATATATATATATATATATATATATATATATATATATATATATATATATATATATATATATATATATATATATATATATATATATATATATATATATATATATATAGCTTTATTCTTTAAATAATGTCACTACGCTGTGTTTCACGCTTTTTTAAGCGCTTTTCTGGCGATCTACATCAAGTAATTACAATATCACGTCAAGAACCGTGATATTTGACGACCTTCCAAATTGTCTTGGCCAAGCAGAACCCTCTATGTTTGCAAATAATACTGTTTCCACTTCCGCAGAAACTGTAGAAAAACTGGAGACAACTAAATTCTGAACTTGATAATATTTTATCGATGGTTAGTAGCAAATAGAGTAACTCTACATGTTTCTAAAACGGAATATGTGATTCGTGGCTTTCGCCGCAATCTGGGTGAGATTAGTAAAGACCCGGTTATAAAAATTGGCAATGAAAGAATGAAACTGTAAACAGGTTTCATACATCAAAAAGTGATCATTGACGACAAGTTGAAGTGGGTAGATCAAATTGATAGCATAAGCAAAAAAGCTTCACGCGGCATTGGAGCGATAAAATTAATCAAGCCCTATGATCCTAAGGAGTGCCTAACCCCGGTTTATAACGCTGTTGTAATAGGGCAGCAATATTTATTACCGGAGATAATTGGGAAATTCGTTCCAAAGATGTCCTGAATAAACTGAATTGGCTACCACTTATTAAATTAGATGCGATTGACTGATACGCTACTGTTTATGCGCAAATTATTCAAAGATGAAGTTCCAATATCAATATATCTGACCCGTTTCATTTATTAGTAAATGACCAATATAATTTACGTAGTAAATGCACTATGCTAAAGCTGGCAAAACCGACAGCAAACACATTGAAGCGAATTTTGAGCTACCATGCAGCTAAAAACTAGAATAAACTAAGCTTTTCAAACATAACGTACAAATTTCATTAACGACAATCCTTCATTTCTAAGTAGCTGTTCAAGTTATTTGTAACTCTAAGTCTATATTATGTATCGTAGTTCTATCATTACTAATCTACTGGTTTTATATCAGTAATTCTAATGTAATATGCATACCATTAATTCCTGTATTTTGACATTTTTATTTTATTATCTTTATACACGGCCTTATGAGAAGCAACCTTTTTAGTTACTTTGTTAATAATAATATTGCACTCCTTTTGATCAATATTGACATAGATAGGCTGATAAGCTACCGTGTATACAGAATTTCAAATAATAATAATAATAATAATAATAGCATTCTGTTTTTATGTTAACCAAAATTGAACCAGATTACTGTGAAATGTTATATACTTAATACAGTTTATTTAATTTAGAATGAGAGAAAGCATGTCTTATGCTACATGGTTGCTGTAAATTTTTGTTTGTCATAACAAATTATTCATGAGTATGGGAATGTAAAATTATTTCATTAAAATATATCACATACTACGTAAATCTTACTTAGTCTTACCTCTAGCCGAATAACTCGCTGAAATTTGGCGATTAACAATTCCCTATGACTGTGACAAAACATGAACAGCTATACACTGGCAGTAGCTTACGGTGAATAGGGATGGGTTTGTTTTTCAATTGGCGATAAGATTCTAAAAATCGTGCAGGATGCAGTGGCGTATCGAGCAGATTGCAGTGGCGTATCGAGCGTCGATAATTCAACCACTTATGCCGTATGGTCTACACAGTAAAAAATGTAATCAACCCCTTATCGTTTACAGGCTAAAAATATAATTCAGTAAAGTACTCAACCGCTATGGTTTCAACAGAAACGGAATGATTTCGATTGCAACTGAATCACATAAACACCTCTATGAACAGCGCGAAGCTACAAGGTTATATTACATGTATAATATTTATATATTTGATTTGCGAAAAAGCTTTACGTATTCAATATAGTTTCTCTTACCTTGAGTTCATGTGTAAGCACCGCGTGTAAAGTAGAAAGTACCGCGTATAAAGTCCAAAGCACCGCGTTTCGCGTATAATGATGTAAGCACCGCGTATAAAGATGTAAGCACTGCGTATAATGTTGAAAGCACCGCGTATAACTCTAAAACTACCGAATAAAACCACATTTGATCACTAAAGACAGCTATGGCTTTCCATAAGAGCGATGTGTTTGACGTGTTGCCGAAATTTTGTGATTCATGTCTCCTCACGCAAGCAAGCTTTTTATACGGGAGAACTGACACTTTCAAGCAGTGGGCGGGGAAATTTGAAAGAATGTGAAGTCTGATTGGACAGGTTCTTATGCAGAACTTTGTAAGAATACAAAATCGCAACCTGCAGGAATGATTTTCCATTGCATCTTCAACGGTGTCATTAATTCCTAATGATTACAAATTCACAGGCATATTTTTGGAGTATAATACATGCATATAATTTGTAGCTGTCGATTTTTGTCGACGTCTTCAAGTTCAACTACATATAATTATTCGGCTAAGAGTAACATTTACGCATAATGTCATGATATCTATCTATGTACTTAGTATCACATCATTTGCCGTGGCTGATGACTGAGGATGAATTGTTCAAGGAAATGCTGTTATAAGAAGTAAACTGTGTTAATAAGTAATATTTGATTTGCGACAACTTAATATCGTTTCACATACAAGCAGATTTAGAATATTATGAGCTTCACATAGTATGTATGGTATTGTTAAGGGTTCAACACTCAACAGTGGAGGGATGCAGGGAGACATGCACTTATTACTAAAAATAAACTCAAAATAGACTCTAGCAAACTAAAGTGAATCAAGAATTGACAGCGAGACATGAACCTGTTAACTACTCATAAGTCTTGTGACCAAATCAATACACGCCGGCTTACGTTACAATAAATACATTACCGCCAACCAAAACTGGGACAGAAATCTCATTATGCATTCTTCAAATTACAACTGCCATAAAGATTCTGAAAATGTGCTTACTAATTAAAATATGTTTTTTTTTAAAATATCGTGACGCAGTGTTATAACTCCTTATTGACCTGTAGCGTAGCTAGCCTGAATAATGTCTTCACAGAATTAAAAACAATCAATTTCAAAAAGAAAGTGACGATGTATAAACATTCGCCCCTTCAATTATTTGACGCTCGATACGCTACTACATCCTGCACGAAGAATCGGCTAATACACTTCGAATCGTCTATTGACAAACAAACCCATCCCTTTTTATTCAGTCACTGTATGTTACTGCCAGTGTATACATATACTTGTAGCCGTTCATGTTTTGTCCCAGTCATAGGGAATTGCCAATCGCCAAATTTCAACGATTTATTCGACTAGAGGTTAGATTACGTAGTATGTGATACATTTTAATTTATGTAGTTGTTAATATGAAATAATTTTACATTCCCGTACTTATGAATAATTTGTTGTGACACACGAAAATTCACGGCAACCATGTAGCATAAGACATGCTTTCTCTCCTCTAAATTGAATAAACTGTATTAAGTATATAACATTTCAAAAGTAATCTGTTTCAATTTTGGTTAACATAAAAGCAGTATAGATGACCCAGCGTTTTATCTACTAAAAATCATTGATGTTAAAAATGCTTAGTAATCAAAATATATAGTATAAAATTTAAAGGGGGGGGGGGGGGTTGTAATGGCTGGAATTGATATTGGAACGAGGAGAGTAATAGTCACTAATAGTCACAACTTACTTCCGGCTGCCGTCCGTGTTGACAGACCGTCGCTTGCTCAATTAAGCTCTCCAATAATAAGCCAAACCGTCATTAGTACCGTGAGCATTGTTAAAAATTTGGCTTATTTATGCGGGCAATATGAAACAGTAGGTTAAATTTTAACCCAGGGTTAACGCAAAACCAGCCAATTATCTATTCCGTTATTTAATGCGAATCTTGTCTAATTTTTAGCTGTACAGTCGTGCAAGAGTGACAATTTGTTTATCCTCAATAAAGAATGAATGGGGAATGTAAAATTATTTCATTAAAATATATCACATACTACGTAAATCTTACTTAGTCTTACCTCTAGCCGAATAACTCGCTGAAATTTGGCGATTAACAATTCCCTATGACTGTGACAAAACATGAACAGCTATACACTGGCAGTAGCTTACGGTGAATAGGGATGGGTTTGTTTTTCAATTGGCGATAAGATTCTAAAAATCGTGCTGGATGCAGTGGCGCATCGAGCAGATTGCAGTGGCGTATCGAGCAGATTGCAGTGGCGTATCGAGCGTCGATAATTCAACCACTTATGCCGTATGGTCTACACAGTAAAAAATGTAATCAACCCCTTATCGTTTACAGGCTAAAAATATAATTCAGTAAAGTACTCAACCGCTATGGTTTCAACAGAAACGGAATGATTTCGATTGCAACTGAATCACATAAACACCTCTATGAACAGCGCGAAGCTACAAGGTTATATTACATGTATAATATTTATATATTTGATTTGCGAAAAAGCTTTACGTATTCAATATAATTTCTCTTACCTTGAGTTCATGTGTAAGCACCGCGTGTAAAGTAGAAAGTACCGCGTATAAAGTCCAAAGCACCGCGTTTCGCGTATAATGATGTAAGCACGGCGTATAAAGATGTAAGCACTGCGTATAATGTTGAAAGCACCGCGTATAACTCTAAAACTACCGAATAAAACCACATTTGATCACTAAAGACAGCTATGGCTTTCCATAAGAGCGATGTGTTTGACGTGTTGCCGAAATTTTGTGATTCATGTCTCCTCACGCAAGCAAGCTTTTTATACGGGAGAACTGACACTTTCAAGCAGTGGGCGGGGAAATTTGAAAGAATGTGAAGTCTGATTGGACAGGTTCTTATGCAGAACTTTGTAAGAATACAAAATCGCAACCTGCAGGAATGATTTTCCATTGCATCTTCAACCGTGTCATTAATTCCTAATGATTACAAATTCACAGGCATATTTTTGGAGTATAATACATGCATATAATTTGTAGCTGTCGATTTTTGTCGACGTCTTCAAGTTCAACTACATATAATTATTCGGCTAAGAGTAACATTTACGCATAATGTCATGATATCTATCTATGTACTTAGTATCACATCATTTGCCGTGGCTGATGACTGAGGATGAATTGTTCAAGGAAATGCTGTTATAAGAAGTAAACTGTGTTAATAAGTAATATTTGATTTGCGACAACTTAATATCGTTTCACATACAAGCAGATTTAGAATATTATGAGCTTCACATAGTATGTATGGTATTGTTAAGGGTTCAACACTCAACAGTGGAGGGATGCAGGGAGACATGCACTTATTACTAAAAATAAACTCAAAATAGACTCTAGCAAACTAAAGTGAATCAAGAATTGACAGCGAGACATGAACCTGTTAACTACTCATAAGTCTTGTGACCAAATCAATACACGCCGGCTTACATTACAATAAATACATTACCGCCAACCAAAACTGGGACAGAAATCTCATTATGCATTCTTCAAATTACAACTGCCGTAAAGATTCTGAAAATGTGCTTACTAATCAAAATATGTTTTTTTTTTAAATATCGTGACGCAGTGTTATAACTCCTTATTGACCTGTAGCGTAGCTAGCCTGAATAATGTCTTCACAGAATTAAAAACAATCAATTTCAAAAAGAAAGTGACGATGTATAAACGTTCGCCCCTTCAATTATTTGACGCTCGATACGCTACTACATCCTGCACGAAGAATCGGCTAATACACTTCGAATCGTCTATTGACAAACAAACCCATCCCTTTTTATTCAGTCACTGTATGTTACTGCCAGTGTATACATATACTTGTAGCCGTTCATGTTTTGTCCCAGTCATAGGGAATTGCCAATCGCCAAATTTCAACGATTTGTTCGACTAGAGGTAAGATTACGTAGTATGTGATACATTTTAATTTATGTAGTTGTTAATATGAAATAATTTTACATTCCCGTACTTATGAATAATTTGTTGTGACACACGAAAATTCACGGCAACCATGTAGCATAAGACATGCTTTCTCTCCTCTAAATTGAATAAACTGTATTAAGTATATAACATTTCAAAAGTAATCTGTTTCAATTTTGGTTAACATAAAAGCAGTATAGATGACCCAGCGTTTTATCTACTAAAAATCATTGATGTTAAAAATGCTTAGTAATCAAAATATATAGTATAAAATTTAAAGGGGGGGGGGGGGGGTTGTAATGGCTGGAATTGATATTGGAACGAGGAGAGTAATAGTCACTGTGGCCAACGCAAAATGAGACCATTGATTTATTAATTAAAGAAGTATCTTAAACAGGGTTAGTGGATTTTATGAATAGAGAGCTGAACAACTTACTTCCGGCTGCCGTCCGTGTTGACAGACCGTCGCTTGCTCAATTAAGCTCTCCAATAATAAGCCAAACCGTCATTAGTACCGTGAGCATTGTTAAAAATTTGGCTTATTTATGCGGGCAATATACCAACCCTGATCTTAATCGGTAATATTAATTGTTATATATTACACAAATAATATACGCCTGTCTAGCGTCAGTGGATTTTGTCTTATATAAAATGCAATAATTTCTCTTCTCCAGGGCCGAACTAAGCGAAAACATAATGTATACATATAAGCGAAAACATAATGTATACATATAAGCGAAAACAAAATTTGCGTCTATAGGTTCCCAATATAATCATAGTTTGCTTAATTAAATAGTCTGAATGCGTGCAGCCTCTATTACTTTGGATACAGAGTACCAAGTACCAAGTTGCTTGTGAAAAGAGTACAGTTTTTGTGCAGAGACAACTCAAGTCGGTTGCAATACAATCTGTGTGCAGTTTTGGCTGTGACGCAAAGCATTATAGGCGGAAAAAAATTCATAAGAAACTTGGAATGTAGTATGGGTTCTTGTATAGACCTCAAAGGATCAAAGATATAAAGGAATGAGTAATTTACTGCCAAGGAATAGCTCAATAAGAAATGATAACTCAATAACATTATAACTGTGTTATTTATTCCTGACGATCACTGCTTATATAATACATATAATGCTTATATGTATATATACATATGATTTGTAGCTGTTCAATTTCCCGAATAAGGAATAAGGAATTATTAGTCCTTAATTTATTTTTGAGTCGGTTTTCTCTGATGTACCGCGGGTTGTATATAGGTTATTTATCTTGAATAAATAATTAATCAAAGTTGTGGAAAAATGTCGACGAAACTCGACTTAAATTGTTTAAAGTCAAAAGACTCTGTTAGAAAACCTCTTCAAAAATAAATTAAGTTAGTTAAATACCTCGAAAGTCGGGATGTATGTCATATACAACACTCGGAAGCTGCGCGTCCTCGGGAGCTGTATATGACATACATCCCTCCTTCTCGGTATTTAACTCTAACGTAAAGTTTAACTAATTATTCGGTTGAACCGTAAAATTGGCGTAGTATATGATATTCTTCTATTTATTTCTGTCGCATAGCAACTCGATCAATTTTGTTTATCACACAAATCGACTTCACTCACCGACTCTGTTAGTTGCAAGTTAAATACGTATTAAGCAAACGATTTAAACTATGGTAAGTTGTAAACGTTTCAAAACGTTGGAAAGTACTTGTTCTGCGCCGTTGGGGACTTTAGAGTTCTAGCTCTGCTTAATCTACAGTATAGTATAGTGCCGGTTCGTGGGCTTCGAAGGAGACAAACTCAAGTTATTTATGTCCATTTTTAGCCTGTGCATTGCCTTGTATAATGGTAATCCTACAGGATTCTAAGATAAAGTAGGAACAATTAGTCAGTTAATGTTAGGACTTTGGACTTTGTGCAGGTAAAATTGTGCTTACTAATCAAAATGATAGGGAGGATTACTGTAAGTTATTTTTTCCAATTTTACAAATTTCGACTCCGCGTTTTGCATCTTTTTGAGTCTGCGTTTTTCAAGTACAGTCCGGTGGGCGTTTTACAACATACCTTTTAGAATGTCTTGTGGTTTAGACCTTATAAATTAGAATATATAGGCTTTTTATCCCTTGTGACGCTGTTCAGAAGGGATATGTTTTTAAGATCAGTCTTCCTGTACTCCAGCAGTTCCCGGAGATTCGTGTGAACCTTTGACTTGTAGTTTCATGTTTCAAACAAAAGCGATTCAATCACCTGACACGACACGCCGCGACACATCGCGTGATTGTTATTGACAAAGCAGCCCTTGAACATCGTCAATGGCGGTCAAGTTATATTTGAAAGTTCGTTGATTCCGCACGCTTAGAATTGATCCAAGACCTACAGGTATGTGTCGTGTTTTGAGGGCAAGATATTAAATGTCTACAACAGACGACAAAATTAAATAAAAAATAGTTGTGTATATATAATACACAGATATAAATGAGGTCGGTTGAACTCAAAGGAAAAGTGAAACCATTATTTGTACGCAACTTGATTCGACAATAGACCATACTGTCGTCGTTATGGGTATGGCCTATTGCATTCACATAATGTAGTCTTTCACGATGACTCTATAACATATTGTGTGTGCCCTGTTGTGCGGTTGTAGACGTGGGCTGATCGCATATATTTCAGACAAATCTGTTTTACATTCAATAGTCACCACCGCGTAACTTTGTATTGAAATTATTCATCATGGTTCATTATACAGTATTATTCGTCTCTTGATCTGCGAGCGCAATGTGACACACATATAATCAGTTGATCATAGAATCAGTTGATCATATGATCAGTTGTCAGAGAAAGTCCCTGAGAAACCCCGTACTGTAGATATGGATATATATATATATATATATATATATATATATATATATATATATATATATATATATATATATATATATATATATATATATATATATATATATATAATATACTCTACTAGCCAGCAAAAGTATTGAGCGCTCTTTAGTTTTATGTCATCACTGTACCACTCGTGGTTAATGTCCCCAAGTGGGGTTACAAACTAGGCTGTTAACTAGCATATATAGCTATTTCAAAAAAGGCTGTCCTTTGAGAAGCGTAAACTGCAGACTATGAGCGCGCATGGGATGGCGGGTTATTGCTTATTTTCCTCTTCAAACTCGGAATTATTTCTGTAAAATAGTATCAAGGGAACCTAGGAAACTTATGACAGCAAATTTACTTGCTACAAAGGTAAATCCGTGGAAATCAGGACCTAAATAAACAATAACCAATGATCCTTTGCGCGCTCATAGTTCACAGTTTACGCTTTTGAAAGGACAACCTTAATTGAAATAGCTGTATATATATATATGTATATAACTTTATTCTTTAAATAATGTCACTACGCTGTGTTTCACGCTTTTTTAAGCGCTTTTCTTGCGATTTACATCAAGTAATTACAATATCACGTCATAAACCGTGATATTTGACGACCTTCCACATTGTCTTGGCCAAGCAGAACCCTCTATGTTTGCAAATAATACTGTTTCCACTTCGGCAGAAACTGTAGAAAAACTGGAGACAACTAAATTCTGAACTTGATGATATTTTATCGATGGTTAGTATGTTTGCAGTGGCGTTCGAGCGTCGATAATTCAACCACTTATGCCGTATGGTTTGCACAGTAAAAAATGTAATTCAACCCCTTATCGTTGGCAGACTAAAAATATAATTCAGTAAAATACTCAACCGCTATGGTTTCAACAGAAACGGAATGATTTCGATTGCAACTGATTAATCACATAAACACCTCACTATATGAACAGCGCGAAGCTACAAGGTTATATTACAGGTATAATATCTTATATTTGATTTGCGAAAAACCTTTACGTATTCAATATAATTCCTCTTACCTTGAGTTCGTGTGTAGAGTGTATTGAGATTCAACCCACGACAGTAGCAATGAGAGCGATGTGTTTGACGTGTTGCCAAACTCTATTGTGATTCACGTCTCCTCACGGAAGCTTTTTATACGGGAGAAGCTACCCGGCGTCCCCAATATAGAACTGAAGTGCTCTAGCAAACACGACGGGACGTCGACGAGGACGTTAAAAAGACGTGCAGACAACAGTCATCTACTTCCGGTTTGACCTAGAACGTCAGATTTGTCTTCTTGCAAGTATTTTTGTCAGGGACGCCGGAAGGGGGGGCGCAGGGGGGCCTCGCCCCCCTTGCCCTTTCTCAAGGGGGCAGGGGGGGGGGGGCAAAAGTGCCATTTTATAAAGTATACTTTATAAATGTATATATGTGGACGGAACCGTATCATCTGAGCATTGTAAGCAATTTATTGTCAACTATTTGTAGCAAAATTGTTACTACTGCATATAGATTTTTGATTTCCGCATTATAAGAATTTCTTGGTTTACTGATTTGCGGGTTTACGTCGACCACTTTATAAATATAATCTATAAGACCAAACTTGCCCTTGCCGTCTGCATTGTCCCCCTTTGCCCTACCTTCGTTCCGGCGTCCCTGATTTTTGTGTTTTCATCCCGCCAGCTTATTTCCGTGGATATTTCAATCAGTTGTCAAGATATAGGCAAGGAAATGCTTTCTAAGGATGGCCTTCTGTCTCTGAAGATCGTGTCTGAGCAGTCGACAATTTCTGGAAGAATAAACTGGAAATATTTTGTTGTTTTGAGGAGACTAAGTTTATCACAGTTTTTTATAGAACCGACACTTTCAAGCAGTGGGCGGGGAAATTTAAAAGAATGTGAAGTCTGATTGGACAGGTTCTTATGCAGGATTTTGTAGGGCTTTCTTAATTATGAGAATACAAAATTGCCACTAGGAATGATTTTCACATTGCATCTTCAACATGTCATTTATTCCTAATGATTACAAATTCACAGGCATATTTCTGAAATATAATACATGCATATAATTTGTAGCCGTCGATTTTTGTCGACGTCTTCAAGTTCAACTACATATAATTATTCGGCTAAGAGTAACATTTACGCATAATGTCATGATATCTATCTATGTACTTAGTATCAAATCATTTGCCGTGGCTGATGACTGAGGATGAATTGTTCAAGGAAATGCTGTTTTGAGAAGTAAACTGTGTTAATAAGTAATATTTGATTTGCGACAACTTAATATCGTTTCACTTACAAGCAGATTTAGAATATTATGAGCTTCACGCAGTATTGTTAAGGGTTCAACACTCAACAGTGGAGAGATGCAGGGAGACATGCACTTATTAGTAAAAATAAACTCAAAATAGACTCTAGCAAACTAAAGTGAATCAAGAATTGACAGCGAGACATGAACCTGTTAACTACTCATAAGTCTTGTGACCAAATCAATACACGCCGGCTTACATTACAATAAATACATTACCGCCAACCAAAACTGGGACAGAAATCTCATTATGCATTCTTCAAATTACAACTGCCATAAAGATTCTTAAAATTGCTTACTAATCAAAATATGTTTTTTGTTTAAAATATCGTATCGTAGTATTATAACTCCTTATTGACCTGTAGCGTAGCTAGCCTGAATAATGTCTTCACAGAATTAGAAACAATCGATTTCAAAAAGAAAGTGACGTCGATGTATAAACATTCACCCCTTCAATTAAGCCCGTTTTCAACTTGGCGAATTTGTTCGCGCGAACAGAAAAAAAAGTAGGAACGGTTCCTACTTGTTCGCGGCGAATTTTTTCGGCAACCAATGTTAACCAATCACGTTGCCGAATTCTTGTTTTCGCTTCGCGTCGCGCGAACAAATTCGCCAAGTGGAAAACAGGCTTTATTGACGCTCGATACGCTACTGCATCCTGCACGAAAAGCCGGCTAATATACTTCGAATCGCCAATTGACAAACAAGCCCATCCCTTTCAGTCACTGTATGTTACTGCCAGCGTATACATATACTTGTTGCTGTTCATGTTTTGTTTCAGTTTTGGGGAATTGTTAATCGCCAAATTTCAACGAGTTGTTCGGCTAGAGGTAAGATTGACGTAGTATGTGATATATTTTAATTTATGCAGTCGTTAATGTGAAATAATTATACATTCCCCTACTCATGAATAATTTGTTATGACAAACGGAAATTTACGGCAGCCATGTAGCATAAGACATGCTTTCTCTCATTCTAAATTAAATAAACTGTATTAAGTATATAACATTTCGCAGTAATCTGTTTCAATTTTGGTTAACATATAAGCAGTATAGATGACCCAGCGAAAATTTTATTAGAAATGCTTAGTAATCAATGTATGAAATATAAAAGGGGGGGGGGGTGTAAGGACTGGAATTGATATTAAGACGGGGAGAGTAATAGTCACTGTGGGCAACGACAAATGAGACTGCACGTATGCAGACCAGTTAATTAAACGTTCGCAGCAAACCACGATCATAACAATAAAGCATACATACTCATCACTAGTGACAAACCTAAGCATATCCAGCACTACTAATACTAATAGTACTAACACTAATAATACTACAGAATAACTACTAATACTAAGCAGAAGGAATTTGCTTTTGAATTGACTGATGTTCTGTCATAGTTTATGCTTGTGGCCTTATGCCTATGTAGGAACCTACTATGTAGGGGAACACATAAATGTTTTCCGGGGGGTGTCCTCTTGGGCGTCGTAAGAATTAGCAATGAATGATAAGAAAACCCGCTTTTCTGTCATTTTACATCGAGTAACTACGGTTTCGTCCTAGAAATGTTAGATATCCACTATTTCATGGCTGTAACAACGTTTTAGCGCGATGTGTTTAGTGAACAATTGCGGGTAAACCCCTTTATATGGCGGGGAATTCCCTATTTTTAGACACGCATTATTTTTTTCACTTTTTTGTATAAAATACACAAAATAACAATGTATATGCTGCTCTATGTTAAAAATGTATTCGGTAGACTATTTTTATGTCATTACATCTCAAAGAAATGTAAGAATTGATATCAATGAACGTTGCTAGCTTATTGAACATGGGTGGGTAAAATCCCTTTTCTAATGGGGAATTCCCTGATCGGCGAGAGCACGCGAATTTTTTTCACTTTTTAGTTTAAGATCTACAAAATAACAACTTGTGTATTCTGTTATGTTGTAAGTGTGTTCGGTAGATGGATAGTGTCATTACGTCTTAAATGTCTCAGGACGTATATTTATCATTTATAGACCCGCAGCGAGTGGGATTCGGCGAAATATTTCCTGGAGTGATGATATTTCCCGAGGGCTTTAGTCAGAGGGAGGGAAATATCATCACTTCAGGAAATATTTTGCCGAATTTCCAGAGCTGTGGGTCTATAAATGATATATTATACCGAAAAATAAGCCACAGAAAAAATCGAACTACATGGTGGTTGAATCTCCGCCATTTAACTTTTTCCCGCCAGTGTTATCCCGCGTGGTTTACGCGAATAATGTCCCACCCCATGTTCACCGGGGAACATGACGGTATTTACTTATCTGTGGTATTTGTAACCAAAAATTAATCGCTGATCATGAGCTGACAGCTAATGAGTCAGTCTATAATTAATAGGATCAATTATATATGTTTTTTGCTCAAGAAACGTGTAGGGACGTAAATGTTTTTATATCTACAATAGTGCTTGTGTCATTTTAAACAAGAACAAATATTCAATCTGTGCTCACTGAACCCCTAAGGGGGTTCCCGCGTAACGAGAAACCCCACTAGCTAGCTGAACGACAGCAGTTATATATTACGACGTGATTTTATGGCATTTCCTCGATACTTCGATGATTAAACAAAGATGAAGGGCTTTGCGGAAGTCTATTACTCTTATTATTCAGCTTCAAATATCCGGTAGATTATTTAAAATTACTTGTAGATCCCGGATAAATTATTTACCTTTCTTACTGTTCAAATTGCTTATATTTCTTGACAACTTTTGTTCATTTTCAGGTTTTTACAAAATTGACCTTGGATCAGTAAAATGGATGACACTTCGGAAAAGGATTCTCCGTACTGTGGTACCTATATATTCGAGGCAATCGTTCGAGGCACGCAATTGGTAATAATTCGAAGTATAGAACACTATTTGATCACATTCGGAGAACAGGAAATAATTAAACCTGAATTACAGGATATTGTTTCTACAGCAAAAACGTCGTTTGCAGAGGTATTGCCTTCATTGGATTTGTTCGAGGATTATATTAAAGAACCAAAGGAGGAAACTGCTGAGGAATTAAAACAGTTATTGCATCGTCTAAAAAAAGCTTGTAAGGTACCTATAAAAACTGATAACATTGATGAAATTTTATTTTTATTCCGTACTTTTCTAGTTGAAAACGTTTCAGACAACAAAAATAAAAAAAAAATTGATTCACTACCGCATCGAACTAGAAAAGAAAATTTGGACAATGCAGATGCGAATCATTTATCCTCTACAACGCCTAGTATTTCTGAAGAAGCTGCAAAATTAGATTTACAAAATTTTAAACCAAATGATCTTCAAAGTTTTAGCAAAGAAAAACAGCGACAAGAAAAGCACCAGTATGATCCCATACAAAAGAATGAGCCGGAAAAATATAATTTGGCGATACTTTCTCCGTATGAATCCAAGTCTTTGAATCATGATTCTGATAAAGGTCTGACATCCAACGCGACACATCGACCTCTTGGTAAAGTTAAAGGTAAAGGTAAGAAAGTTGAAAGGAAATTACACAGCAAAAGTTTTGGCATTCCTGATGAAGAAGTTGAATACGAAATTCAGGAAACTCCGAGGGCGCTGAAAAAAGAAGTTCGCATGTTAAGAGTTGAAAACCAAGAGTTGTTGGCCGAGCTAGGGCGGGTCATCGTTGAGAATACTGCCAAAGAAAGAGAAGCAAGAAAGTCTGAACTTTTTCAGCGAATATACCGTCCTTTATCGCCTGAAGCTAAAGAATCTGTTGTGTGTACCTATGGTGACAAAGCAGCAACTAAAGATGACAAGCTTGGCTGCCCAAACGACAAGGAAACAGCACTTCAAGAAAGCTCTAATCTTAATGAAAATGCTTCTGGAAATGGCTTCACAAAACCACAAGCTACAAATGAAAGTCGTGCATCGTTTGTCTCCAAAGATGCATCCAGTGAGGAAGCTGTGCAAGGAGCGGAGTCTTTGGTGAAAAATGATCATGAACCAGAGAAAGAAGAGATGGTGAAGAACGATAAAGATGAAAGAAACCTTCATGACAGAGCTGGAATGTCAGTTATTGCATCAAAGAAGACAAGTGGCGGAGAGGGAATGGATCAATCTGGAAGTGTCAGTGGAACCAGCAACGCAGCATCGACATCTGCAGGGGGAAACATTGATCACACTTCGACCGAACAGAGTTATGAAAGCTTGTCGTTCTCAGTCCAACAAGATTATTCAAATGAAAAAGAAAAAATATCTCTGAGTAATGTTCCGCCTACATCAGTGGCGACAACCTTGTACAACAACTATAAGCTTCTGTTACTCTCTCTTGGTCAAATGCTTCTTTCCAGCGACGTCGCGAAGCTGATGTCCTGGGCCACTCAAAATTTCCCAATCGTTAACTCTCAAAACGCCACCCATGTCCTCTTTCAACTTGATGAAAACGGAGTCATCAATGCTACAGATTTAAATCAACTTCGTCATTTCTTTGAATCCATTGTCAGATTTGATCTTGTTCATATCATTGATTCATTCCTCCTTGGTGATTATGCAATACTTCGACAGATTCCAGCTTCTAAAAAACGTGATGCAAGAACCACACAAAACCCTCAACTTGGCACGACAACAAGATATTCAAATCTCTTAAATGCGGCGAGCACCAGCCAATTTCCCCTTCGAGGTTCATCAGCGAGAGCAGAAAACATCAATGAACCACCCAGCTCTATCCTTCAACTAAAGCAACAAGCTTTCCCCTCACTTTTCTCAACACAACACACTTCTAACGGCGCAAAATTTTTGGCCAGATCTCCCAATGAAAATCAGTCCACAGCCTACCAGCAACAAAAAGTAAAATTTGGAGCGGCTGGCAACACTGAATCAAATGTAGTTGTTGGTAATAGTCCCGGTACAAGTAAGTTATTTTTACTTTTGTCAAACCTTCTTGATCAAATGCGAATTTTGATGAAGTGTTTGAATTAAGGTGTTTCTCGGAAAAGTTGTAAACTGCTTTTAGACTAACTATGTTATATTAACTACTTGCTATTTTCATAAAATTTCAAAAAATATGGGGGATCCATCCTGAAAGTAATAATAATAATAATAATAATATTTTTAATGAAAACACATATATGCTTGATTATCAGACTTATTACAAGCTTATTCTAACATGTCTAGTACTAGCACTGTATAACATAAATACTATATCATGACGATGTCTGCCTTGTTGGAACAACCTTGTTAGGAGTCTGATAATTTGTACGATTTTTGCTTCTGTCGGAATTTCTGAACTTAAAATCAAGTAAAAACTTCGTCGGTAATAAGGGTGGACTATATTTGAAGAACCTTGAGGGCTATCTTACAAGAGTTGTTTGAAATATTTTGTTTGAAACAGATGAAGGAAGAAGAACTACAGGAAATTCTTCGACAAATTCGTCTGCGACAATCGGCAGCAATGGTTCAAGACTTTCCAAGTTTCAACGAAATCGAGAGCAATCCGACAACTGGCTGTGCAGCCATTACAAACGACATTGTTACGTAAAATTCGAATGTTGTGATCAGTTTTGGCCGTGTCATCGTTGTCATAACAACCAAAGCACGTGTGGCAGAAAGAAATTGAAATCACGTGACACCCAGATGGTGAAGTGCGCCTATTGCAATAAAGAGCAACAGGTAAATCTAATTTTATGTTGCAAAAATAATCATGAAGCCACGGCATATATTCGCCTTGATTTTTCATTGTGATATGTTTGTTCCATAATTTTTCCTATACATTTTATGCGAGTAGTGTTACAGTTATCTGACAAGTATATTTTTTGTTTAGTTTGGTGAAAAATGTTGTGACTGTGGTGCTAAATTTGCCAGTTATTATTGTGGAAAATGTAAACACTTGACTGGAACAGATGATCATCCTTATCATTGTGAAAAATGTGGGATCTGCAGGTTTGTGATTCGTTGTAGTAAGTGTAAATATGGGTAAATATAAGTAGTAATATAAGTGTAATTAAATATAATAAGTGTAAATATAAGCGAGTAAATGTTTCTTCTGCAGGCAAGATTTGATGATAAAAGTTATTAAATTTACTGAGTTCCATGTTCCATATACACCAAGACGCCAGCTCAGGGGCTTGAAAAGTGAAGAGTATAATTACGATTATTTGAGGGAGTGGGACCACTGCTAGTTGATAAGTTCCCCAAAACTTTCAAAACTGTCTGTGTTAAATGTCATTCCTGTCGTCCGTTGTCCAGTCTTGCAGATAAAATGTGTTGTAAGTAGATAGCCCGGTTCATCCGCTGACCTCAGATTGCTCAGATTTATGCTAAGTTTTACTTTTTTTGGCTTTCGTTGATAGAAATTAAGCCTCGAAATATAGGTTAAGAAACGATCTCTTAAACATGCAGTTTCGTATTTTCACTTATTATCCGATTATCTTTCTGAGGACAACGAATATAACCTTGTAAATATTCTTAAATTTAAATTTAGGTACCCTGTTAAGGGGGCAATGAGCTCTGTAGGGATCACCGGTCAGATTTGACAAAGCTTGTAAATAAATAAAATAAAATAAAGTTACACGCGATAAATCATCGACAATTTGCAATCTAGCATGCGAAAATATGTTGTATATATGTAATTGTGATTCTCGTACAAATTGACAGGCGTGTAAATAAGTATCGTGTTACTTATCATTATGAAATTATTTTTACTACTAATATGTAATTACGAAACGTTAGCCACGTCCATTTACTGGGATAGCCTAGTATGACCAAAATTGATTTCATGAATGGTAATTTCTTATTATACGTTGTCTAAACAAGCTGTGCAAGAAGTCAGGTAGATTTTATTTGACTCTATATGACTGCGAAGAGGCTGAATTATATATGTAGTTAATTATCAATCTCGTGGTCAAAATTTTTTATAACGTTTCCTTTTAAGCGTACAATTTTTAAGTTCTGTCCTCTTTTAGTGTATGTTTGCGTGAACTCAATTTTTAACCGATCAGTGTTAATAAATGACAATTTGTATGCTCTATTGTGTTTTAAATTGTAAAATTGTTCACTTCTTTCTGATAAGAGGTGTTGATACTTCTGGTTCTTATGAACCAACGTTGACCGATATTTAGACACGACTTCTGTAAAGTCAAGCCCATTAAAAATAGGTGTTGGTAAAAACATCCACTCTCTGAAAAAGGTTCGCAAAGAGTATCTTTGAAGTTGTTACATCGCCAATAAAGGTAGCAACGGAAATAGTATAGTTGAAAATTTAAAGATTACAGTTATTTGCAAAGGAATTCAATTTCCTGATGGTTATTAGTGTGGTGGGAAGTCTAATTCCCTTCTTCTGTGTAAGTACTTCACCGGATTCCTCTTGTGGTAACACAGGACCAATGACGAGCTGATCAAAAACTTTGACGCTACAGTTACATTTAAGATTATTTTTGTTTTACTTCAGGATCCACGGTGATCGTTCATTCCATTGTGATATCTGTGGTGTTTGTTTGGATGTTCAACTTCGTGGAAATCACAAATGTCGTGAAGGTTCTGCACATGATGAGTGTTGCATTTGCTTGGAGGTAGAGTACTGGAACATTTTTACGTCGGGGCACTTGTGTAAAACTGCTAACTTCATATTGACTAGTTAAATGAGCTATTTATACAATCTGTATAATAATAATAATAATAATAATAGTCTTTATTTTGAAAAATCACCAGACACAGCACACGTGTGTCTTTACATGATTATAACTTATTAAAATTCAGATTTACTATATTTACAAATTTGTTTGAGTAATATAAAAACTTATATAAAAACCTATGTACATACAACTAAATTCATTAGAAAATTCATTAGAAAATTCATTGAAATTCATTCATACAACTAAATTCATTCAAAAGGTAATGACAAAAGCCATAAGGTGTTTCGTGCAACTTGTCTCGCAGCGCTGTTACAAGACAAGTGGCATACTGGTCATTGCATCATGAAACATTGGTTCTTACCAGTCTTTCCTACCTCGGATAAGAACCGCGTCTTTGCAAGTGCATGAAACTCGTTGCAGGTTATAACATTCCTGGCATATAGACTTGCGTATTGCAAGTGTTCCACTAATGGTGTGAGGAGATCTTTAATGGAGATCGTTTCCAAACTTCGCGCCAATTTTGGTCAAAAATAGTTAGTTGATATCCTTTTTGTCTCCAAGGAGGAGGGAATGAGTAAAATATTTTTTCAGCTAGGACCAGTCAGAAAAAAACTTTATTTTTCTTGTAGGATGCGTTTACCGGATGCCAAATCCTCCCATGTTCACATAAAGTCCACAAAGAGTGCGCAACACAAATGATACGCAGCGGAATGTGAGTATTTGTTTATTATAAACACTAATTAATGATAATAATTCGAAAAGATTGTTATTTTATAAAGATCATGGGAGGTAGCACACATTGTCTGCACAGAAAAATGGACAACCTGTTTTGGGCTGATTGGAGAATGTTTTGCTTCCCACGATGTTCAATGTTGTCAACAATATTGTCCAGCGTTGTTGAGCGTGAAATTAAGTGTAACAGTCCTGACAATATTGTTCACAACATTGAACAAAGTTGGCAGCTAAATATTATTCTAGGCTGTTTTCAACAACCCCAACAGGTTGCTCGTTTCATGCAGTATACTTGACCGTAATCCATATAGAGCTGTTGTCAGCAGCAAGCGCAGGTGGTAATTAGCCGTTAGACACATTTCTCACAATAAAAATTTAAAATTCTAGCTTGCCGCTGATCAAAAAGAATATGATAGTTTATAATGGTAGAACTGTGCCGAGCTGTACTGATAAGGCGTGGCAACGCCATATCTGCATACTGTACTTTTTATCTATATATGTATATCATATAATTTTAAATTTAAATTATAAAGCTGGCAAACAGCTGATGAGCTTAATATATATATATATATATATATATATATATATATATATATATATATATATATATATATATATATATATATATATATATATATATATATATATATATATATATATATATATATATATACGTAGCCATATAAGTACGTTGAAAAGAAAAGTCAAGAAAGAAATTTTAATCATTGAAATATTTTGTTGGAACTCTTTACTGGCGTCAATAAACTAGATTTGGGAACTTTATATTCTAGTTATTTTTATTCAAAATTTACTAAAATGTACTAACCTCATTTTCTGTACCTTTCTCCGCAGTACACGCTGTCCAATTTGTCGCGAGAGTTTTGCTCACAAGCTTGAACGAAAACCACTGCCAAACTCTCGAAAACGTGGAAAATAAAAGTTTGAATGACGCGGATTTCTCTTTTCGTTGTTTGCAACAGAATTTGGGCTTCTGCACCCAGGCTACACTTTCCTTCCACTTTTCGTAAGAATTTTGTGTACTTCATTTAAAAATACTTTAAGTACTGCAGCCTCAGTAAGTATTCTTGACTAAACAATCCACAAATTTAGCTAATCCCGCTATAATTGGCTCTGCTAATTTTACCTATGACGATACCCCTGATGTATTTGTACTAGCTGTATGTATGTACCATAAAGCCTATGTGTCGATATTAACATTTCATTTTCTTTTCTACTAGATCCACATGCAGGTATTTGGCAATGTCATTGCCAGTGGGCAGCGGTTTTTTAACACCAATATATTCAGAACTTTAATCGATTTTTCAGAATGTAGTAATATTTATCAAGTAATTCTCATTAAATCAGTAATGCATGCTAAAGAATAGTCAGAAAAAAGTCAAAGTAAAAATAACATCCCAGGTGCTTAGTTACAAATCACCACACCAAAATAGATCCACTTGGTAAAAGCATGAGCGACCGATCTGTATCTGACTTACAAACAAGTAGAAAACACGGTTTGTATAACGGATGCTACACGGACGCGAATGTTCCAAATAACTCGTGAAATCAACCAGCTCGTTTAGAATTATGTGGCGTACTATTATCATCAAGGAACTCAGGTTAATACTTTTAAAATTCGCAACATTTTGGCAACGTTTCGGCCACTTTTGTAGTCGCAGTAGGGTGTTCTTCATGAATTAAAATCAAATAAAAAATACAACAAAATCTACATATTTACCCCACGATAATTGAAAAAAGCCTAGAAGTGAAAAAAACTACTAGCAAAGAAGATCCTTAAGCAACAGTGACCTAGGCTTGATAGTGACGAACCAATCACAGTCATTTCAGAATTATCAACAGCCAATGACGTGCTTTGTTTTCTATAGATCATGATCACGTCAAATGGCGTGTAAGTCTGTTTTCGTACTACAAAGCAAAAAACTGACTTTTTATTATATAAAACATATACGTAATATTTTACCATTATTTGTTCAGGTATAGATGCACGGTAGAGGTCATTGTGACGTAGTATTGTTCACAGTATTATTCTAGCATATATTTTCTAGTATATACCTGTACACAACATGTATTATTCGGTATTATAATTATTAATATTATTGTAATCAAAAGTAAATGGAAAATAAGTGTGATAAAATCGTGTAATCACGTAAATCAGGATAGTCATGCACCTATTTTACTCCCATGATGAAATAATCTCGGTAGTTTTGAAAAGTTTCTTCTTAAAATTGATTTCGGAAAAAATAGCCCGTATAAATATTATGAATATTACCCAAAGCTTTCACCGTTCATAAACAATCAGTAAAATCATCATTTACCGATCATTGCCACTTTTAATTTGAAAATAGCTATATGATTTATGATTAGCAATATGAAAATATAATTACTGGAATTTTGGAATCATGGGAGAGAAGTGTAATTATATTTCAAGATACTCGACTCAATTTAACAATGCATTGTCTTTATTTATTCACTCCAAATAACAAAAATACAGTGAATTAAAAGTAAAACAACTGAAAACACACAACATAGCGTTCCGCGCCACCAAGCACTAGATTACCGCTGGCCTGCGCCTTCTCCTCGTCTTTTTTGTTCACTCCCAAACATGGCAGAACAAGAAATACTTACAGCGTCTGAAAATGTGATTAATCCTGATCCATCTCAGCAGCAAGACTCACAGGAAGGTAAGCTTCCTTGTTCAATTGACCTTGTTCAGGCCGTAGTGGCCGATCAGGGTTTTCTTAGCAAGCTTTCGTCGGCTTTAATGGCACAAATGGCTCCGAAATTACACAGTAAAGAAACTGCAGTGCTTCAAGGCCAAGCAGATAGTAATATTCCCCGAGAATCTGAAGATCAAAGGGGTTCAAGTAATATATCTTTAACTCCCGAAGTACTTAATGGTCAAACGGGTGAAAATGAGCCGTAAAATCCCGCAGTATCAGACGATCAGTCGGGTAGAGCCAACAAACGTGTACGTTTGCAAGCTATCGTCCACGTGGTCGATGACGATTGTCCTGTGCCAGCGAAACAATCACGTGTTACTGTCGAGGACGGCGGTACTTATAATGATCTTGAAGTATTTGACTCAGATATAGTGTCTCCCAACTCCCGTTGGGAGGCCAGTGATAATTTGGCACAGTTCCTTGGGACTGCTGTGAAGCGCCTCACAAAATTTGAGAGAAGGTCCTTAGTTAAAGTCTATCCGCGACCTGATGTTGATGTAGCTTACACTCCTAACATGGACGAGTATTTGAAACCCTTCATTCAAGGCATAACAGCACCAGACAAGCCTCTTAAAGAGATGCAGGATAGTGTGCTTGATGTGCTTGGTCCTTCGTGCACAGTGTATGAAAATCTTTTATCCATGGATAGTGCAGTTGCAACGGACGGTGTTGTGCAGCTGGATGCTCCGAGTGTGCATAATTTTTCAGAATGTATCAAGCATGCCTTGCTTTTGCTCAGTGATGTTGCCGCACGGATTCCTACAAACCGTCGCGAATTGGTACTGGCAAAGATAAATCCTCTCATGGTCTCCCTAGCTCAGGAAGAGTTTTCTGACTCGAAGCGAGATTTATTTGGCTCTAGTTTTGAACAACGACTCAAAACAAGATCAGAAACTGCTGAAACCATAAGTAAAGCAACACGGGTTGGTAAAGCAACATGGGCTGGTAAACCGTTTTTTCGTGGCGGGGCCTCCAGGGGATTCCACAGACCTCGTGGAGGCCAGCAAGGTTTCCGCTTCAAGCTGTTTCGTACACCCAACCCCAGAGGGAATGTGTTTCCCACACGCGGAGTATATCGTAGCCGAGCCAGAGCTCAACACCAGTCTCCACGGTTCACAAGACTGCAGACTTACCGACCTTACCAGCCGTGACGCTTTACAGCCGACCAGATTGGCTACCCAAAGGTATGTTTTCCAAACTTTTTGTCACCAAAACTCCTCAGAGTTTACCAAAAACGGGACGCCTAAAATACTTTATTCCAGCTTGGGAATTGATAACACAAGACCCTTGGGTGTTACAGGTAGTTCAAGGCTACAAAATAGAACTTGTAACTGTCCCAGTGTAGCAGTTTCAACCTCATCAACCATGTCTGTCTTCAATACAGGAAACTGTGTTGAATCAGGAGGTAGAGGATTTGTTAGAAAAGCAAGCAGTTCATCCAGTCCCCATTCCTCTTCAAGAGCAGGGATTTATAAGTTTTATGTTTGTAGTCCCCAAGAAAGACGGGGGAAATCGTTCTGTAGTCAATTTGAAGCCTCTGAACCAGTATCTAGTGTACGAGCACTTCAAAATGGAGGGTACCCACATGTTGAGGGATTTACTAAGAAAGGGGGATTTTCTGGTAAAAATCGACCTCAAAGATCCCTATCTGACGGTGCCAATTTGGAAAGACCACCAAAAATTTCTACGTTTTGTTTGGAAGAACTCCCTTTTGGAGTTTTGTTGTCTCCCTTTCGGCTTAGCAACGGCACCAAGGGTGTTTACAAAACTTATGAAACCAGTCGTAGGGGCCCTAAGACAAAGAGGGATTCGGTTAATTATATATTTAGACGACATTTTAATAATGGCCGAATCTTACAATCTAGCACTGCAGCATGCAGCCTCAACCTTGAACCTCCTAGAAGGTCTAGGCTTCATAGTAAATTATCAGAAGTCCCAGCTCAAGCCTTGTCAGGAACTAGAATTTCTTGGGTTTTTGATAAATTCCAACACCCTATCACTTCAGCTTCCAGGGGAAAAGTTGCGAAAGATCCGCAAAAAATGTCAGCAGCTACTAGACCAAACAACAATCTCAGTTCGAGAATTGTCCAAATTCCTGGGCCTCCTAACCTCCTCAATTCAGGTGATATTTTCGGCTCCCCTCCATTACAGGCATCTGCAAAGCCAAAAAATTGCTACCTTGGCCAGTCTAAGAACTTACGAAGCAGTATTGTCTCTAAACCCTCTAGCCAAAGCGGAAATTCTCTGGTGAAGAGATCATCTCCATGCATGGAATGGCAGGGCCCTGTTTCAGGACCCGGTCGATCTTTTAATAGAGAGAGATGCTTCTCGAAAGGGTTGGGGAGCCTATTGCCAAGGAGTGAGTACCGGTGGCCCTTGGTCTTTGGAAGAAAAGAAATTACACATCAATTGCCTCGAGCTTCTAGCGGGTTCCTTTGCTATCAAAACATTCACCAAAACCAGAGTTTGAGCAGTCTACGATTCCAGCGATTGGAAACTCAATCCGACAGTGTTTCAGGCACTTTCCAAAATTTGGGGCCCTTTCGAGGTCGATCTATTTGCATCCCGGCTGACACATCAACTACCCATATTCGCCAGCTGGAAACCAGATCCACTGGCGGCTTACATAGATGCATTTTCGGTGGATTGGGGGAAAATTCAGGGTTATGCCTTTCCACCCTTTGCCCTAATAGGTCGCTGTCTACGACAGCTTCAGGTACAGGAGATGGACCACCTAGTGCTGGTGCACCAGTATGGCCAACTCAATCATGGTACCCATTACTACTGCAGATGAGCATAGACCTGCCAGTACTCATCCCACCATCTCCTCAACTCCTCAGCAAGGGCGAGCTATTGCATCCCCTAACCAACCTTCAATTAGGTGGGTGGAGGCTGTCAGCAAAAACTGTCAAACATCAGAACTTTCAGAAGAAGTTAGAAAGATTTTGTTGGCAGCCTGGAGACAAAGTACTGGCTCAGCCTATTCCTCTGCCTGGAGTAAGTGGGTTAGCTGGTGTACTGAACGAGAAACTATTCCACTTTCAGCTTCTGTAGAGACTGTTTTAGAGTTTCTTACAGAGCAATTCAATAATGGCAAGGCTTATAGGTCCATTAATGTTTATCGGTCAGCCTTATCAGCAGTGTTACCCCTAGTGGATACTTGTAAGATAGGGTCTCACCCTTTGGTTTCCCAGCTATTGAAAGGGATGTTTAATTTGCGACCGCCTCAGCCTCGATATTCGCATACATGGAATGTATCACAGGTATTGACTTACACAAAGTGAAGTCGATTGGGGTTAATAAAGATTTAAATCTGAAAATGCTATCCTTTAAATTAGTTACTCTTTTAGGTTTAACTGCTTCAGATAGATCTTCAGATCTTGCTAAGCGAGATTTACGATTTTGTACTTTTCTACCTAAAGGAGTGTCGTTCACTCTTCCTGGACTGACAAAAACTTCTAAGCCAGGTGATCTACCAAAAACTAGTTTTCACGCGGCGTTTCGGGCAGATATAGATTTATGTCCAGTAGAATGTTTGAGGGTTTATTTGGACAGAACCAAGGGATTTCGCTCCAATAATAAAGATCAACAAGATAAGTTATTTTTGTCGTTTGTAATTCCCCACAAACCGGTTTCGTCAGCTACTTTAGCTAGGTGGATCAAATCCTATCTACAATTAGCGGGCATAGATACTTCGATTTTTTCTGCCCACTCTCTTCGAGGAGCTTCCACAACGGCAGCACTTAATCAGGGTGTTTCTCTGGCCGACATTTTGAAAATGGCAAATTGGTCTCAAGAGAGCACTTTCACACGTTTCTACTACAAGCCTCAATTTAATACGGTTCCTGGTAATGCAGTCTTATCAGCGAAACGTTCTTAATGTTGATTGGCTTTGAAGGTGCATTGTTAAATTGAGTCGAGTATCTTGAAATATAATTTTAGATTATGCAAGTCTGTGTAGCAGATGCAGTATAATATTATTTTATATGAAAGATACGAGACGAGATTTAACAATGCATTCCCACCTCTTTTTTCTGTTTTCCCTCCCTTGCGTTGTTTAATATTTGTTTATGTAGGTCGTTCACGAAAAAGACGAGGAGAAGGCGCAGGCCAGCGGTAATCTAGTGCTTGGTGGAGCGGAACGCTATGTTGTGTGTTTTCAGTTGTTTTACTTTTAATTCACTGTATTTTTGTTATTTGGAGTGAATAAATAAAGACAATGCATTGTTAAATCTCGTCTCGTATCTTTCATATAATTAATATTATACTGCATCTGCTACACAGACTTGCATAATCTAAAATTATAGACCTGCTGGAATATTACTTTAGAAGCTTTATAGCCGTGGAATAAACAGTCATAATTAAGAAAATGATTTTTTGCGTAATACTAACCATTGGTATTGTAGCTACATTGACTCACGCTCTTCATTGTCACCACTTTGAAATTTGGTCGAAAATCGGTTGATATATACGTCAACAAAGTAATACCTGACGTCGTTTTACAAACGTTACATGATTCAACATTAGTCAACACACGTCGATATAACGTCCGTTGAAGTAGTGAAAGAACCTATACATGCATTTCGTACACTATTTACTACATCTACACTGACATCCTTAGTTCTTTAGCTCAGTCGAGAATAAGACCTATTTCATTGGTAGAGAAAATTACGTAATAGCTGTCCAACCAGTGTGTCCAATCCTGGGTCAAGTTCCATCCAGGGGTACAAATCATTTAATTTTTGATAAAATTCTGGAATACTAATTCTGGGCGTTGTTTGTTTGTATATTTGTATATATATATTTATTCGCTTCAGATTGCTTATTTTGTTATAGCCACATTGTTTCGACTCTTGGGCATATATGTTACATCAAAACCAGTAAACCCTAAATGGTACTATTACAAAATACCAATCATACAATTGTCGCTCATATTACACTTATCACTAACTGTTTTTCGCTCAGTTAAAATAATTAATCGAGAATTAAGTTGCTTCGTTCTTCAAAAAATAAAAATCTATGTAAATTGTAATTGATAATAGCATAGCCAGTTCAGACTGCGTAGCCAGTTTAGACTACTAAGCTGTTGAAACACTTGAGCGATCATATGTGATATTTCTAGGGTTTGCAGAATTCCTTTACCGCCCTCTCCCCCAATTTAATGTTGTAGGGATAATACCTATGCTTTTGAACTATGTCAATATTGAACCGGGGGAGGGGGTTTGAATCATTTTAGACCTACGCTCATTGCTGATTCAAACCACTATGACTATGCCTATGGCGGAAAAAGCAATGTAAGAGCATAAGACGGCTTTTTAACAAATGAAAATAAATTTGATTCCAAAAAGAATTGGAAAGTATCTATTTGCAACGTCTTCAATAGATACAACAACTGAAGAAACATCCGGTGCATAAGAAAATTATTTAAACAAAGGATGCGCTCGTGAACGATGAAGATTTTGATCCAGAAAAGGCTATGGAAGCGGCTGTCAATAAGAGAAAATTTCTTATTAAAAGACGTTTAAAAGACTACATGCAGTTTCACTGAGGACAGTGATGATGATGAAAATCATTAACTACATAAATATTTCTCATATTACTCTTAGTAAAATTTTATATAAATATTGGAGTTTAGTATTATTTTAATATATGGGAGGGTTATAACTGTCGGGCCTCGTGAGCATGTGCTCATCTGCTCATCGCGTAAAATTGTAGGGGACATGAAATTCTAGCAAGATATATCAATACTGGGCTTAATACTTCACAAAATATTCCATATGCTAATCTGTGTGTTAATTTATGCAACGAAAGAACCGTCTTTCCACCAATATTTTGTTCTAAAAAGGACACGTTTTCGCATTCGCCATAACCTTTTAAATAATGATAATACATGTACATATTAATTTCAATCAATTTTTGTTCAATGTATGTGTATTTTCTCCTATCTTAAGCCCGTTTTTCGCTTGGCGAATTTGTTCGCGCGAACAGGAAAAAAGTAGGAACAGTTGTTACTTGTTCGCGGCGAATTTTTCGCCAACCAGTGTTAACCAATCACGTTGCCGAATTGTTGTTTTCGCTTTGCGTCGCGCGAAAAAAATCGCCTAGTGGAAAACGGGCTTTACAGTCTTTACTCAGTAACATTGTCATCTAAACGTTAGATGACTTCAGCCAATGACATTCAGATCATCTCACGCTAGAGGAGAACATTAACATAACACTACACTGAAGCATTAAAATGGAGCGCATCGGAACTCTTCCTGAAACAAACGATATCCTATCTCCAACTATCATAACTCCCTTTGGAATACTATCTCCTCCCGCCGAAAAGAAGAAGAATGTTACTTCTGTCTGGAAACAATAATATAAAAACAATTTCTGGTGTTCAAACTACCGTGTTGCGGACACTACACTAACACAGAATGTTTCAAGACCTGGTCACCTTATACAGAATCAACAGTGCGATGCGCCTGTTGTAGAACAACATATCAATACAAAGACATATGCTTCCTATGCTTACAAGGATGCATCGAAAAACTCAATTGCACAATGTGCTGCCACACAAAAGTTCACACAGAATGCACAACAGACCTCACAGCTCTCACTCCTAACCTACGACCACACATTGCAATGCGGACAACTCACTGATTGTGACCAGCTCTGATAACATGTATAATAAACACTATTCTATTGAACACCGTCATTTGAACAATTTATTCGAACAGTTCACCAATCGCCCTCAAAACACTTGTTTATTCAGTTATTGTGAAAAAAATCAATTTGTTGTAAAATTTTTTTGTAATATACATTTTCAAAACACATGTTTTGTGTCTCTGTTTAATGCGATGACGTCACCTCACTTCCGCATGCATTACTTCTGGCCCCAACGACAGCGACATGCAAATAGACCTTAGAAGTGCTTGCGTCACGCAGTTTCAATGCATATAAATACAAGGCAAATTTTTCCCACATGTTTCCCACATTGCATTGCAATTCCATTACCACTAACGTCTATTACTTCCAGCGCCATTCAAATATAAAGCACGAACGGCAGTGAAGTGGGAGTGTATTATCCTGCATCGCATGTGTTGATGAGAACAAGTGAGTGTTTGAGATAAGAATATGAATTTTAAAATGTTAATAAATATATGGGTATTTTGTTACTTAATTAATAGTAATATTTAGACGAGATAGACACAAGTGAACGTGTTCTATTAATAAAGCATATATAGTCCTCGCTAGTGACAAACCTAAGCACAGCCAGCACTACTAATACTAATAGTACCAACACTCGTTATACTACAGAATAACTACTAGTACTAAGCAGAAGGAATTGGCTTTTGAATTGACAGGTGTTCTGTACATGTCATAGTTTATGCTTGTAGTCTTGTGCTTATGCTTATGTTGGGGCCTATATTTAAACAATGTTTTCCGGAGGGTGTCCTCCACTCTGGGACCCACTTATCTTTGAGTGTGCTTGTGATGCAGGCGCCCCATAATGTATAATGTATATGTTATCCTTGTTTTTCATATCATGAATTAAATGTTCATAGAGTGACTTAGCAAAAAGCGTGCAATTTCACATTGGAGTTTTCACAGTTGAGATCCCCGCCCGGTACACTACAAATGGCGTCTTGAAACTTGGGCGTGGTAAGAATTAGCAATAAACAATAAGATAACCCTCTTTTCTATCATTTTACACCGAGGAACTACGGTTTCGTCCTAGAAATGTTAGATATCCACTATTTCATGGCTATAACAACGTTTTAGCGCGATGTGTTTCATGAACATGTGCGGGGAAACCCCCTTATATGGTGGGGAATTCCCTATTTTTAGACACACATTATTTTTTTTCACTTTTTAGTATAAAATACACAAAATAACAATTTATGTACTGCTCTATGTTGAAAACGTGTTCAATAGACCATTTTTATGTCATTACATCTTAAAGAAATGTAAGAATTGATATCAAAGAACGCTGCTAGCTTATTGAACATGGGTGCGTAAAACCCCTTTTCCAGTGGGGAATTCCCTAATCCGCGAGAGCGAAATAAGGATTAAAATCTACGAAATAACAATTTATGTATATATTCTGTTATTCTGTCATTTTTTAATATGCTCCCAAATTTTATCTCAGCAACCTCAAAATTGTTCAGTAGAGTAAACAGGGACTAGGGTTATTAAGATGAAATATGGTACCATATTTATCACATACAGAATATCATGTGATTCTGGAAATGTACACTTTACTAATAACTTGCAGTTACCTACATAAAGGCCAGACTGCAGAGTATGGCAGGTGCGCACCCAAAAATAAAATTTTTTTCAGGTAAAAATTGGCGCACCTTGCAAGAAAATAGCGAAGAATTTCAGAGCACCTACCACACCTAGTCGACTTCGTCTGGTGTTTTGGAAGACCTCAGGAACACTTCATTTTCACTTTTTATGTTCACAATTAGTTACATTATAACCAAGCTTTGAAATATAATGCAGCCCTTAAATATTTAGGCCAGGGATGCAAAATCTTCTTATATTATTTCTTCTTATATGTTCTTATATTATATTAAGAAGATTTTAATTTGGATGAAAATTCTTCTTATATTTTCTTATAAAATAAACATTAAATAAAAATGTTTTAACACTTTCTCACATCAATTTCTCAAGTATTGTATTAATAATAATACTACAGAATAACTACTGATACTAAGCAGGAGGAATTGGCTTTTGAATTGACAGATGTTCTGTCATAGTTTATGCTTGCATGTGGTCTTGTGCTTATGCCTATGTAGGGGCCTACATTTAAAAAAATGTTTTCCGGGGGGTGTCCTCTTGGGCGTCGTAAGAATTAGCAATAAATAATAAGACAACCCGCTTCTTTGTCACTTTCATCGAGTAACTACGGTTTCGTCCTAGAAATGTTAGATATCCACTATTTCATGGCTATAACAACGTTTTAGCGCGATGTGTTTCATGAGCATGTGCGGGGAAACCCTCTTGTATGGTGGGGAATTCACAATTTTTAGACACGCATTATTTTTTTCACTTTTTAGTATAAAATACACAAAATAACAATTTATATACTGTTCTATGTTGAAAATGTGTTCAGTAGACCATTTTTATGTCATTACATCTTAAAGAAATGTAAGAATTGATATCAAAGAACGCTGCTAGCTTATTGAACATGAGTGGGTAAAACCCCTGTTAAGAAGGAAGTTTATATTGGGTTAAGGGTTAAGTTATTACATTTCCATTAAAGTGGAAACACTTTTGGCCGAGTAAAAAGACTAGGTCGAGAGAGTAAAAAGCATGGTTGAATAATGTTTGTTTTTCACTCATTCCAGTATTAAATATCTCATTTTTTTTATTCATTGTTTTTTTTTTGTTTTATTCGTCGCTTTCGAGTTGTTTTGGGAAGAGTCTAGTTTACAGCCCCTTTTCCAGTGGGGAATTCCCTAATCCGCGAGAGCGCGCGCATTTTTTTCACATTTAAATTTAAAATCTACGAAATAACAATTTATGTATTCTGTTATGTTGTAAATGTGCGCGGTATAGATGGATAGTTCGGATGTCATACGTCTTAAATGTGAGAATTGATGTGAAAGAGACAATTTATATCAAAGACAGATTGATAACTGACCACGCGTTTTGTCTAGTCTGACTGACGTTGCTAGCGCAGACAGTGCTGCTAAAGTAAACTACATAAAATGCATATGATATCATAGGTAGCCCACTAATTGATGGTATATTTTTATATGATGTAAACATTGATGCATCACAAGCTGACCGCGCATTGAACTGGACCACGCGCATCACAAAAAATATACCATCAATTAGTGGGCTACCTATGATGATATCGAAAAAAACTCTTCTTACGGTTTTCTTATTGATTTTCGTAGTGATTTTAACACCCTTGAAACTGTTTGCTTTGGTAAACTTAATGTTGATTTCAAATATAACGCAGGATCACACCTGGTAAGGTCGGCCCTTCCTGTGGAAATCATTTAGACAACCGCTGAGTAAGAATTGTGTTGCGAGAGTTACATCAGTAATTGCTTCGTGTAACATGGCTTATATGATTTATTAATTTTTAGGTTTTTGTCTCATTGACAGTTACAGAAAATGGATGGTACTCCCAATAAAACACCTCCTGACGACGGATATTATGAGAGGACACAGCGAAGCACTGATGACGAACAAGAAGAACAAGAAACACAAAGCACCGAGAAAGAAAAAATATCTCTGAGTAATGTTCCGCCTACATCTGAGGCGACAACCATGTACAACAACTATAAGCTTCTGTTGCTCTCTGCTGGTCGAATACTTCTTTCCAGCGACGTCGCGAAGCTGATGTCCTGGGCCACTCAAAATTTCCCAGTCGTTAACCCTGAAAACGCCACCCATGTCCTCTTTCAACTTGATGAAATCGGAGTCATCAATGCTACAGATTTAAGTCAACTTCGTCATTTCTTTGAATCTATTGTCAGATTTGATCTTGTACATATTATTGATGAATTCCTCATTGGAAATTATGCACCACTTCGACAGATTCCAGCTTCTAAAAAACGTGATGCAAGAACCACACAAAACCCTCAACATGGCACGATAACAAGAAATTCAAATATCTTCAATGCGGCGAGCACCAGCCAATTTTCCCGTCGAGGTTCATCAGCGAGAGCAGAAAACATCAATGAACCACCAAGCTCTATCCTTCAACAAAAGCAACAAGCTTTTCCCTCACTTTTCTCGAAACACCACACTTCTAACGGCGCAACATTTTTAGCCAGATCTCCCAATGAAAATCGGTCCACAACCCACCAGCAACAACACATAAAATCTGGAACGGCTGGCAGCACTGAATCAAATCTAGTTGTTGGTAATGGTCCCGGTACAAGTAAGTTATTTTTTCTTTTGTCAAACCTTCTTGATCAAATACGAATTTTGATGAAGTGTTTCTAGGAAAAGTTATAAACTGCTTTTAGACTAACTATGTTGTATTAACTACTTACTATTTTCCTAAAATTTCAACAAATATGAGGGATCCATTCCTGAAAGTAATGTTAATAATGATATTTTTTATGAAAACACATATATGCTTGATTATCAGCTTATTACAAGGTTATTCTAACAAGTCTAGTACAAACACTGTATAACATAAATACTACATCATAACGATGTCTGCCTATTTGGAACAACCTAGTGATAATTTGTACGATTTTTGCTTCTGTCAGAATTTCTGAGCTAAAAACAAGTAAAAACTCCGTCTGTAAGAAGGGTGGACTATATTTGAAGAATCCCAAGGGGTTTGTTTGTGACTACTAGCGCTATCTTACAAGAGTTGTTTGAAATATTTTGTTTGAAACAGATGAGAGAAGAACGACAACAGGAAGTTCTTCTGCAAATTCGTCTGCGACAAACAACCCAAAAAATACCCAGACAATTGGCAGCAATGCTTCAAAACTTTCCAAGTTCCAACGATATCAAGAGCAATCCGACATTTGGCTGTGCAGCCATTACAAACGACATTGTTACGTAAAATTCGAATGCTGTGATCAGTTTTGGCCGTGTCATCGTTGCCATAACAACCAAAGCACGTGCGGCAGCAAGAATTTACGTGACACCCAGTTGGTGAAGTGCGCCTATTGCAATAAAGTGCAACAGGTAACCCTTGTTACCATAATTATAATTAGTAATGATCAATTATCACATGATCAAACACGTGTTATTTATATTGAGAAGAACAAGAATATCTTGTCATTGTTGGCATATAAAAGCACAATAAATATGGGTTACAATAAATACAATTAGAATACATTATGATCGTTCGAAGATTACAACAATCCTGATAAATGCCTTGACTGGTCATTTTGTTATGTCCTCCCTAAAAGGTGTAGTAATCAGTGTAGTAATAATGGAGTTACATGACAGTGATATGCGATAGCTAATAAAAGTCCTTTTCTAATATAGTTCGGTCAGTACTGTTGTGACTGTGGTGCTAAATTTGCCAGTTATTATTGTGGAAAATGTAAACACTTGACTGGCACAGATGATCATCCTTATCATTGTGAAAAATGTGGCATCTGCAGGTATATATAATTTATTGGCATACGAGACCCATAAAATTTCGTTGAGACCCATTGAATTTCGGCGTTTGTTAGCGGAAGCTAGCCTGTGTCCCAGACCACACATGGTTTGCGAAGGCCTGTCCATTGAACTATAAGTAAACTGGATCGATAAGTCAAGGGGGGATTGAAGCGAATTCGACTCAGTTTTTCTGAGTTTTTAGTTGAAATACTTAACGTCAAAAATTGGGCGGCATATCAAATGAAAGCTATTAAGAAGTTGTATTTAGTGTAAAAATTTCGAGACGTCAGGGAAAAGAAAAACAACAAGTTTGAAGGGAAATTTGCACTTGTTTTCGTATTTTTTGGGCATTAATTTTTTTGTCTAAAGTCTCGAATTTTTTATACTAAATGAAACTTTTAATAGCTTCAATTTGATGTAGGGTCCGATCTTTAGCGTTAAGTATTTCGTCTCAAAACTCGGGAAAACTAACTTGGCTTCACCCATTAACTGAACTTTTGTATTGAGTTAGCATTCCAGTTGTATTACAGTTCACTAGGTCTGCCACTAACTTTCCCACGAAAGTTCCGTTACTACCCGAGTACGGTTGTAACCAACGGTTGAACTAATCGGCTTTTGAACAACCAGCGCAAGGTGGTTATAATCTTTTACAGTCAGTCAGTGAATTGGTAACAGCATTCCGCTGTACCCACTCGGGTGTGCCATTAATAACTTCAGCCAGTGATATGACATATTACAGGAGCCTGAGATTTTTTGTGTTCAAAAAAGAAAGTTGATTTTGTTGGAAATTCCAAGGTTGCGTTGTTTATACACACTGTTGATAACTCCGGTTTGATTCTATATTTTTAATGTAGAACCAATGGTAATCGTTCATTCCATTGTGATGTCTGCGGTATTTGTATGGATCTCGAGCGTCTCGGGAATCACATATGTCGTGAAGGTAGTGGACATGATGAGTGTTGCATTTGCTTGCAGGTACTGAGTATTGGAACTATTTACTAGTATTTTTAATGTTTCAAGTTTTAACCATGAAGTGATAAAAAAGTTACTTTTTAAGTCATGACCAGTCAGAAAAAAACGTTATTCTTCTTGTAGGATGCGCTAACCGGATGCCAAATCCTCCCATGTTCACATAAAGTTCACAACGAGTGCGCAACACAAATGATACGCAGCGGAATGTAAGTATTTGTTTATGGTGTTTTTAGAAATGTCGTATACGATTATGTCACTAATGAAAAAATAGTAATTTGTTACAAGCTTTCGACTGCCAGTCTGGAAATAAATGATCATGCATTTTTAGTTGTTTGTGAATGCAAGTCGATCAGTATTTGAATTCTAAAATATAACCAGAGTAAAGAGAGACACACGATGGCTATAACCACAGTTTGCCTGGCCAATAATGTCCACATCAAAAATGAACATTAATTATAAGAAGTTACCCTTGAGCAGTATATAATTATGCTTAGAATCCAAGTTTTAGTGGTAAAATGAGACTTTTATTAAGAAGTAAAATTTTTTTCTAAATTTCTTAATAAAATATTTTAACAGCCGCTGCATTTGAAACTTGTAGCTATGAGGATGAAAACAGGTTGTGCTCTCCATACTGTTCAATTGTTAATGATATTTTTGGCCTTGTTACAACTGATTCAGGCTCAATCACATAGTTTAATATTGACAACTATAAACATTATGCAATGTAATAAGTATTGCAATGAGGGGCGTGATGATATGATCGTACCAAATTGTACTGATGAGGCGTAGAATGCCGAAACATGCTCAAGCATGTCTACAGATTGTATTATTTCTATTTATATATGTCCAAATAGGGTTATTTATACAGGACAAAATAAGTCGCGCGACATATATAACTAAGACGCTTCTTAATTGCAGAAGACGCAAGCTTATGGTATAAAAGAAACAAAATGCTTGTTCGCGACTTAGCTTTATAAGACGCGTCTTGTTAATCAGAGGATAAGAACAAACAATCTCGAACAGGCAAAACTGTGAAACATTAAGAGGCGAACCATTTATACGTACCTTCGTGTCTTACATAAGTAATACGTAGAACGAGCGCGTATAAATGCCCACGTTGGCGTATTAGTTAAGTCGCGAGTTATTTTGTCCCGTATAAATAGCCCTAATAATATTTAGCGCGCAAGGTTTCTCATTTTTTTCATACAAAACTTAAGTAAAACTTACCCATGACTACTTGCGCGTTCAATATCTATTGAGAAAATATAACCCTTTCACATTTTCCAAATTACCCTTTCTGTTTTTTCTTTCCCTACAGCACCTGTTGTCCAGTTTGTCGTGAGAGTTTTGCGAACAAGCTTGAACGACGATCATTACCAAATTCACGAAAACGTTCTGGAAAATAAACGTGGATGATGGCCAGTCTATAAGCTATGACTACTGGATGCTGTCTGCAAGTTTTCGTTCCTGTAAAGACTAACAGGCCATGTTTCATTCCCCTTTTCACGGCATTTGTGAGTATCTTGTTCTATTTTTACACATGCGGGTTAGTTGACATGTCTTACATTCCACAAGAGCTAGTTTCTCCACACTGAATTGTTATTTGCTGTTTGTATATCGTCAAAAACATTTCTTTTTCATTGTTTTAGATCCAAGCGATTTCACTCCATGGATTTCATCGTAATTATTTTAAATTTTTTTATGCTTGTGTATTCCTAAATATTACCATGCTATAGATGCAGTACCGGCTGGGTGATATATACATTAACCGGTCGGTTTGGAAATTGCGTTTGTTATCATTCGCCACTGTTGTTGTTTTTTCATCGGAACTTATTTTGTTACGACGCTTTGACATTGCTGTATTGATGACTGTGTATTCACCTTTGTCTCTGTACATTATAAGTGACGTTAAATCGTCCTGTTGTATGGGTGCTGAGCGTTCAGTCAACAAGTCAGTAAAACTATTCGGATTTTACAAGGACCAATATTAAGCATTTACTAAACACCACAAAAAAAAGAAAGTTCCCCCGTGTCAATATATCAGTGGTGTAAGTTATTAACATACCTGTCAATGAATAACCTCATCTAGCGCTAGTTTGATCCGTGATTGTCGTTGGCTAAATGCTGTGAAGAATATTAATAGATCACAACTTTCATTGAAGTCAAAGAAGCTCAATTTCAACATTAGCATGTTTTTAAGTGATCTCTGTTAATTTTAAAATGGAGACTGTTTGCATTCGCACAGCTCGACCAAATACCATAACATCATATGGAGCTTGATGTCTTTCGTGAAGAACTGATTAGCTTTCAACTTGCCATGTTAAGAGGGGGCCTTTCTTTTTGTGTGGTGTTTAAAATGATTTACAGCTACAAACTCAAAGAATCATTGCTCAAAGGAGAAGAAAAGTAAAACTGAGCCAGAATCATGCAGCATTGCCTTGTGTGACATAGGAAGATCTTTTTGAATGTAAACAATGCACTGTAAGACAAAGAGTGGTACAGAAGATTTCAATAATGTTGTTGTTGAATGCACTTGTGGGAGGTAGGTTTTAGGAGTGTTCCTGCACAGACCTCTCGATTAACCGTACGCATCAATTCTAATATGTCTTGGTGTTATGTACCCAGGAAGACATGATGTTTGTGGTGTTGCTCTGAAAGGTAGACTGCAAAGGTGTTGAGGAGAGGACGATCGAGGGGATTCAGGCAGGCTGATATAGTTAAATGGACCTGACCGCGTAGCTCAGTTGGTAGAGCGTTGGAATTGCCTTCCAAAGGTCGCAGGTTCGAATCCCGCCGTGGACAGTGAAATATTTGTCAGTCTGCCCGGTGTGGACGTAGATCAGAGAAACACCACAAACAAAGTCATATATATTTCTGTTGTCTAAAGTTACCAACACCTCCGCTAGGTACGTTCACCACTGCCTTTACGAAAGTAGTCTAAAGTGTGTTCATCAACAATCTGGAAAACTGATACTGGACATTTTAACCAAATGATATTTAGAATACACTGTAAATTTTACATATGACGAGCATATAATTAGTAAAACTAAACCAAATGATATTTAGAATACTGTAAATTTTGCATGACCAGCATATAATTAGTAAAACTAATTACAGTTAATTGTTATTAATTATCGTAATGATTACTTAATTATTGTATGCTGAACTATATTATTATCAATTACACGACGTTTTCAGTATAGATTTAAAATCATTTATGTCCTTATTTACTGTACATTGTTTAAAAGTGCAATACTTGCATTTTACATCGTTGCTAGGGACATTAGTTGAAGCACTTGAAGGTCGCATTTGGCAGTAGTTGATTCTAGTTAGATTTTTGACCTAGGCGAGAGAAACGAAAGCCAGAAATAGCGTCTTAAAATTAGTAAAACTGCAAAGTTTCATTGCGAAATGTTGTAAAATGCCAAAAATATAGATTTTTACGCAGTTGTTGTACAGTTACTTGAATTAGTATTTACGCTCGGAAGTTTAAAATGTGGTAACATTTTTTGCGCCTTACGAATATACAAAATTTGTAAACAAACATGTACAAAAATTGTAAACTCCAAAGGATTATATTTTCCGCATTTTACAACTAAACTATGCAATTTTACTTATTGTATTTACTCATTGCACTTTCTAGTTGTACTGATCTGTATTACAAAACCTTATCCATAGCTGGCATAATCTACAAATAGGCCGTATAGGTTTTGTGAGTGTGTGCCAATCAACCAATTAGGAAGAAGAATGGTTGTGATTGGCTGCTCAGTAATGGCGGGAAATTCATTCTTAACATGCGCGTGCGCAATGCGTACAAATAATGTGCTTGAAGACTTTCAAGATGGCCGACACTGGGACCTTATTTTCTGTAGCGTTGGTGATTATAACGTTTTTCTTGTATGGTTTAAAATGGGCTGTCTTGGTAAGTATAACAGTCCTTCTTTGCCACGTTTTTCTGTCACTTTCAAATTCTCGTGGTGGTCAAAACGCGGTTAAAAAGTGGTCAAACGAGAGTACAGAAACTAGATTGGAGGATCATTCGGCTATGGATTTATTATGTACTGGGAATTCGGATGGAGGGATGGAATCTAGCGGTTATGGAACTAGATTTTTACGGAATATAGTTAGGAGGAATCCAACCTTGACACAAGATTTGCCGTTTAATGATTCAGAGAGGCATAAAAGGTCGAGAAGGCGCCAAGGAGAGTCCATTTTGAGATCACAAGAACCACTTCTGTCTCGTGTTACAAAACATCTGTCATTCAAGTAAGTACAGCACAACTTTCCTGGAAACAATTTTGTCAGGCTTATGCAGGGAATGACTCCTTATTCAAGTTCTCTGTAGAAACATTTCTGTAGTTGGCAAGTTGCCAAGTTAATTGGCACTTGGAAACATTCCTGAATTATTTTAGGGCCACATCAGTATTCAAGTCAAGGCCGTGAAGGGCGTGGCAGGGTCCTATTTCCATTCCCAAGCCCAATTTTTGACCCATTGTCCAAGTGCATTATTAGTCCTAGTGACTGTGTTGCTGAAATCTTGAACCCATTCCAATTTTCTATTTTTTTGCCATGGCATGGGGTCCCATTTTCCCTACAAAAAAGCCACTGTCCATACAAAAAGCCACTTTCCAGCTCTCATTTTGCCCCCTTAGGACCCAAGTCTGGCCAACCTACTTGCCGAAAATGCCACTTTGACATTTGCATAGCAATGTGATATTGGACATTACGAGGCGGTGTACTGAGGGGGGTATGGGGTACAACACCCCCAGTTTGGGAACAGTGGTAAAACTAAATATGTGTGAAAAATGTTTGGTGGGTAATTAATTTTTTTGAAATGGTTTGAAGATTAACCAATAAAATTTAATTTGTCAGTAAAACGTGGAGTCTCCATATAAACACCCCTTTAAGTAGTTGCTTTGGTATGCTATTAGACATTACCCCTGAGTGGGGGAGGGAGGTGTGTCTATTTGTCTGCTTTGAACCATGGATTGTTACTGTACATTGAATAGTGTTATTTACAATCATGATGAAAGTCAAATTATTTTTGTTCATTGCTAATAAATATCTGTGACTTTTGTTTCAAAATTTATTTTCAGCAATACATCATGCTATTATCCGAACAGGACAAAACTTTCTCTGTCATCCAATGACAGGTCTTTCCTAAGTCCTGCCCGGCAAGCAAGGTCGTATACATCTCCAACTTGGTACTCTCCTCATGATACCGCACTACCATCCCAATCACCTTCAAAAACATCCAGTGTGATAGAAGAACGATACCATCCAGGACAATTCAGCATTGCCAGTCCTTCAAGAACTGACTTGCCCTATGTATCAACTGTGAAGATCAGTCGACCTGGTGATGATGACTCTCGTTTTGCGCTGTGAGTCATTTTAGTCTCTGAAGTTTTCCCAAAAAGCCCTTAAAGGAATAACCAGCTGATAATTTGGGTTGTTCCTGCAAAAGTGCTATAACTGCCCCCCCCCCCCTCTACAATTAAAGGGCAAAGAGCTGGGGGCTGCATGTTAATATTGTCTAGGAGATCACACTTCTACCATAATTGCATTGTAGTTACAAGTCTCTTTTATAAACTATTGAGCCTGCAATCCTCTCTGAAAAAGGTTTAGGGTCATATGAATGTTTTTCAAATTTCAACAGGAAGGTTGATGAAGTAGGAGAAGCTTTAAACACTGTTTTAAATATATACAGTATGCTGCCAATTTTATATGTCTTACACTTGGTAAAGAACTGTAACTACTACGGTTGAGGGCAGTCTACTACTGCCAGTGGATTTCAGTTCATTCTGATGGCTTAGTGGCCAAGGAGCAAGCTATCGACAGCCAGTGGCTGCTATGGTTGCTGCTAAACTCAAGGCCTGGTTTGCTATGAAATGTTTGGATCCTAATATTTTCACTTCTCTCTAAAAATCATTGAATTTCTTCCTAGTGAATCAATCCTTCACAAAAGGTTAGAAAGGACGAAAGATAATCCATGTAGTAGACAATCAGTTTTGCTTGCGCTTGGTCAAAAAAACAGGTCAGTTTTATGTTAACTAGATTAATAATTTATTCTTAGTGACTTTCACCAAAAAATCAGAACTTTGAATATGTTAAAAGAAAGCAGTTTCATTGTACCCCACAAAAATGTTTTCTTCCTAAGATTTTTGTAAGGGTATTTTACTTTAGGTTAAGTATGTTATGGATCAGCACAATTTTTGATGTGGAACTTTTGTGGTGTTAACTCCAAACATCAATCAAACATTAAATATTTTCTTTAGAAAGCGTACAGCGTACGATTGCGACAGTTCTCTGGTGGAGTCTTATTCAGTAAAGAAAAGGTTAGCCAATGAATTCTCTTGTGTCATACAGTTGTAAATGTCAAATATGCCTGCGTGGAAATGACTTGAAGGATGGTTTTTATGCCTGGTATAGAGCCTCTCCTTCCCTAATGCAGCCCTGTACTGTCCAATTACGAGTGCTTTCTCTTTCACGTTTTAGACGGCGTGATGATCTTGATGACTTTCTTGAGGTTGTCAACGACCCATTATCATCGCCCTCTAAATACACCGCTCTCAAATCAACAAAAAGATCGTATCCTGACTCTGTTTCTGAGAAACCTTCGTTGGAAGTTACTAGAAAAAGAACCAAGGAGAACGCAATGAGATCTGGCAGTGGATCAAGTCCACTTTTGTAAGCACAAGTAACTTTAAAATCTTTGTGGGCTTGCACGTTCGCGAAAAACCGCGTGAAGCTATCATCCCAAAGCTTTCCATCCGTAAGCTCGAATCTTTATCAGTGCTAATAATGTGACTTGTCCTAAATTACACGTCCCTTAAAGTGTCAATTTATTTGCGTGCGCCCATAAGGGAGGTGTAAATTTAAACGACTCGCGTTATTATAACTGATGAAGATCGGAGCTTACGGATCGAAAGCTTTTTGGGATGATAAATGTGCGTGGTGTTTCCACCAAATTAAACTGAAACTCGTGATTCTTGCTGGTATTTTATGTAAAGATTTTATTTTAGGAAGAATTCTATTGGCCATGAAGACAGTGGCGTGGATCTTGACTCTCCCGTGAAAGTTTCGCAGGAGAATTTCAGCCAAGGTAGAGTTCAGATGTTTTGCAACTCAAGTGATTGGGTAGAGTACACAATTTGATAAAATTACACAATTCAAAATGTACAATAATTAACCAAGTCATGATAAGTATCTTAGTTTCTCATGGAGCTGACGTCCAGACCGAAAAAATTTTCCTGCGAAATGTATGCTCCCTTGATTCACAACTGTATCATGTGTTGATGTGTGGCATGAGATTAGAAAGTCTACAGGCGGGCTTGGCCCTCCCTCTCCTGCCGTAATTAGCAACCAGCCAATTTGCAATCTTCGGCAGTTGATCTCAAATTGATAAACACAGTAGACTGTTGTTTTTTAGGCAAAGTTGTTCAGCCGGTCAAAGCGAAGAAGCGAAAATCTGTGACTTTTTCTGACACACTTGTGAATGGACCCAATATTGAAAAACGTTCTCCCCAAACATCAGATGATAGAAAAACCCAAAATGGGGATAACTTGATGAAAGATTCTGACGATGATAATTTACCAGTGTTTCGGGTAAGTTTGGTTAAGGCAGATTCACACCTGCGGATTCTAGTGCGATTTTCTACTTTGTTGTAAGAAAGCTGAATAGCGATATCCACTGGATTGTGATTTTCTTAACCTTTCTAAACATGTTCAGTAACTGGTAAAACCCATATTAGTTCCGCATTTTCGAGTTAAAGTCACTGAACATCGAAAATATACAATACGCATATAAAGCTTAGTGATCCGGTAGATAGCGTTTCTCATCTTTCGTATGCCCATTCACTGAAGTGAATTTGAAGGTGGATGTTTGTTTACACTAATCTTTACTTTTCAGACTGGTTTTTCCCCACGCAAATCGCTTCAACCAGAATATTTGTCATCTTTGGCTAACCGAACGGAGGTATGTAAATTACTCGCGAAAGAAACTCGTGAAATTTCAGAGACATTGTAAAACTATGAAGGAGGATGCGTGTGCGACTCTATGTTTTTGTATGTTGCTAGCACAAGAGGTCCCCTCGTCGTAGCCGCGGTTCAAATATAACTGCCAAAGATCTTCAAGAAAACAGGAGGGAAGCTTGGAGACGATCACAGAAACTGTTAGATGAAGTGGAGGAATCGTTTTCAAGAGAGATTGGTAGGCTTGTCCTGGCTACTTTCTTTTAATTTAACTCTTTTTTTAGTCTGTTTGATGATTTCCCCATATATGCCAGTGTACTACTATATTCTTGGGTTTCACTATGCCATTATGTAGTGAATCCGGGTGGGGGAAAACCTCTAATGTATTGAAGTGAGCAAATGATATCAAGCACATATACTGATTTCCTCTAATGTAGAGTTGACCCACTAAAATCTGTGACGCGACGTGAAACCCAAGAATAAAGTAGTCATTTCGTATTTGAGCTGGATTGTTTGGAGAGACACTGCGACAGAGAGGTTTTTTTTTTTTTGAAATAATGAGGCATCTTTTATATTTACTTGCTTCCATTTTAACTTTTTCTTTCCAGCCACTTTGCATTGCCCCTCTAAATAAATTATAGACGCTTTGTGGTTGGCAATCTAGAAATGGCTAAGCTGAACGCATAGATGATCAAAGCAGGGGGGGGGGGGTAACTAGCATCGTGAATAATTGCCGTTACTACATTTTTTCAATTTCAAAATCTTAGGATCAACGCAATTGTCGGTTGTGCAGACGATTTCAACAACGACTATTACGTCATCTTTGCCCTCGACTGCCATGTCGTCACTTCCGGTTTCTGACATACCATCCACTGGTGTACAGACAACAGCAAGTCGACCTAAAACCATCTTGACTGGTCATTTCACCAACTTCAGTGGTGTCGATCAGACAAGCCGTACGAATTCAGCCAATATAGGTAGTTCAAATACACTACTTGCTGACGCAGATGCGAAACTACAAAGTGGGATTCTTAGTGGATCAACAGGGACAGGTGGTTTGACGTTGGATTCATCAAAAAGTTCTTCAAAATCCCCAAGTATCACCGGGTTATTTGGTGGTACTTCAAGTACAGCTGCAGTATCGTTGTCAGCACCCTCACTGTCAGTGAACAATACTTCAACCAAGGCAAATACAACTACTCAACAATCGCCGTTTAGTTTGCAACCTTCTGTTACGTCATCCAACGCAGCTTCAATTACAGGCATTTCATCAACTACGCATGTCACTCAGAATGCAAACCCTGGTCTTTTTAATTTTAAAACAAGCTCCCAAACGACAAATGGTACTGGTACCAGTGTATCTGCAGGTCAGTCTGGATTGTCATTTCCTGCATCTGCAGTCACGAAAACAACCTCAGCCAGCGGCTTCTCTGCGCCTGCTGTACTAGAAGGAAACGTCAGCGGTGGGTTTACGTTCGCTACACAGCAGGGACAAAACACATCCGCTCAAAAGAGTTCTACTTTCACTGCGCCGGTGACAGAGAAACCAAATATCACCAGCGGCTTTAGCTTCACTGCGCCCACGAACGATAAACAAACTACCAGTGGTGGTTTTACCTTCGTTGCGCCGACGAACGATAAACAAGCAAGCAGCAATGGGTTTAGGTTTACTGCGCCCACGGACAATAAACAAGCGACCAGCGGTGGTTTTAGCTTTACTGCGCCGACGAGCGATAAACAAGCTACCAGCGGTGGTTTTAGTTTTACTGCGCCCACAAACGATAAACAGGCTACCAGTGGTGGTTTTAGTTTTACTGCGCCCACGAACGATAAACAAGCTACCAGCGGTGGCTTTAGCTTCACGGCGCCGACAAACAACAAACAAGCTACCAGCAGTGGTTTTAGCTTTACTGCGCCCACGAGTGATAAACAACCGACCAGCAGTAGCTTTGCCTTTACAGCGCCCTCGAATAATAAACAAGGGACCAGCGGTAGCTTTCCTTTCACTGCGCTCACGAATGATAAAGCAAATGCCAGCGGTGGATTTCAATTTACTGCGCCCACAAATGTTACAACAAGTGCCAGCGGTGGTTTTCAATTTGCAGCTCCAGCAGTGAACAACAACAATAACAACAATTTTACTGTACCCACGGTTCCTAAAGCCAGTAACTCTAAAGGTGGATTTACATTCAATTCAGGAAACAAGCCTTTAAACACCGCCCAGAATGCTCCGATCTCATTTAATTTCGGTAAGTGGAATTCATGCTGTATATTAACAGTGTTTCGCTGGTGTCTTGAGGGTATTTTTTTACAAAATTAACACAGCGGATAGGGAAAAACGACGGGGTTGGAAAGAGTGAATTTCATCGTCGGGCTTTGTTTGACAATTGGTTTTGTGTTTGAGTAGAAAACTTAGAAATAACGCTATTTTTTCTCAAATCTTGCTTAGGGCAATAATAGTACACCCTTAAAAACGCACAAGTTGTTGTAAACCAACAAACATATTGTTACACACTAGTTATGTTCGTAAAGCTTGTTCTTAGTTTGTCATAACAAGTTTAGAAACAAGCTGTTAACAACTAGAACAAGGATGTTACAAGACTGAAGAAACAGGGTTGTAACAATATCATGTCTTACCTGTATCACCCATGTTGGGACAACTTTGCAACAAGTCTGATAATGTGAACAAGGTTGTTACAAGTTGTTAACAGTTTGTTCTAAACTTCTTCTAGCAACTTGTGACGAGCCATGCGTACAGAACTTCTTTGGCAATGGACCATTCGCCTTTTAGACAAACTTTTGAATTAGGGATGTTTATTAGAACTGCTGAAAAAAGCATCCTAAATTTAGTAAAATGGTGAAGTTTGGTTGCAAAATATTGTAATCTTTTCAGCTGTGCTAATGAATATTCCTAATTTCAAATTTTGTTTAAAAGGGGAATCGTCCTGCTTCTAATCAATTCTCTGACAGTCCAGTTCTATCTTCTTTCAGGTTCTCCCCCTCCTGCGGGCGGTTTTAATTTTGCGGGTGGATTTGCGTCGTCCACTCCCATACCCACAAATTCGGGCAGAACGAGCAGCACGGTGGCGAAAACGAGACAACGGAGACGCGCAAGAAAATAGCGGAACAAAATTTAGCAAAGTAGAATCGGAAATAAAAGTGAATTTTATAGAATATTCCTTAGATAATAAACTATTTTTCATACAAAAATACAAAAATAGAAATTTGTTCATGTAGATAAATTTATCTAAAAGCGTTTGTAAAAAAGTCAATTAAACTTATTAAATCTTAGTTTAGATAACTGACGCTCATGGTTCGCTTTCGGAACTAATGTTGAATAGGGCGTAAAAAGAAGGGCCACTCACGTGAACCTTTAAAGTTTGTGTTTCCGCGCATTTCGCATGTTCATTTTTTAGCCAGTTAATTAATTGCAGTTTCTGGCCAATGAAAACGATGAACTGGTGATCCACGCCATCACCGAACGTTTGGCCAATCAGTTACAATTTCAGAACCATCCTCAGAGATATGAAAAACTAGATTCATATTAATATAAATCTAGTTTTTCAGTAACATTAAATCAGGGGGGACATGTTGCACTGCTGAGTGGCCTAACTATTAACTCGCTATAGTGTGCTAATTTTTAGCATTTACCATAAATTGTGAATCATGGAGATATCAGGTAGAATGAGCTTGGTGACGGGGGGGGGGAGGGGGACTTTGCAGGAAAAAATGAACTTGAAGGAGTCCGATAACGAGTTATACAAAGTGTACTAAAATGACCCTAGATATTGAAAATGATCGATTAGAATTTCACTGGCTAGCTCGAAGTTAAATCCACGAGTTCGCACAGGGACATAACCATAACTTTTAAACAGGGAGGAGCTCTGTGGAGACTAATATCTATGATAGCCGAGGAGTCTGAATTTGGGCATTGCCGTTTATAGCCATATCGGCATCATTGTCGAGGTGAAAATGTCTTGAATATCTACAGATGGAGGTTTTCACGACACTTCCAGTCTTCCACGTCGTTCTAATGTCGTCTTTCGTCTTCGAAAACTTTCTATCAAAAACAGGGGGGAGCGCGGCTTCTTTGGCTTGGGCGTCTGTGTTATGATGCGCCTTCTGGAGGAGAATGGTAACTAATGACATGTAATAACATTGTTTCAATTTTCGTTCAGTCGCATATTCCATTGAAAAGCGGGCATTTTTAAAAACATTACAAAATGTGGCTAACCATCACTTGGTTTCTTATAATTTTGCAACACTCGAATGGCAAGGATGAAGCTGCAAACGTCGTTAACAAATTAAAAGGTATTTTATTTCAACTTATTGTACCTTTGTTGCAATCACTGAATCAGCACAATCATAACAATGTAGTAATTGTACATTGGCGTACTGAATAGTATAGCCGGGTTATTTCTGTTGGAATAATTCACATATCTTCGAGTTCTTTGATAGACTGTTGCGAATTTATTTGAATCTCAGAATGCCAAGCTTTTTGTTTAATAATTTTTTAGCCTTTATATAATCTTTAATCATTCATTCCATGCAGCTGCTCATCTGTGACAGGTGCATGCGTGCATCACTCCAGCTAAAATTTAAAATTTTGCAGCAATTTTTCTTCCGTGGTGGTATATGCAATTCATATATGCAATAGACGTTAGAGATGCTTATGTCACACCGGAGTTAAACAATGAATTGCAATGCAATGTGGGAAACATGTGGGAAAAATTTACCTTGTATTTATATGCATTGAAAACTGTGTGACGTAAGCATTTCTAAGGTGTGTTCATATGTACAATTCATAAGTATCATGGGCATCCTTTGTGGTGTGGATGTCATCATTGTAGCTTAATGAACAGGGACTGTAGAAGATCAGTAATTGAGGAGGCATTTACTCATATATTTGAGTTCAAAAGCCCTAAAAACAATTAATTTTAAAAGAAATATTACTGAGGCAGAATATAAAGCCACCCATTTACTGATCTCTGCTGTCCCTAATGAATAATATCAATTGAGTTCACAATAAAGAACGAGCAATGTGTTCCAAGATGTACAAGACAACCCACAACAAATGACAGTAAGCTAGTCACACTGTAGCATCACAGCCGGAGTGGGCATTATGTCTTGGAAGTGTTCACACTGTCATTTTCGCATGATTTTCTCCCACTTGTGCAGGCTTCTAAAAACATTGACCAATCAATGATACACAAATATTTCGATTCTTCATAAGACATCTACTGAAAAATTTCAATCCACATTGTGGGGAGCAAAAATGACCAGAGTGCTTTAAATTGTGAAATACTGACCATATAGTTCTGTTAATCTTGACTAATTTAGTGGCGTGCCACTGCGTGCGAGCTTAGTTGGGCGACCTATGATTTACCATCCATTCTTGATTTCCAAACTGAAAAGTCTCATTTTTTGTGTAAAAGTTCTCTTTTTATAAACAAGCTTAGCAGAAGGATGTCATGTGGAGGGGTCTCAAGTGGAGGGGTGTCACTCCCTGCAGCCAGTGGCGAAGCCAGGCTGACATTTGGTCATGCAAATGCAAATTGTTCTATGTTTAATGACTGTATAAAGAATCAATTTCTAAAGGAATGAATAATGATGATGATTTAAATTTGCATAGCATGACCCAATTGTCGGGCTGGCTTCATTACTGCCTGCAGCCTTCCCCCAGGGTGTACCCCTATCACTATAACATGTCTAATGCCGGTTTTGAATAAGTATATGCAAGGGATGTTAGGTCCATACATAAGTTGCCCCAGAGAATGTCAATCATTTATGTCCGAGGACATTTTCGTACTGTCTGATAAAATGTAAAATAAATATGATATGCTTGGAAGGTGCATTCAAATTCAATACAAAGACTGCAGAGCGTGTTATTTATAGGAAGGGACCATAGTTGAGCATTGAAAGTATGGGCAACACTGGGACATGTGTGGACACAACCCAGGGGCACATTGCTTAGAAATAAGCAAGTTTATCTGCCATGAAAAGTAGGAGCAGTAGTTACACTATTGAGCTAAGAACATGCATTTTGCAGTTGCCTTGATGTATTATTATTGACTTTATTTTAGGACATCTCGAGGCAATAGGATCTCAAGGTACATTGTTAGGAAATGTGCCAGAATTAAAGTTTGCTCCAGATGGGAGATATTTCTATAAAAAATTCATTCATGGACGGCAACCTGTTGTCATTCGAAACGCGGCAAGTCATTGGTTAGCTGTAAAAAACTGGCCAAACGAGACATACTTACACTTGACTTATGGGGAACTGCCATTTACAGTACTTATGTACAAAGTTTACAGGGATTCGTTAAGTGTTCGCAAGGACATGAACCTGTCAGATTTCTTAGAGATTTACAAGGAACAACCAGTGTATTTGGATTCACAGTTTCCACCCTCAAATTTGATCAATGAAATAAATCTACCATCCATCCTGCAGTGTGAAGAGATCAGTTCAACTATAAGTGATGTGAACCTCCTTATGAACAGTGGAGGTGCTAGCTCGCCACTTCACCATGATGGCTACGAGAATGTCTTGGCAATTATCTCGGGAACAAAGAAAGTTATCCTCTTTGGTAGTTCCTACAGTACAAACGTCTATGCTGATGAGTTTACTGCGCTACCTGGCCTGTCGCCAATTGATCCTCAAAAAGTAGATTTGGAGAAGTTTCCTAAGTTTGCAGATGTGATGTATTATGAGTCTGTGCTTCATCCTGGTAAGTGTTGGAATATATTAATGGTAAATGATGGTGTTTTATGGTGATAGTTGAGTGGTGGTGGTAACATACACGGGAGAGTTCTATTGTCAACTGTTTCTTGCCAACATTTGTGATGATGTTGAAGAGTTATCGTTCTTTATTTTATAACTGTTTGCCGCGTCCACGATTCGGGCAACGAAGATAGTTACATACACGTACGCTTTTAAAAAAAGTTTGCGAACGCGACTCAGAAAAGAGCAATAACTCTCCAAAGTTTTTACAGATAGTATAAATATTGACGAGTGAGAGTTGCGTCATATGTTGCCCTCTCATGTTACTGCAAACTCAGAAATGTTGAGAAAGTTAAAAATCGTGTGCGGTCATTGGGAAAAGTGGACGTGTTTTGGGCGTGGTTCAGCTCTTCCAATCGTGACTCTCCGAGATAACTCTCCGCTTCATAAGTCTCACTTCAGTCATGCCCAGTTATATTTGGCGACTAATGTTACTAGTTTTCTATAATATTAATATTTTCAGGAGACATTTTGTACATTCCTCAATACTGGTGGCATCATTTCACATCCGCAGGATCGCCAAACATTGCTGTTAATATTTGGTTTCAGATGTTTAACTACGAACAACAGTTCGAAAGCGCAGGCCTGAAAGAAAGTCAAGATGTCGTCAAGGTGTGTGAAATAGTTAATAATTATGTAGCATCTGACTATTCAGCAGCGACTTGAACTAACAAACACACCAAACTATGTTTAAAATTTTTTATATAACAAGCGATCAGCGCTGTCGACTAATTTCCATAACCTTCCACAGGCATAGGGTGGTTGGGAATGAGACACTAATAAACTTTTGAAAAGAATGCATGACATGAGTTCCTTGTATGTTTGCATGGTGAATATCAAATTAAAATATAATTTTGTGGAAACACTACGTGAGTTTATTATCGCATTATTAATAGCACTGATGAAGATCCGAGCTTACGGATCGACGTGGTGTAAAATTATATTTTAATGCATGACATATATCCTCATTATAACTGATATCTTTTTTATTTGGGGGAGGATTATTACAACTCGTCCTTAAACAAACTAACTGTAATTTAATATACACATTTAGGCTAAAAGGGTTGACAAAAATTCTTTATACTATAAGGCCCTCCAGCAAGAATCAAACATCCGCTTTGCGATGTTGTTGTAATTCCAAAGATGTAGGTTCAATTTCTGCCAGAGGACCTATAAGTTGATGATGAATGTTTCTCAACTGTTCCAAACTTGAATTTCGACATGTATGTTATTTGCACTCTAATTAAGGCATATATTAATCGTTTAGAAGTCCTAAGATCATCGTTGATTTACTATATTGCCCAAATTTTGCAACTTTCGAAACTTTTTTGAAACGAAACTCTGAATGGTTTAAATTTATTTTCGAGGATTGCAAACTATGGCAGAGCGTTGGCGATATTCATTTGGTAATCTAAACGAGATATTTCTCTTTCAGACCACAGAACTGTTTGAAAAGCTTGCTAAAGAAGAGCCTCAGAGCATCGAATGCAAAGAACAAGCGCCACCTCTTGATCAGATCTTAAAAATTGCCGTCAGTGATAGTTCGTCTGCATCACTGAGAATCCCGAAAGTCGCAAAACGACCAGAAGATTTTAAGTTGATTACTGGTTACACAAGTAAGAGTTTTGTTGTGGAAAACATGAGAAGAACTAAATGAAAAAGTTTAAAACTAAATGAAAAGAGTGTTTAACCTCGATGATATAGTCATTTGTAAAAAATGCGTCGACGTTAAAGCTAAAAATTTCGTCTGAGAAAGGCAAAGCAATGCAAGAAACAAAGGGTGGACTGTTTGTAGAGGAATCGTTTGGGGGCATCAGCAACCTCGTTTTATTGCTGTTCAAACTTAGAGAAATTTGCTTGAATTTAAGCCCTTCAAACGTCGTGCAAACATAGATTTTTCATAATAAAACTGTTCTTCTCTCGTCTTGTAGTGCCTGCCTTGGGTTTCGGGACAGCTGCTCTCCATCCAGATGACAGATCACCAGCAATTTTAACTGCCTTGGATTCAGGGTATAGGTAAGTACAACATTTTAGCTTAGTGAATGCATTGTGGAATAATTGTTAGGCCTGGAATTCTCGCTTTGTAAGAAAGGCAAGAAGGAGGAAAGACTGGTAGTAAATAATGAGAAACATTTTGTTGCTGTTTCTCAAATTAATGACCACATTTATCATGATTACAGGTTGTTTGATACAGCACAAGTATATGGAACGGAGGGTAATTTAGGAGCTGCAATCAAGGAACGAAATATTCCACGTGAAGACGTAACCATAGTTACGAAACTTCATCCCCAGTACCATGGCTATGAGTCCACGATCTCTGCCGTGCAAGGCTCGCTCGAGAATCTTCAAACTGATTATATCGATGTGTTTCTAATCCACACAAAACACTGCGATGGAGGATACTTCAAATGTCCTGAAGGTAAATTCGCTGGGATGGCAGCGGTTGCTTGATTTTCTACTTTTATTTAAATAACTAGTTAAGAAATTTTGAAAATATGACTAAATTATTGGCAATCGATTTAGTTTCCTCGAGGAATATTTCTTACAAATTCCTTAAGCAATGTAAACCTGTAAGATTTTTATATGTCTTGGTGTTTTTTGCTCAACAAAGCACGAAAAATAATCGACCAGACTCGAATTGTGACATACTCGAACCGACCTGACCTGACCACGTACGTAGTTCAGTAGGCAGTCTGAGCATTTGGCTAGCATTCAAAAGGTCGTAGGTTCGCGAGCATAATTTTCACCTGAGTGCGAAACACGCAGATATAATTGTGATAAAATTAGTGAACAATTGCTTAGTCTAGTATATAAAAAATGCCGTGTCTTCCTTCTTTAGGTAAACCAGAAGGAACTTGGAAAGACAGCTGGCGTGCTATGGAGTATCTTTACAATGAAGGGGAAATACGCAGTCTTGGTGTCAGTAATTTTGATCTCATCGACATGAGAGAGTTAATGAACTTTACCAAAGTCTCTGTGGCGGTTGTGCAGAACTGGTTTGATCCGTTTCATCAGGATGAATCCGTGAGAGGATTCTGTAGGAAACATCAGATTCATTACATGGGTTATTCGACTTTAGGTTGGTTATAATTTTTTCCAACAGGCATGGGACTTTGTTACACGTTAAAACTTGGTTAAAAATAAGCTGATACGTTAACAGTGATGTCAACATTTCTCTGACGTTGTTTTACAAAAACTTGTTCAACATTACCAAACAGACGTCAAAATTATGTAATGTTTGATTTTATCTCGTCGATTTGATTTGAAATTTCGACGTTGTTTTAAAATCGTTGAGTCATATAGTTGATGAGGTCGACAACGTAATTTCTCCGCTGTTTTAGCGTCAAGAAAATAACGTTTTGTTTCCAATCATTTTTCAACATTAATTGCCCACAATGTTCAAACACATTGAGTTCACCACTTGTTAGGAATACTTACCAATAAAATGGTTTTTAAAATCTTTATTTTTCAACAATTATATTTAGGTTCTCAGTGGACTGCTTATGGAGGCCTGGAGAGCAATCCCGTGCTTACTTCTCCGACGTTTTTTGAGATTGCGAGTCATTATGAGTTCGTTATCGCTCAAGTCATATTGAGGTTGTATAAACTACACTGTGCAACTTTGTTTAGAACTGTTGCATGCAATTCTCATAAACTATGCTTGCTTGCGTTTATTCATCTCTGCATTACAAATATTTAACCCTTTCTCACTGAACCATTCCCCTTTTAGGCAAACTTTTGAATTAGGAATATTCACCAGTACTGCTGGAAAGAGCATCCTAAATTTAGTCAAGCTTTGAAGTTTGGTTGCAAAATATTGTAAAATGTGGAAAATATAGACTTGTGAAGTTTGAAAATTTTATATACTTTTGTATTATGCGCAGAAAAGTGCAATCAGAATTCGAAATCTAATTACACTTTTCCGCGCATATTACAATAGTATATACAAAATTTGCAAACTTCACAGGACTATATTTTCCACATTTTACAATGTTTTGGAATCAAATTTCACAGCTTTACTAAATTTACGATGCTCTTTCCAGCTGTGCTAATGAACATTTCTAATTCAAAAGTTTGTCTAAAACGGAAATGGTCCATTTCGGACGAAAATGACGTTTTAAAATCCTGGAAAGTCACAGCTCTTTTACGTGACTAGAACAGCTTTTGGTACACATTACTTAATTAAGGATTGGATGATAAATAGAAAACGTTCCTGAAAGATGCATTAAAGACCATTTACATTTTTGCTTCTGCACCGTTTAGATAAAGAGGATATTTTAGGGACAGTTTCATTGGTGGAGCCTGCCCATCTTTGCCTATTACCAACTCACGACCAGTATTATAAGTTGTCAAATTATCAGTTCCAAAATTCTGAGTTTACTGATAAAATACTTAGTTTAAGAATATGATCAGTGGTCGGCAGTCTTTGTTCTTGAACCTTATCAGGATTCATAAACTGATGCTTGCACCCGATTCTATTAGGTGGGCCATTCATTTGAATGTGACTGTCATCCCTCGTTCACGTGATCCACGACACATCCTCCTCAACTTCAAGGCACTTGATATTGAACTCAGCACAGACGAGATCAAGCTTATCACCGAGGAGTGGTTGCCAAATAGCAGCGGCACAGCCGAGGAGAAAGGGAAAGAATGGGAGAGTCCGGAAACGGATGAGGTGGAGCTTGGTAATTCAGAAGAATTAGAAGACACTGGGAAAGAGAATGATGGGAGCGATAACATCGTGATTGGCGGTGAAAATAGAGATGAACTTTAGGGAAAAAAGGGGGAAGTGGAAGCATCCAAATACGTCATTGAACACTATTTATTTTAAAATTATTATACAGTGTGTCTGAGAAAGAATGACACTCTGGCAAAATAGCGAGTATCACTTTTGATTGAAATGCATTTGCGTGAACTCTGCATATTGATCAGATATTTATTTTTATGCAAACATGGTTTGTGTTCGTCTAAGAATGAATTAAACATTGATTTTCAGTTTGCCGTAACTGCATGCCAAATTCCGATTGTTTTGGGAAATTGAGAAAACTGACTGTTAAAATGAAAAGGCAATATTTTTGTTGCGCGTTGATGAACCTTTTGGGTCGCCATCAACCTATACTAAAATGCTTTGTGAGTGGTTGGTTATAACAATGAAAGACAATATATACCACATATATAAACTATAGAAATTGGTTTTCTGAAGAACGAATCACAAACAGTAATGACTTTTGTTTCCAAACACCGATTACAAAGCCTGATCATTTTGGTTGGTATCTACCGAACGTTCTCCAAACTAAAGGCCTGTTCAAACGAAGCCAACATGTTGGTCCAACATCACCCAACATTGTTGGTGCAACATGTTGGCTTCGTTTGAAGACCATGTTGGAAGATGTTGGCTTAATTTTAAACATGTTTAAAATTTCGTCCAACATCATGCAACATTGTTGGGCCAACAATGTTGCATGATGTTGGCTTCGTTTAAACAGGCCTTAACAGCAATGCTAGTCAACATAACAGAATACTCATGATAATATTTAACTTGGAAAAGTCCTTATGAACAATCTTAAAAATTTTTATTAGAAATATGACAGGGCGAAATGTAGTGGCCCTCAAAGGACACCTAAATTTTGTTGACATTTTATATTTTACTTTTAAAATTTTATTTAATATCGAAATAGTAGCTATGGATAGATTGTCTTATAATATATATGTTTAATGCTGTAAAACAATAAATTATACTAGAAAAGAAAAAGTATTCGTGTTCGGGTTTTTTGCGTCAGTATTGATACAGGCAATCTCTTCACGCATTTTCTGGAGCCAAATTGTCCGCATAAGTTCCAAATTAAGTGCTTTAATTATATTTATTCTGGAGCAATTACTTAATTTATCAAATTATTGCGCTATATAAAAGCATAAGAGATAAAATTATTAAATTAACGTATGAAAAAAAACGTTTAAAAATTTTTAGAAATTTAATTAGCATACAGCGCGCGGTGCGGTAGGGAGATTGGTTGCGAGTGCATGAAAGCGAGGCAAATCTTACGTGTGATTCTTTTCTCTTTGAAATCACAGAGAGTGAATCACACATTGTATTCGACTGTAGTTCTTTCAAATCTTTACAAAATGTCGAAAAATAAGAAGCTCACCAAAGAAGAGGAGTTACTTTTGCAAGATTTTGGGCGCAATGTTTCGACGAAATCGTCTTTGCTGTTTTATTGTAACGCTTTCTTCGTGTCAGCCGTTCCACTTTGTAAGTATTGTGGTGACCTTTGTTCATTAGAATATTTTTACATATATATACACATGTTTTAGCAGAGAGCTTGTTATAGTGATATAAAACCGCCTTAAATGCTAAATAAATTCGTTGTGAGAGCAGGCTAGGGTAAATTCCGAAAACAGAACTGTACTATTAATTGATAGAGGTTGATAGATTTTTTCTGGCAATTGTGGACTTGGTTTGTGATTGTTTTATCACCCTGTCACATTGCAGACATCAGAAAGGGATGTTGTTTTGCCCAATCTGCCCTATTTAGTCATGATCGCAGGACAAACCCACAATTGCCGGACCAAATGAGCAGTCCATGCAAACAGGTTGCTTGCATTCATAATGAGTCTGATATTAAAATACAATCTTCCTTAGCCAAACTTAAATGTATCTATCTATACTTGTGAAACTCATTATAAAACACAAAAGAAATCATGAGCGTGAAGGAGTCTGTGTACCCCGATCCTGAATTCTGATGATTCACAAAATTTAACTTTGATTTTCTTGCTTATAAGAAGATGTATTTTGCAAATTTATTTATAAAATTGTAGAGTTTCGACTTTCACAAGCCATTTACAACATTTGCATCTGTATTGTATCAAATATGCAAATTATCACCTTCGGCTCAAGCTTTTATATGCTGATACAATATGACCTCAGACCTCTCATGAACAAAATAGTACAAAGGCAGTTGAGGTTGGAAACTCAGTGAACTTCCTAGCCTTTGTCATGAGCGAGGATTTTAGCTGGCTTCACCATGCACAAATCTTTTGAAATTTTGTTTGTTAATATTTCAGCAGTACAGTTAAGTGCTTTGGCAAGGTGATGCTTTTGGAGAATTGCTGTATAAATCCAAAAGTTCATTGTCTTTAACATGCACACAAGTCAGCATGAAGACAAACAAAAAGATAGAACAAAAATATTAGCTATGTTTCCATACGATATCTCTCAACAGCCAATAATATTTGAAGAAATAGATGTTTTTCCTGGTAAAATCTTGTGCCAATCTTGTTTTAATTGAAAATTTATCAAATTTGACACAAATTTCAGTTTCACCTAGTCCCATAATGCCAACAGGTCCGAAGTGACTCAGTAATATGCAAAGTTGAACGATTGCTTCGTTTTCAACCACTGTGGCTTTCCTGTAGGATGTAAAACATGGTTGTAAACTTGGATGTTTGAGGCTTATGAAAGCACTCTTGATTGATAATTCTTCCAGGGTTATTCTGGCGTGTTCATGAGATGGATCCACAAGACTCAATGATCTTGTTTGCTGTTATGACTTTGATTTGTACATGGTTTATTTCTTATTCTTATAAGAATATTAAATTTCAATTGAAACACAAGTAAGTTAACTGTTGACTTTTTATACAATTGTAAAGTTAGAATATCATAAGAATACGGTCCAAAAGTGAAAAAAAGCAAATGAAAAATGTTTGAATAGATGCTATTGCCTAATTCAAGTTGTTGTTCAAGAAGTTGTGTCATGAGAACAAGCCATGGTATATTTTGAGCAATATGTTACAGCAATTTGCGTCCAATCATTTTCACCTTTTTTCTTACTTTTGTAACGTTCCATTTGGCTGTTTGAAACAGAAGACATTTTGATGCAAAACCTGACAGTTCTGCAACTGTCTTGTTATGTCATGTTTTGATGCAGGTTTTATCAATTGTTGTGATAAAATACCCCAATTTCGTGGAGTAGAAGCTTGTTTAGAAATTCAATTGATCAGCTAGACACTAGGATATAAAACTTGCTGGGGCTTTTTTTATTGGTCAGAAAGAAGTCAAACTTGTTAAATCAAACTATTGTAAACTTGAGATTTGAATATTATTGTGCTAATTATTACATATTTACAAGGTGTCATGTAAACTTCAATTTCTTTAGGATTGCGCTGAAGATTGAGCATGCAGTGACCCGTGAAGTGAACAATCAATTAGATTCAAAGCCTGAGACCAAAAAATTAACAAGACAAGAAAAAGATGAAAGGTTGGCTGAATGTTTTTTCTTTTTTATGATGTTGTATTGATGTCTTGCATCATGCGTGCATATATGTTTAAAGTAGCTCCTATGCAGGTTCTCCCTAAGTTTATTGTCCTCATCGCCTAGCCTTTGATAGAAAGAGAGAAACATACATTTGGATCATTGACATAAATACATCTGGTCTGCCTGCTCACAATATTTTTACCTGAAATTGGCATTATCAATTGAAAATCACAATGGCTGATGAATGCTGATGATTCTCTGGACATTGCTGGCTCTTAAATATACAAAAAATACAGGTCAGCAGTAAACTTCATGAGCAAACGCTCATATTTAGGCCATCTTTAATGATGCCTTTTGAGGCCGAGCAGGCAGTCCAGATTTATTTTTGTCAATGGTGCGGACTGTAGCCATATGAAAAACTTGCATAAATGCTATTGCTTGACCTTATGCAGCTTCAGACGGGGTACTTACTAACACTAGGGTGCTTTCATTTTTTACCCAAGGGGTGGAAGAATCAGGTGGGGTACAAGTGGTGCAACATAGGGGGGCATGTTTGTCAAACTGGGAAGGGGTGTGAAGTGACATGAAAAAGAGGGTTAAGAAAAATTGAGGGAGTTAACCCCCTCTCCAGAAAGAAAATCTGCCCATGGGATAATAACATGATACTATCTGTTATATGTTCATGATGTTAATTTTTTTCTTTTGTATTTGAATGCATTTCTATTTTTTCAGAATTTTATGGAAGAAAAACAATGTTGCTGACATGGAGGCGACAACCTACTCAATCTTTTATAATAACACCCTGTTCTTGTTTCTGATGCTGATAATGTCTTTCTATGTTCTAAGGTCATTCAACCCAGGAGTGTATCCTTTTTGAAACAAGTGCACAATAGGAGTAGATGTACAGTATTATTTTTGTAAAATAATAAGACTGTTCCATGCCATCAAGAACTTTGCTGCTGAAGGATTTGATCGTACAGTCACTAGAGCAGTAGAGCTATGTCTTTAAGCTCTAAGATTGTGTTAGTGTAACTTTGAGACTCTGAACCTTTTTATACAAAAAACAACCAATTTTCCCAGATTCAGATGCAAATCACTTAGAAAGCAATTGAAGTTAGCTACAAGTAAGTGTAATTTGCACAATTGTCTTTTGGCAATGTGAGTGACTGGGTTAACAAGCATGTGATAGGTTTACAGTCAAGTTGACGTAAGGATGTGTTTACATTGCTTACTCCCCCTTTTTCATAACTTCTGGAAGTTGATCTTGTTTAAAGTTTTTGTTCAAATTGCTTGGTTTCAACTGAATAAACTTGTGGCAAATCGACAAATATCAGGTTGCAACTATTCTGGTTTTCACAGACTTGATGAGACCGAAAGACTTGATGCAACCTGGTGAAAAACTTGCACAAAGCCGGTAAAATCCACAAGTTGTAAAAGTCTTTGGCACTTCTCTGTCTTCTCACTGTGTAAGCATATTCCTCTAACAAAGGTCCCTCTGGTATCAATTTCCTTAACATATTTTTAGTAATTATGTGATGTCTACTGCTGCTGCATCTGGATTTGTTGCTCTCCTGTCAACCTCATCCTCTCCTGCTACATAATGTTCAAATGCAGCACAAATATATTGAGTTTTTTGTTTTTACAAATAAAGTGGCTCAAGCTAGCCTGAATCATGTCAACTGTGTAGTTTTTCATTGTTGTTGGTTGTCATTTAGAAAGTTTCGCTAGTTGTACTTTTTAATTGTTGTACAACGTGGATTGCCCAAGATCTTGGGCAGGAAGTCTTGCAAAGCAACAGTTTAGGTTTGTTTTTATGTGAGGGGTAGTCACATCTGCTCTTTACATAGGAGGGTATTTCACACTAACCCTACAAAAAACAATATTGAGAGGGTAACTCCCCAGTTTTTAAAAAAATTAGTGCCGTTAGTGTTGGATAGCCCCCCTGAAGGGCTAACAATGTTGCACCGATAATTTTTTCAATTTATTTTTTTGGGGGAGGGGAATTTCTCTCATGTTTTCAAAACAGGGGTTGGTGTGCCCTTCCTACCTCTAATGTTTTTAAACTAGGAAAACACAATGTAGAGGGGTGTTGTTAGGGGTTTTGCCTCTGTATTAGGGGGGTAGGCCTATGCTCTACTGCTTGGCCGTCTTACCCCCCTGGAAATGACCGTGAAGGCCTGGAAATAGCATAAAAGACATGCGTAGTTTGATGAAAAAAAAGCTGGTTTTCTTTGAAAGGAAGACAAAGATGTTCGAATAAAACACGTTTTATGCCCTTTTGAAGTATTTCTGTGGTCTGGTCATGAAGAGGAATACGTCTAAAAGGAAAGAACCTTCCACTTCAGAGGCCGCTTTGCTCGGTGAGTGTTAAAGTTTTCCCTTTACACATATAAAACGATGTCAAATTCGTTCCAAAGCAGCTCCGCCATTTGATATAATCTCGCCTTTCGTGTATTCAAATTTAGGAATGCTTCGCACTTTAACAAAATGGGTATCAAATTGCTTCGTGCGAAGCATTCGTACTTTTCCTTCGATTCTGTCAGATTTACAAAAGCTGAGCGTACTGTAGCGTACAAATTAACATGAACCGGAAAGTTCCGTTCAGTTCTCGATTTACGAGTATTTTAATAAAAATAATTACTTGTCTTTAAAGCAGAGCTCCGTAGACAAAATTTGTAATATTTCTTGTTTTCAATGCGGTAAAAATAAGCACGTTTTGCGGGTTTTCCTAACTAATATTAGTTTAGTTTACCGTAGCGCCTCCCCCCTCGTATCTCGCCTCGCGTGTCGGCGCGTTATTTGTTCAAAGTTCAAAATGTTGATTCTTCGCTATTTTACAGTTAGATTTTAATGTTATTTTTATGCCAATGCTTGAGATCCAATGCTTTGTCAGGCAAGTATCCATAACTGGTTGAGCGAATAGTGCAGAAAAACCTGAAAATAAGTGTTAAGAGGACCCTAAATGTGCCATTTCTAGTGACCAAAAGGCTCCAAATTCTCAAACGTTTTCTCACTCGGGACCAACTATAGTGGTACCTCATAGACAAGCGTGTCTTTTATTGGTTTCATAGCAATTTAGATCACACACCATAAATTTTTGCCCTTCCATCCTTGGGCAAAAATAAGTTGCACCCCCCCCCCTCCTAAAGCTTATGGCAACTAGCTGGCAGCCAGCAGGAACAATACAATTTTATAAAAAGCCAGTTGTTCTGTTACCCTTGAAATGTAAAAATACTAAAACAATTATTCCCTAAGGCGAGGTTATTATCGAGGAATATTCACCATGACTTTGTCTTTGGCAATAACGTTTTGCTGTTGTCTGCATGTTCATTTATAGATCCAAAACATCAATGGCAAAATGTTTTCTATCTGTTAAATTAGTTTTGTCCACTGATCACAAACTTGCTTGGTGATATGAGGAGGGGATTAGCCTAGAATCCACAATTACAAAATAAAGAGGATGACATATGATTGACTGTTATATTGTAGTATTATCTGAAATCAATTGCATTTGCTTTGAATCATGATAATTTTTTTCTAAGATAGCCTATGCTGAAACCATGGCTGCCCAACAATGTAAGAATATATAAAAAACAAATTCTGATGATTAAGACGTCTTGCAGTTTGAAATGTGAATTAAACAAGATAAGCAGCAGTTTAGAAACTGCTTGTCCTGTTTCAGTCATATTTTAGATTGTGAGTTGTGTCTATTCTTTGGAATTTTTACACAATGATGCCAAGTTTAAAAACTATAAATCCAAATGAGATTGCTGGAGGTTGTTTGACCCTGTGATAAGTCCCGTGGCAAAAGTCCTTGGGATCAACCATCAAAGATATATAAGTTTCTAAACACAAGTGCTTTGAAATAAGTTTCAAAGATATGAGTTTCTAAACACAAGTGCTTTGAAAATTAGTGATAATGTACATGAGTGCTATTCCAATACACATGCAGTCATGATGATTTTCAGACTGTTATTATCTCATGAAGGCACTATGTTCTTTTTTATTATTTAATTTTCTCTGCCACAAGAACAAGGTCAACACAACAACATGTGCCAGTTGGTGTGCGCCTGTACTGCCAAGATATGTTAGTGTTAGTGAGTGAGGAAAATTGTTGTACCAGGAGAAAAACCCTCTAAGCACAAGAGAAAACAACTGCAGGAACTCCACTTGCATGAAACACCACACCTGACGTGGTTTCATTTGTGAGACACACGACACGCTAGCTGCTTGTGCCATCTGTGCTTTGCAGGAGTTTAGCTTTGCACAATTAATAAATTTTGATGAGTTCAAGTCTAACTTTAAATGGAACAGGATGTGTGGCCTTATATCTTTGAAATTTTGGTGATTTCCTGAATTTGCAAAGGAAAGCCAGTCTGAGGTGAAGATTTCATCCCTTTACCAGAGGGGATGAGACTCCAAATTACCGGGAGACTCCCAGGGGAGCCAAAGATGACCTAGAATCACTGAATCTATAAATTGCTTTTGGCCATGTTGAGTTTTGAATTCATTAATATGCCAGGTGAAACATCAAAAAAGAAAAAGAGACTACAAACTAAATCACCTCAAAGTCCAGCAACATGCAGTGATGTTGTGGAGGAATCTACACCTGCTACTGACCATGAGTTATGTAAAAAGGTAAACCAAATAATTAACTTGATTACATGCCTCATTCTGCTTTGGAGATAAGTTACGTACAGTATGGGAGAAGAGGTATAAAAGTGTTTATGGAACAACCCAATATTTTTTTTCTAGCCATCTCAAGTATTGGCAGAACATTTAGGAATGAAGTTGGAATACTCGATCCCACCTGAAGAGGATCCCACTGTCATGACATACAAGAAATTCTTGCGGATTGTTCACAAACAAATTGCGGCAGTAAACACAGGATTTCCTAACTCAAAAATCATTGCACTTGTTGGTGCTGCATGGAAGGATTACAAAGTTGAAATGCTTGATAATGGTAAAAATCCTGAGATTTTTGAATTCATTACCAGATTCTTGGCTCCTAAAAAGTCCCAACTATCTATTATATTGCCCCAAAAAAATTGAAATAGCATTCATATGAGAAAGTGAGCTACCCTACCTGCTGAGATTGCACGTGTAAAAGATGATGTTTCAATTGTTAAAAGCATAATCTATTGTGCAATTTATCCAATGGCATTGTAGCTAAAATCCAGACAGGTGGAATGAAAGCTCTGACGTTAATTGGAGCACTTTGCCCTGTTTGTTTCTCCTGTCGGTATCTGCTTTTATTAATGCAATTTTCCAATAAACAAATTATTAAATTGAATAAGAATCATATGAACAGACAAATGCTACTTCATCCAACTAACTGGCCAAGCTCATAAGAACAAAACCTAAATCCTTTTGTAGACAAAATGAGTCATTGCTGTAGCAGCTTTTGACTCCAATAATCTCTCTTGTCTTAAAGCAGAACAAGGTGTTGATGAGATAAAGAGCAAGTCAAATCCAGGAGCACCTGAGGTTGAGGCAGAACTTGATGAAGCGACTGATGATCAGGAGATCGAGGAAGTGAAACCAGAGAAGAAAGGTGGCAGGAAGAAACGATTGATTGCACCAATCAGAATCAAACTGTCAAAAATGCCTGTTAGTCAAAAATTGCAAAAATCATTGGTAAGATTGACAGGAAAGACTGTGTGTGTTTATTATGGCCTTGCTCTATACATTCAAGTTATATTTGTTTATTTTTGAAATTATTAGGAGCAGTCTGATGATTCAAATAATGAAGTTGTTTCAGAAAGTGAAGATGTTCCAGTTGTAAAAAAATTGAAAAGTATGTAATATTATTTTTTGTATTCAAGTCATATATTAACTATTTTTGTTATAACCTAGATACTGTTTGGAGTGAATAAATAATATTGCACCCCAACTACAGAGAATCAAACCCAACATCTTGCATCAAAGTGTGGTGGGAGGGGGCAGCATGTTGATAAAATTTTAAAGATTTGCATGTTAATGATTAGAAAGTGAAATTCAATGTTAAATCTTATTAATACACAAAAATGTAAGATCTTTCTCTACCTGAGACAGATATAAAGCGACATTTTGAAAGGAGGCCCTTCATGGGGAGATTAGTAGAGTGAACCAGCCCCTTGCAATGAATGGCCTTCACTCAAAACATTAATTTTGCTTATATTGTTTCAGTAAAGTCTTACTGTTTAAAAAATGATGAATTTATATTTTGCAGATCGTACAATTCAAGAGTTAGGTGATGATACAGACAGGTCCAGTGATACAGGAAGCACAAGCAGTCGCACGAAGAAACGTAAAAAGGCTGTTAAGAAAAAGAACCCAATTGAAATTGATTCTGGCGAGGATGAAAAACCGAAAAAGAAAAAGAATAAAACAAATGAAAAGGCAAAAGCAAAGAAGGGAAAGAAAAAAGGTTGGTTACCCTTGTGGGTGACTGGGTGTGTAGACCCACTAAGTGGATATGGGGTCCCATTGTAGGTATATTATGTTATTATTCTATGTTTTTTGTTTTAGTTGTTAAAAGAAGACGTTTAAAACAAGACCAGGTAATGCTAAGTTTCAACTCACTCAAGTCTAAATCAAATCAAACCAGTGTAATAAGGGAAGTAATAAGTGGTAGTTTTACTGGTCATGATGGTAGTTTTACTGGTCATGATGATAGTTTTACTGGTCATGATGGTAGTTTTACTGGTCATGATGGTAGTTTTACTGGTCATGATGGTAGTTTTACTGGTCATGTTGGTAGTTTTACTGGTCATGATGGTAGTTTTGCTGGTCATGTTGGTAGTTTTACTGGTCATGATAGTAGTTGTACTGGTCATGATAGTAGTTGTACTGGTCATGATGGTAGTTGTACTGGTCATGATGGTAGTTTTGCTGGTCATGTTGGTAGTTTTACTAGTCATGTTGGTAGTTTTACTGGTCATGTTGGTAGTTTTACTGGTCATGATGGTAGTTTTGCTGATCATGATGGTAGTTTTACTGGTCATGATGGTAGTTTTTCTGGTCATGATGGTAGTTTTACTGGTCATGTTGGTAGCTTTACTGGCCATGATGGTAGTTTTGCTGGTCATGTTGGTAGTTTTACTGGTCATGATAGTAGTTGTACTGGTCATGATAGTAGTTGTACTGGTCATGATGGTAGTTGTACTGGTCATGATGGTAGTTTTGCTGGTCATGTTGGTAGTTTTACTAGTCATGTTGGTAGTTTTACTGGTCATGTTGGTAGTTTTACTGGTCATGATGGTAGTTTTGCTGATCATGATGGTAGTTTTACTGGTCATGATGGTAGTTTTTCTGGTCATGATGGTAGTTTTACTGGTCATGATGGTAGTTTTACTGGTCATGTTGGTAGTTTTACTGGTCATGATGGTAGTTTTGCTGGTCATGTTGGTAGTTTTACTGGTCATGATAGTAGTTGTACTGGTCATGATAGTAGTTGTACTGGTCATGATGGTAGTTGTACTGGTCATGATGGTAGTTTTGCTGGTCATGTTGGTAGTTTTACTAGTCATGTTGGTAGTTTTACTGGTCATGTTGGTAGTTTTACTGGTCATGATGGTAGTTTTGCTGATCATGATGGTAGTTTTACTGGTCATGATGGTAGTTTTTCTGGTCATGATGGTAGTTTTACTGGTCATGATGGTAGTTTTACTGGTCATGATGGTTGTTTTACTGGTCATGATGGTAGTGTTGATGTTTGCTATATGTTCAGGATGACGATGATGATGATGAAGATGAAGAGAATGACCAACATCAAGATTATTGTGAAGTGTGTGAAGAGAGTGGTGAACTACTGTTGTGTGACACATGTACACTGTCATTTCATCTGCAATGTCTTGATCCACCTCTGGATGAGGCACCACAAGGCGAATGGAGTTGTCCTAAATGTGTAAGTCAGTTTCCCACTATCATCAAGCAATGAAGACTGCGTGCCTTGCAGCCAAATTTGTCCATATCCGCCCAGTATAAATGTAGCTATATTTTTCATGGTATGCATGGTAGGGACATAGAAAACCCGTAGAGCATAAGTAGGAGAAATTAACTGCGTTAATTAAAATTCCATTATTTTGCATTCATTTTTCAACAGGAGGACGAGGAAGCGGAAATTGAGTCCGATGTTCACTTTGATTTCTGTCGTGTGTGTAAAGACGGTGGTAATCTGTTGTGTTGTGATTCTTGTCCGTCTTCCTATCACATACACTGTCTTAAACCACCTTTGAAACAAATCCCTGAAGGAAACTGGAGATGTCCGCGGTGCAAGGTAGGCAAACTTTCAGGTATTTTAAACCGCGCACTTCTCGTGAGCAATTAGAGCACTTAAGATCTCTGCCTGCCAGAACTTCGACACAAGAATGAATTCTACAAGTAATGCCCTGGAACAAATGCTTGAATGTATGGTCAAGATTATAAACTTCTTTCATTAGGGCAGTAGAGTAGCCAGCCCGCCGATTTAGTCCCGTTATGCAAATATTTTTCTGTTCATTGACTGAAAACAATTAATTTCTAAAGAAATAAATAATGATAATAACTTGAAATTTGCATAGCGGGACAAAATGGCGGAGTGGCTACGGCACTGCATTAGGGTAAAATGACTGTCTCCAAAACACTTGACTCTGACTTTAAAAATAGTTTTAACGTTGGCCCAATAAGTTTCTTGTACGTTTGCATGGTGAATACAATATACTTGTTAAGCTTTGTGGAAACACCACGTAAATTTATTATTGCAGAGCTTTCGATCCGTAAGCTCGGATCTTCATCAGTGCTATATAGCACTATATTATTATAGCACTGATGAAGATCCGAGCTTACGGATCGAAAGCTCTGCAATAATAAATTTACGTGGTGTTTCCACAAAGCTTAACAAGTATGTTGGCCCAATAATTGACAAAACTGGACATTGCTATTGGTTGATATCAAGCAAATACAATACATATTTGATGAGGTACGTGTAGGAGCCATGTTTTTGGAAAACCTACCACAACATAGACAACGAACTGTATTGTGTTTTTGCAAAGTCTCCAAACCACCTCCCTGTATTTTATTAACTGTGTATTAATTCTATTCTTATGCCAACTCGAGCTTTACTTTCCGATGATAAACAAGCGATTTATTTAACCATTACGTTTAACTATATCTAAGTAAACGTGCATGCATTTCCTAGATCACTCCTCTGGAAGGAAGAGCAGCAAAGATTTTGTTCTGGAGATTTGTGAAGATTCCTGGTGAAGGTGAGTAATGTGTCCTTGGCCAGCTGATAGTTTCAGCAAATATAAAACTGGAGAAATCCCGAACACTTGTACGCTTAGTGCTGAAGATGAATCAAATCGATTCGTAATATACAGTTTAAAATTAAATCGTGCTATGCACTTCTTATTCGGGATATCTCTAGTTTTATATGTAAATAATGTGCCTTTCCTACATGGAAGATTGTAAGGCAAAATTTATCCCCCCAAAAATCATGGAATTATCACAGAATCATGTTTATTTAGAGGAAAAATTCTTAGGACAAATATTTTATATGTATAACGTGCTATCCATGCGATAGAGATTTTTTCAACTTCGGCAGAGAGGCATAAAGAAACAATGGCAGCAAGGATATCGAACCCGCTAGAGATAAAACGTGACTTCAAATAAAAAATCCTGAACTTTAATATGGGTTTTACCACAGGGAGTCGAGGAGTGATATTTGTCTAATGTATGCAAAATTTTGTTTGATATTTACTTACCTTCTCACTTTTTCCTCATCAGAATAACAATACCATTGAAAAAACGCTATAATATTTCAAAATATTTATACGTCCCTTTCCTATATAAATGAAGTATAAGAAAGGGACGTATAAATATTTTGAATAGCGTTTTTTTAATGGTATTGTTATCCTGATGAGAAAAAAGTGAGAAGGTATGTAAATATCTAACAAAATTTGCATACATAAGACAAATATCACTCCTCGACTTCTTGTGGTTTTACCTGTAGCTGGATATGTTTAGAAAGTTTCAGAAAATCACTATCCGGTGGGTAGCGCTGTTCACCTTTCTTACAACCGACACCTGGAGTGTAGAAGTATATCTATTTTCTTTTCACTACAGAACAAAAGGCAAAAGAAGGTGAAGTTACCATCGTCAGTGATGTGAAGGCAACGGTAAGATATTGAACAAAATAGTGAGAGCTGACTGTTATTAAAAGCGGTCATGGAATACATGCAAAATCTTTTAAAACCCGTGCGCCAATTGATGGAAACGAGCACGGGGTTAACAACACAAAGAGGATCGGTGTAAAAAATACCAAATATGAAACTAGAGATATCCCGAATAATGTGTGCATAGTTGTAGTACACCTTATTGGGGATATCTCTAGTTTTATATTTGCTGAAACTATCAGCTGGTCAAGGATAAAAAATACCCCCCCCCCCTCTCTCGTCATGTTTGAAACAGTATCAAATCTGACAGGAGAATTATTTTTTAGATTAAAATATCTTAACGCTTTGCTGCGCGAAACGAGTAACAATACAGTATGCTCTTTTGCAATGTTTTTGTTTTTCATTCTCATAGGAACACGTTGTTCGACAGTTCTTTGTTAAGTGGCACGACAAGTCTTACTGGAAATGCTCTTGGGTTGATGAGGTTCAGGTAAGGTTTTTTGAGAGATTTAAGAATCACTAACCTTCCCCACGTAATAACGTCAATATTACAACAAATCCGTTTACAAGCTGTCAACACGACGTGTTTCCACTGCTTGCTCCTATATATGGTAATTTTTCGTTACAAGCTGTTAAAAACTTGAAATAAGCTTAATGGCATTATTACGAGGTTGCTCTAACAGTCATGATGTTATAAGGTCGATCGCACGAGATGGTGACAACATTGGTTAACACTGAGGGGATTTGCCGAGTATAGGGGAGGAACAAACTTAGTTAATTTAGCTTTTCCTGCTTTATTTGCCACAACCTTTCATATACATTGACATTTTAAATTGCTTGTGTTAAATTCTTCTGTAGAAGTGCGGAACGTATATGAAAAATGCATTCTTCTGTAGAGGTGCAGAAGTGTGGAACGCTCTTTTTTCATCGCTAAAGTCATCCATGCAACTCTTTCTGATTTCAAGCATAAATTGAAACATTAACGTTATGAATTTTCTATTTGTTTTTATTTATTTTGAATCCATTTGAGAGTGACTACGACCAGTTGGAAGGATCACCTTTGTTTATTTTTATATTCTTTCTTGTACAGTACATAACTATTTCAAGGCGAAATCGTACATACATAAAATATTGTTCATATAATGATATAGGGATAATAGCCCGGCAGTTGCAAACTAAGTATGCTTTGGTATCTGAAACGTTATTAACTTTGTTTCAGTTGGAAGTTCATCACCCTGGTTTACTAGGAGCTTATGTTCGCAAGAATGACATGTCGGCAAATCCACAATTAGATCTTGATGAAGTTGATTGTGACGAGATCATTCATTTACACGAGGCTCATAATAAAGTCGACGAGAAAGATTTGGAGGCGAGATTTTATCGATTTGGTGTTCGGCCCGAGTATCTTCAAATTCAACGCGTTCTCAACTCCAGGTAAAACCCTGTCTATCCACGTGTAACATCCACGCTTTTTTCTTTCCGTGGTGTTGGCGTAGCTTTTCTAGTAATTTACAGATTGTAACTTTTTACTCTGTTGTATCTGTAATGTATGTTTAGTAATTTTCTCGGCTTTATTTATATTCTTATTTATTATGTGTTAATATCAAAACAGGAACTATATTTTTTCAGGAAATTTGTTGTATAAATGTGTGAAATTTTGGGAAGGATGGATAATTTGACTCGAAGTGGTTCTGCTTCATTGTCAGTAACATTGAGGTGTTGTTATTTAGGAGCGAAAAAGGGAAAGTAAGGTACCTTGTGAAATGGCAGGAGTTGCCATATAACCTGAGCACATGGGAGGATCCTGATGATGAAACGAATAAATTAATAAGGTAACGAGAGACTCTTTGTTGTCGTGACGTTGATGTAGTGTGCTGGGTTGATGGTTGGGGTTAGGAAGGTCGGTGGTTGATGGTTGGGGTTAGGAAGGTTGATGGTTGGGGTTAGAAAGGTTGATGGTTGGGGTTAGGGAGGCTGATGGCTGGGTTTAAAAAGGTTGATGGTTGGGGTTAGGAAGGTTGATGGTTGGGGTTAGGAAGGTTGATGGTTGGGGTTAGAAAGGTGATTCTGTTGCTGAAGATGGTTAAGGTGGTTATGATGATACTAGTGGTCAGGGTAATTATTTACATGTTTGCTGTATTGGAATTGGTAATTTAGTGTAGTACAATGAAAAATGATGATCAATTGAAGTAATTTGAAGAAAATTAAGTTAATTTCATGTGCACTGCAATAATTCTGTCTTCATTTAGTAACTTTCAAGAACAGGTCGAAAAATATGAAAAATTTAGGTATGGAAATATATTATTTCCCTGTTCAAAGCCGTGTTAGCCCTAACCCTTTGTGTTATGTTTAAGTTGTGTCCACTGTTTACAGTAGATTCTGTATTTCTTCAGAAACCAAAGCCGCCAGGCAAGATTTCTGAAGAAGAATTTCACATTATTTTACATTTTTACATTAACCCAGTGTTTAGATAACCAGCTTAGTTAACCGTGTTCACATTAGACCTATACTTTACCTATGACCGACTCAAGGCAGTTAGTACTGTAGTCTAAACGGACTATAGGAGGGACCTAAGACTGACCTAGGGCCGACCTAAGACCTTGAGAAATAAAGAATATTTTCTTTAGGGAAGCTCATGAAAAGAGTAAGAAAAGCAAGAAGTCAAAGAAAGGCAAACATTTATCAGATGTTAGTAAAGTTTTATGTCTGAACTGTTCAAGATTCGAATCGTTATATATGCATGTGTCTGTAGCGGTTGTGAGGACATTGAGGTACTGGCCCACACGTCCAGGCTAAAAATTTCACTGTCAAAATGTCCATTTATGAAATGTGAACTGATAGATTTATAGAGTTAGAAAAGAATCTTATTTGGAAATACTTAAACTACACGAGTAAAATGAAAAAAGGTTGTGAGAAACCTGTAAACAAATTGGGACAAGTCTGTTCACAAGCTGTTGACAAGTTGTTACAAAGATGTTCCAGCAAGACTAATACAGTCATAATATATTCCAGTCAAGCTTCGTCTAAGTTGTCAGGGACTTGTTTTAATTTAAAGTATATTGTTGTGGAAACACCACGTAAATTTATCATCGCAAAGCTTTCGATCCGTAAGCCCCGATCCTCATCAGTGCTAATAATAATACGGATCGAAAGCTTCGCGATGGTAAATTTTCGTGGTGTTTCCACAAAATTATTTTTTGATAGACAATCACCGTGCAAACATACAAAGATCTTGTTCTAATTTTTTGGCAACGTCAGACGAGAAGCAGTGCAAACACAACTTGTTAACACTTGTTGATTATACGTGTATTAAGCTCTCTAGATTTGAAAATACGACCGATTAATACTTAAAACATTGACCTTAATCTGTCTGATGTTTCAGTGTAAAAGAAAGTACGAACGACAACCAGACTTCATAGCGAACACAGGCGGAACATTGCACAAATATCAAATGGAGGGTTTGAACTGGTTGCGCTTCTCCTGGGCGCAAGGAACCAACACGATACTTGCTGATGAAATGGGTCTGGGAAAGACCATACAAACAATATCATTCATTTATTCTTTATTTAAGGAGGTAAGACACTGTACAGTGTGTAAATTATCTGCCATGCACAAATATACACCAGCTGGGCTATTAGCAAAGTGCTATATGCATGCAATAGTTGATTCCTAAAGGCTCCTTTTTGTGCACCCTGTATTATGAAGCGTTGCTTTTCTATACACCCTCTGTTCTGGGGCATTACTTTTTTTGTACATCCTGTATTATGTGGTGTTGTATATATGGTGAATACCCTCATTTAAACATTTGGCTGATATGTCTACACTCCCTCGCAAACTTGTAGATTACTATTCATTTGTTAGATGTCTACTGTTTAGGGTCACTGCAACGGTCCATTTCTAATCAGTGCTCCGCTGTCGACACTAATCAACTGGGAACGAGAGTTTGAATTTTGGGCTCCAGAGATGTATTGTGTTACTTATATTGGAGACAAGGACTGCAGAGCAGCTATAAGGTACAGTGGGTTGAAGAATTTAAAAGTTGTTGAGTTTTGAGTCGCTCTATAACCATCTTCAGAGATATGAAAAACTAGATTCATATCATCTCGTTTGAGCTGCTCCCTGTTGGTACGGAAGTGTGTGTGAATATGGCGTAGTAAGCATCTCATAATGCTGTTGTTTCAGCTGTCATCCTGGTACTTTTTAGTCCAAATTGCCCACATATGACCGGGAGATTTTTGTGTTATTATCTTTTAGACAACATGAGTTTTCCTTTGACGAAAATGCTGTTCGTTCTGGCACTAAAGTTTACCGAATGAAGGTCAGAAATAATTTTGCTAATTGGTTCTCTGGGTTTCTAGCATAATATTCTTTAGCTTGAGCGGATTTCAAGTTTCAACCTGCAGTTTTGAGTTTCAAGACCGCCGCTCTACCCATTGAGCCATCGAGACAGCGAGAATTACTAGCGAGTTTTTAGAGACGGCCTCAACACCCGAAGATGCAAGTTCAAATCCTGCTCGAGACAACAAGTGTCAGATTAATATGGTAGCTACTACATTTTCTTCAGGAAGTCATGTTTTCCTTGCCCAGACATTGGAAGCCATGTTTTCCTTGCTCAGACATGCGGTTGTTGATAACTTTGAAATTATTTTCTTGACTTGGAAAAGGTGATTTATGAGAACAAGTGATCCAGGGAAATGATACTCTTGGGAGGCTCTATTTATGTATCAAACACTCCCTTACGTGATTAACATGATATGAATATGATATGATTTGTAATATTGAAAAATAAATCTGTCCATTTAGAAAGACGCTCCGGTGAAGTTTCATGTTCTACTGACATCTTACGAGCTGGTCGCCATTGATAGCGCTGTATTGCAATCCATAAACTGGGCGATACTTGTTGTGGATGAAGCACATCGTTTAAAGAACAATCAATCCAGAGTAAGCAACTGTTTCTTGAAGTTTACAAAACTGTTCGGCAATATCTTTCGCGGAACTACCGCTTTGGGTAATTCTGTTTCCTACCACAGTAACAGGGCAAAAAGAGAGAATTACACAATTATCTGTAGTAAATCATTCTGCAAACAAGTTCTAGTTCGGTATTTATAACCGTTAGAAGTATGATGAAGAATAGTTTTTTTCTGAGGTGTGTCTTGTCACGTTCTTGCGAGGATATTTCATGGTTTATTTTTCAATATCTTTTAGTTTTTTCGTGTTTTGAACGACTACAGTATTGGTTACACTCTGCTGTTAACTGGGACTCCTTTACAAAACAATCTCGAGGAGTTGTTTCACTTGCTGAACTTTTTAGACTCGTCGTTGTTCAAGTAAGACATCTTATCCTTTTTGGCGTGATGAGAACTGAGTGTCTGCATGTTACCAAAGTGTTTGGAACTTCATATTGAAGATATACCACCTTATCTTTCTAGTGATCTAATTTGATATAAGGGTTTTTATAACATTTTCATTTTATCTTCAGTGATAAAAACAGTTTTCTTGGTGACTTTGAGGATGTTGCAAAAGAAGACCAGGTACTGTAAATTGATCATTCTAACTTTACATCAAAATAAATCTTGTGTATTATCGTCGTGTATTAGGAAAAGAGTTGTGATTTAAGGCCGAGACAGACCGGACGCGATTCCACAAGGCGACGCAAATTTTCGATTTTCAGCGTCCTTTAACTTTAATCCTTTTCTATTTTTCTGCACTCTTCGGAGTGACTTCAGCAATTTAAGCTATTTGGTGCACATATCTAGCCAAATTACTGCTTTTATTTGCTTTTAAATAGCGAAAAATCGCGTCGCGTTGGCAAATCATGTCCGGCTTGTGCGCGCCTTTAAGTATACACTAGAAATTCCGAGAGCAAAACCCTTCACTAGCCGACTATTTCAGAAAGGTAAAGCTTACAACGAATAATAATGAACAAAATTATTCGGTATTGACCCTAAACTCCAATGGTAATATCACCACTACGTTGTTTTGTCTTGTTTGATAAATATCTCGCATCTTTACAAAATGGTGCTTTCATTCGCAGCATTTCATAGCATGAGCCTTAGATGTGGGAGAAACTCCTGAAAACTATTAAAAGGACGTTAATGCATTTATATTTTCAAACATTTTTCCAATCCTAGACAATGCAATTATACATGCAGACTACGCATTTCACCTTTACATTATTCTTCAGTTAGTGTTGTGTAAGTGATAGTTCATGAAACAGATTATTTTACCTTACTTTAGATCAAGAAATTACACGAAATCCTGGGCCCTCACATGCTCCGTCGTCTTAAAGCTGACGTTTTACAAGACATGCCGTCCAAGAGTGAATTTATTGTCAGAGTTGAGCTCAGTCCTCTACAGAAGTAAGTTTCCGAAGAAGCGTGATATTCCAGGATTTCATGCTATGATATTTCTGAGAATTTTTGTAAAGTGCCGTGTTTCTTATTTCTCTAACTGTGGAGGTTCTCTTCAGGAAATACTACAAGTACATTCTAACAAGAAACTTTGAAGCTTTGAATGCGAAAGGATCTCAAACTGTGTCGTTGTTAAACGTGATGATGGAATTAAAGAAATGTTGCAATCATCCATATCTCTTCTCTACAGCAGCCTTGGTGAGTGACTCTTCATCTTACTACAGTCAGAAACGCACAGCTTGCAGTAGGAGTTACTTTGTATGTAGGTAATTGCTCCGGCTTGATGATAGCAAGTCTGCTGCAAATTGTCAACAGTCTTGATGCACTGAAGTTAATGTGTCAAGTTGATTATCAACAGTCTTGACGCAAGCAGACTCGACAACTTATAGCCAGTCTGCAAATATGAAGTTCCAATAAGCTGATTTTCACAGATTTAATGCACCTTTATAAACCCAACATGCAACTTGATAACTCTGATAGCAAACATGCGGTATTCACAACCCTTTGTTCTCGTCAGCCGTTTTGTTCTTTTGAAAACCGACTTGAGATTGTTCGAATGATGGATAAAAGTTTACCCAGGTTGTACAATTAACGAGGTTTTTGTATATAGGAAGCTAAAAAGAGTGAAAATGGTCATTTCGAAGTGAAAGAGTTAACAGAGGCGTCGGGAAAGTTTGTATTACTAGCGAAAATGTTGAAGAAATTGAAAGCCCAAGGACATCGAGTATTAATATTTTCACAGGTGTGTGTTAAGATTTTCAAGCACGTCAGTTTCTCTGAATGGTTCCACGTAAATTCGAAAGAGTTTCCTGGTAACTTACTGGTGTCGCGAGCGAAGCACTTGGCACGGTATAGTTTTGAGCCAAGTTTAGCGCTGGCTTAGCGCTCACCTTGGATTAACGTTCTGCCTACTGTCGTAGTTCCTGTATTTTGACACGTGCGTTTATTTGAGAACATTTGAAGCTAGAACTACTACTAATCCAGACAAAATTCACCTTCCCCTCCCCTTTCTATGATTGCAGGGTTAATATATATTTTGAACATTGAGGTCACCTCGAAAATGACTAACCTGTTTTCCATATTGTAGATGACTCGAGTGTTGGACTTGTTGGAAGATTTCCTCGAGGGTCATGGTTACCAATATGAACGTATTGATGGAAACATCACAGGCCAGATGAGACAAGACAGCATTGACAGATTTAACTGTATGTTCAGCTCTTTAGATCCCACTAGAAACTGAAGTGTATTGTGCCAGAACTGTGCTGAAACGAGAGAAATATTCACCATTTTGTACACAGCCGGAATTACACAAGTTACAACAAGTTCAAATAGCCTGCTGGAGGATTGTTCTCTTGCTGTGCAGTCAGGATGTGTTTCAATACTTGCAGCATGTCTGCAAATATCAAGTTGCGTCAGTCGAGCAAGTTTTGACTTTTTCATCTTTTTTTCTCCAGCTCCTGAGGCCGAAGCGTTCTGTTTCTTGCTATCAACCCGAGCTGGAGGACTTGGTATTAACCTGGCTTCTTCAGACACCGTGTTTATCTTCGATTCAGATTGGAACCCTCATAATGATATTCAGGTTAGTAACTCCTGCCCCTCGGAACCTGTTTACTGCAGAAAAGGAAGAGGGAGCGGTAGTGAATTAGCAAGTGATTAAAGATGACGTATATCATCAATTTCTTCCTCTGAACTGAAATGAAGATGCTTAAATTTTGAAGTATGTGTACTTCAGAATTTAAGCATCTTCATTTCAGTTTAGAGTAAGAAATTGATGATATATGTATGTCCTCCGTAGTCCCTTGCTAATTCACTAACACTCCCTCTTCCCTAATGTCTGCAAGTAAAGTACTTGTATTTAAAAATTTTCCAATTTAAGTATAGCTTTTCTTCTTTTGGGTTCCATCATGGTTCGAATGTAATTGGTATTATTTTGGTTGAAACAGTTTAATTTCCCAAGACTCTTTGCTTGCCTGCTCTAACTTTTTTAACTGTTAATATTTCTTTGTAGGCATTCAGTCGAGCTCATCGTATTGGTCAGAGTAACAAGGTCTGTACTATCTACTTAACAGTTAACTCTGTCTAAATGCAACCCTGCTAAAGTGTTCTCGCAAAGCTAAGTTGAAATGGGCTTACCGTATCTTTCCTACGTGTTCCGTAGGTGATGATCTACCGCTTCGTCGCGCGTTCCACCGTCGAGGAACGTGTGACTCAAGTGGCGAAGAAAAAAATGATGTTGACCCATTTGGTCGTGCGACCTGGACTGGGCTCGAACAAGGGAGCCAGTATGTCTAAGAGGGAGTTGGATGATATCTTGAAGTTTGGAACTGAAGAATTATTCAAAGATGACAATGCAAAAGATGGAGGTTGGGGATATATTTTTGACTTTGCGTTTCATACAGTATTTGCACTGCTTACATGCATATACTCTGTAAAGTCTGCTGCAAGCTTGTTGCATTCATCAAGCCGATATTAGGATGCGTTTGCATCATTTGCTCCGGCTTGATGATAATATATTTGCTGCAAATTAGCACAGTCTGTTGGCCTACATGCATGGTGTTGTATTGAGTCTGTTTGATTTTTTATGAAGCGTCGTCCAACTGTGACGTTACAATCAACATTTGAGCATCTTGGCTACGTTTGTCCAAGTGGGCTTTTATAATATGATTATCATATCTTTAGAACCTGGTGACTTGGGGTCAATCCACTATGATGACGCTGCAATCGACAACTTGCTGGACAGAAATCGTGCAGGACTGGAAGAGAAATCATTGCTGGCCAATGAATATCTCGCTTCTTTTAAGGTTGGACTTTTGTTTTTTACAATCTTGGACACTAGAGACTACTATAACATTATTAAACAGGCGCTCGTTAGAGACAATTGCGAAGGCTGCACTGATACAGCAGTCAATTAATGTTGTCGCCAAAAGTCTTGGGATTTTTCCTCGTGGTCTTGTTTTCTCTTTTCTCTCAAAACATAACGTACGACCCGAACATCATTGGATCAACAACATTCAGTTTCGTTTTATCTTAGGTTGCCAGTTATATTGTGAAACAAAACGAAAAGCAGGATGAAGTGGAAGTTATCAAAGTAAGCCTTGTATATTAACTGACGATTTTTTAGCTGGTAAACGATTGGTTAGACATGTATATCTGAGATTTCTTTTTATTCTAGGAGGCTGAGAAGCCAGATCCTGAGTATTGGGAGAAACTATTACGTCATCATTATGAACAACAACAAGAGGATATCCAATCGAAGCTTGGAAAAGGCAAGAGGATACGTAAGCAGGTGGGAATCTTAAATGTTGAGCTTTTAGGGGAAACTTAATCTAAAGATCCTGTTTAAATGGAGCATCTTCTCCGTGAGGATCCAAATTGCATACTATAAAGCTTTACTAAGGGAAGACATTACTCTTGTTTAAGTGGAGGGGTTAAACTACACACCTAAAAACACAAATCGTTTAACAGTTCTGTCAACATGTTGTCTTCACTGCCTCTCAAGTTATCAACAAGTATGGAACAAGCTGTTAACAACTCGTAACATACTTGGCGAGATTGTCAGACTTGTGACAACCTGTTACAACATTCATATAACAATGTTGTTACAACCTGTTATTGTCAACCTTGATACAGTCTGATAATCCCACATACTTGCTCCAAACTTGGTACAAGCAGTACATGCGAAGACAAAAGCCCTCAACTGCAAGGCTTCAACCTTTATCCCAGTTTTTCGTTCCAACTTCCCATACCTAAGCAACCTTAATTTATCCCTGGTAAACTTCTGGAAAAAAGTTCTTGTTTCTGGAGATATTTATCATTTTCTACCATGTTTCTTAGGTGAATTATCTGGATTCTCATGTCGACGATTCCAGAGACAAAGGTAATCAACTTTTAGCTGCATTTGCTGTACAATATATTTCTACAGATATTTTACTTCTAGTATTTCTAAAGCAAGTCTTCTGATAAGGTGTTCCAAGCAACCTAATTCACTAAAATCGTCATGGTTATGATCAATGCCTTCGTGTAGATGGAGGCGTCGATAAATGCCTTTAAGCTTAGTTTTCCTTTAGTCGTGATTGTCGCCAATATATCAAAGTGACCGATGTGATAGAATATGTACGCCGAACTACACTTAATATGACTAATTTGAATACAGCCCACAAAAGAAAGAATAAATGCAGGCGGTATCACATCGTCGAAAATGTCTTTGCTGCGACAGTTACGATCAAATGGAAACCAGGTTTTAGGAGAGTTTCGTATTAAAGACGGAAAGCCATTTAAAAGAGGGGCAAAATAGTAATTACCAATGATAGTTGAGAAAAACCAGTATGTTTTGTATTCTTCACAGTGTGGACAGCTGGGGCATTCTCTGATGGTGAGGAAGGTCTAGATGATGAAGATGAGTACTCTAAGAAATCTGAAGTACAAGGTATTATACACAACAATTAAGTATGGTGGATTTGGTTAAATTAACCGAAAATTTGTTGCTGCAATGTTTTGAAGCCATTATTCGCCTAGTGTGTTCCGACCTTAAAGGGAAACAGCAATATAATTTTTTACGGCCTTATTGATAAGAACCTTTAATGTAACCGTAACATCTGTTGTTAATTTTTTGACAACATGCTTAGTTTCTGAAATATTGAAGGACAAAAAATAACAAAGTCACTGGTCATCCGCCATCTTGGATATTCAAAAAATCTATGACGTCACAACCTGGATGATTATTAGGGACCTTACGATTTACAGAACGACAACGCGACGGCAACGTCTTAAGACAAAGAGTAAATTGAAAAGAAATGAATAATTACGGTTGTAAACAATTCATTTGAATATTGGACACGCGGTTCTCGTATTGTTTAGACCGGCAAATCACATATTTTCCCGTACTGTATACAACGCCGACGTATTGCATACAGCCGGTGGAATTGCGAATTCGGTTTAGTAGAACTCATTCTAAACCAGTAACTCAAGTCCTCAACTTTTTAAAATGTATTACACTAATACGATTGATAATAAAAAACTCGTGTCCTTTATAAGGACATATCATACAGTGTTTTCTTGCCGTTGCCGTCGCGTTGCCGTCCTATAAATCGTAAGGTCCCTAATGACCAATGTTGAATGTTGAAATCCAACTAAGTTTGTATTGTATATAGTTTTTACGTCAAATGCGAAGTGTTCAAGAAATTTTCATTCAAATTTAAATAATGGAGAGCAAGTTTTATATTGTCTACCCAGGTTGTAACGTCATTAAAACCTACGACGTCATTAAGACCTAATTATAAAACAAGATGGCGGATGGCTTGTGTTATTTGCCCTTCAATATTTCAGAATCTAAGTATGTTGCCAAAAAAATAACAACGGATTTTACAATGACTTCAAAGCTTTTTATAAATAAGCCGATAAGAAAATATATTGCCATTTTCCTTTAAGAATCTTCTATTTCCCCTGGACTCGGTCCTTATTTGTGGTCATACTATCATTCTTCAGGTTAACTTCTTTACAATTTGAGTGTATGTTGCTTGCTTTGTATAGGTCGCTCCCGGAGATTGAAACCTGACGTTGACTATGTTCCACCATTGTTGGCAAAAGTCAATGGAAATCTTGAGGTTGGTCTCGTCAAAACCTTCCGAAATTATAGAAAATAGTCAGTAATATTTCTTTCGTAAACACAATTACTTCGGCTGGAGTGAAACATTGAAAAAGTTTATAGAAAGAACTTCGTTTGCAATATCAACGGCTTTCTGATTGCACCAGGCTCTGAAACGACCCATGATCATTTCCTTCCTTTAGTACAGTAGCTACAGTTTAATAGCACCAATGGTTAAATTGTATTGGTACTTGTTTTTCCAACACAGGTTTATGGATTCAACATTCGACAACGTCGTGCTTTCTTGAACGCTATCATGAGATATGGATTACCGCCTAAACAATCGTTCAGGACTCAGTGGTAGGTTTATTCGATGTATCGAGGACTGCGTGTGAGAGTTTAAGGTGGCTCGATAGTCTAACTCATAGCACATAATACTTCTTTCGCCATAAAATCTTTTATAGTGCGCGTGTAAAGCTTAGTTTAGTTCATTGCATAGCTCTACTGGTTGTCTTCATAATTGGAAAAGTTTTATACTTCTACTGTTCGTATGTCCATAGATATTGCTGTCATATGTAAGGTGTCGAGTTTATGCAAATGAAATTATAATTAGAATCGAGTTCCAACAAGAAACGTGATTTCTATGTTCAGGCAAACTTTGAAGAAATTCTTTTTAAAATACAGCAAACAGTGCTATAGAGCTGTGCAATGACCTAAAATGAAGCTCAAGCATTCACTACAAAACATTTAATCGTAGAGACGAGCCACCTTAAACATGTTATCTCTTTAACCTTGTGATAAATTAAATAATTATTTTCGATGTTTTGCACAAACCAAATTGTACTGCATTCGTCGTTAGCAAGTAAAACTTAGAAGAACTGAATGTAGTTTTTGTTGTGAAAAAATAGGTTCGTCCGTGATCTTCGTGGAAAAACAGACAAAGAAGTTCAGTAAGTGCTACTGTATCCTTAAAATTTTCACGTCAAATCTCGATCAACCAGAATAATAATTAGGAGTATTATATCGCCTGTAAAATCACATTGTGTTTTGTGGTCAGCAGCACCAAGCCAATATAAGCTTGTGAATTATTATATTAACCGTTACTTGTTGTGGGACAATCACGATATGATAAAGTTAGAGTTACAATTCATACAAGAGGAAAACAAGGTATAACTTGTGGTATAATCAGTTGTGTATTTCTCGATGTAGGACCTACGTATCGATGTTCATGCGCCATCTTTGTGAGCCAACTCCCGACACCGTCCCAACTTATGCTGATGGTGTTCCCAAAGAAGGAGTGCAACGCCATGTTGTTTTGAACAGGATTGGTATCATGAGCTTGATCAGAAAGAAAGTAAGTCATCTTCTTAGCAATACAACATGAAAATCATGAGTACATTTAAGATTGCGTTGATGTTGAAAGAACTCAACTCAATTTGGACCCGATCCGACCTGACCACGTGGCTCAGTTGACAGATCTTCGGGCTAGCATTGTGAAGGTCGTTGGTTCGATTGACTTTGTTTGCATTGCATATGCAGTTGCATGGGCATCTGCATCAATGTCCTTAAATGTCCGTGAACTTGGAAACAAAAATTCAAGGTCTTGAAAGTCCTCTAATTTATAAGTCAGTGCTTGACGCTCCTTGAATGTCTTTACACTCATTGACCTGTACAAACCATTCATTCGTTTAGGTTGACGAATTTTCCCCGTATAACATTCTTCCGAAGCCAACAAATGCTATTGCACCAAAGGTAACATATTAGCTTGTCCAATAATTGGACGTTTATCGCAGATAGACTAAAATGATTTGCTTGTAATCTTTAGCTATGACTAAATCTTAGTTTTATTTTTGTCTAGGATAACAAACAAAACAGAACAATAGAAATTAAGGATTCAGAAGCGGCGCCAGCCGGTAACGTGTTGATTTGTATATCGCAGTACGATTGCAGACATGTAGTTTAAACATGGAATTTTGGAGCCAGGCAGGGTATGATCAGGCTTAAAGCAACCTGCGAACTTGCTTCAAGTTGTTGAAAAAATGCATTAAATCTTATCTAGACAACTTGCTTCAAGCCTGCTTATAACTTGCAGTAGATTTGTTATCATTATGCCAGAGCAAGGGTACTAACGTATTCTGGTATCGACTCGATTATCCCAAGTCTGTAACAGGCTTCTTGCAACGTTTGTGTATGTAATCATGTACAGGCGAGCTTAAATAAATAAATCTGGGTTATGTGGTCATTTTGTATTTTTTTGTCTTACTGTGAACATCCTTTCCTTACAGAAACAGGAGAGAAACCCGCCGAGAAACCTTCAGAGAAAGTGGTCGAACCTAAGACAGGCGATACGAATGCTCAAAAATCAGAAGATGGTGAAAAAACCTCGCCCCAACCATCTGACGAGAAATCCGAAAACGAACCGGAGAAAAAACCCGACGAAGCTGCTGATGCTGAGAAAGCTGTGGAAAAAAATGACGATGAGAAAAATGCTGGCGAAAAATCTGAATCTGCGGACGTTAAAACTGAAACATCTGAGGAGGATTCTTCCAGTGTTACCGAGGCGAAAACGAATGCAGAATCTGAAAAAATGGATGTAAGCAGTGATTCAACAGACGGCAAAGAGTCTGACAAGAAGGTAGATGACTCGAAACCGAGCGAAAAAAGTGACGTGGACAAAAATGTCGGGGATAAAACTGACGCGCCGAAAGCCGTTGACGTCGATGATGAAAAGGCCAATAATGGTGAAAAAGCTGTGGAGAAAAAGGACGCATCTACGAGCACTCCTCAGCAACCGGCGAAAGAAAAGGATCCTAGATTCGCTCTGCTCAGTCCTGCAGATCTGACGCGATTAAGATCTAAGGAGTTTGTGTTTAATATTGCTGACGGTGGTTTTACAGAACTGCATACCATCTGGGAGGTAGAGGAACGACAGAAAAGAGACGATATATGGTGGAGGAAACACGATTATTGGTTGCTCGCTGGTTTAGTTGTGTATCCTTTTATCACGAGTTAGAGAAAAATACCAGGCCGGGCCAGTTGTTCAAAAGCCGGTTAGCTTAACCCTGGGTTAACGTAAAATTAAATTTCCCTTGAAATTTGTTTATAAATTTGAAAATATTTCTTTAGAAGTGTTGTCTAAGTCGATGGTAGTTTAAGGTCCCGAAGTTTTAGTGAACAGGGGCCGGTTGTTCGAAGCCGGTTTAGCTTAAACGGTGGTTAAGCTCAATATAAAAAGCAAGTTTAGAGATTCATTCAACAACCAAACTAAAAGTTTTGAACCTTAATAGAATGATTATGCTTACAACTACATATTTACTGCAAAATATTTAAGTTAACTGTTTAAGGAGTGATGTAAGAGTGTTATTTAATTTTGACTTATCCACCGTTTACGCTAAACGGGCTTCGAACAACCCGCCCCTGATGTGTAGAAATACAGAAACTTCAACAGTGGGTTGAATTTTAACCCTGTGTTAGTGCTAACCCAGCTCTGAACAACTGGCCCCTGATGTGATGTAAAAATAGTTGTGCTCGGGAATATGTTTCTCAGGTGTTCGCCAGAAAGTGATTTTTGTTTTTGAATGCTGCTCATCACGAATAAAATCTGACTTTCAAATCTCAGTCGTCTCACACTGGGCACTGTATGAAACTATATTGGTAATTTGCTACCCTGTATAGGGTTTTGTATTTTCTTTAACTTTCGGTCTCAGTCATGGGTATGGCAGATGGCAAGATATTGCAAATGATCCGAAATTTGCTGTCATAAATGAACCGTTTCGTCGAGGTAAGTTGAGCGGAGATAAAAAACGAGGAAAGAGTTGAGTCGAAACTGAAGACGCCGCTCAAAATTGAGAAGCGAAGGCTTTTTACACGGGCAAAAACGCCACAGACTTCTTGCAAGTTGTCGGCAATTTTAGCCGCTTCTTGCAACTGCTGAACAAACTTGTCAGTTTCTTCATGTTGCAACAAGTCTGTTAAAACCAGGCTTGTTGCAACTAATTGTCATTTGCAGACTTGTTACAAGTTGTTGAAACAACTTACAGCAAGCCTGTGGATAACAAGTTTCCAACTGCAACAAGTCTTTTGAAAAACTGCAACAGACTTGTCGTCAACAAGCTGTCAAAAGTCATGCAAATCCTGGTATGTTGATAATAGATCTGCTGCAAAATGTCAGCAGTTTGAAAACGTTCTCAACTGTGTAGTCAATTTTGTCTTTTCCAGTTTCACTCGAGTATAAGAACAAGTTCATATCACGAAGATTTAAGGTGCGTTTCTTTTTCATATCTGTTTTTGTCCTATAACAGGTGATCTGAAAACAGGAAAATCACTGGCGCTGGTTGTCAAATAAGAGTCCATATTTCGAGTAATACTAAATTTCTCAGTTAATGTAGTTTACTTTGCTTCTAAATTCTTTCAGCCTTTTAATTTACATTACTAAACATAGATTTCGTGGGGCAAAATAAACATATCAGTGCTTAAAAACAGGAAAATGCATTTCTGTTCGTTTTTTAATTAGTGCAAATATTCATTTTAAAGTTATATTATGTTTGCTAGTTGTTGGAACAAGCTTTGATTGTCGAAGAGCAGATAGAAAGAGCAAAATTGCTCAAGTTGCATCAAGATCCGAAACTGCCTGTTATGGCACTGAACTCCAAGTATGTTTTCTCTCTTTGTTGTTTTGCATGTGAAGTGAATTTTTGCGTTTAACCCGAGTGATAGCGAAGCTTATGATTCGAAACTTATGATGATTTTCCCCAGGTTTGCGGAGGTTCAGTGTTTGGCTGAAAGTCATCAACATCTTTCCAAAGAATCTTTAAATGGCAACAAGCCTGCTAATGCTGTTTTACATAAAGGTTAGTTATGTCACCATTGGTATTTCTGAGTATTGTCTGTGTTTGTGTTGAGGACATTCTAGTTTACAGACTAGCTTATTTTTACTGGTCCGTTCAGTTTACAGGGTATTCTAAATAATCTACAGTAAAACCCCCGTATAAGTATCTATATTTTAAGAACCTTTTAGGCTAAAATTACGTTTTCGTCGCCGTAGATTTGTCTTGGAACATCCAAATTTGACTATCAGAGACTATATGTATGTTTTCTCTGTCTCAGGAATCTGTTTTCCACCGCATAAAGAGACAAGCACTGCCCCTTATCAAGAACAATATGCTACAATTACACAAGAATCTGTTTGGGCTAACTTGAAATGTTTAGGTTCTTATGCGCAGGGTTTTACTGTGCCTATCTTGTATTTCTCACATAATCTCTGTTTTATCGACGCGATGTCAAAAAATTTGCGGTTGGGTGGGTGCCAGGCAGTTCACGTATCTGTACGGGATACGACCCTGTTTGTCGTATACATGTTAGGTGCGGAATAACTAACAACACAAAACAGTATAGTATATATAGTTTTCTATAAAATACATTCAGAGTAGTACACAGAAACATGACCTTTGATTACCTGAAACGATATAAATAGAACTCGGTGTTTTAAAGGCTCTTCGTCAAGCATATGGTTCCAGGCATAGATATCCTCCAGGTAGTGAAAGATCATTGCCCTTGTGTACTATTAACTGCTCTAGCAAAGTTATTCCAGATATTGTTTAATAATATTGTACTGATCTTTGAAATGATCATTTTAGTTCTCAACCAATTGGAAGAGTTACTATCAGATATGAAAAATGAAGTAACACGTTTGCCATCCACCTTAATCAACCTGCCTCCCGTATCTGCTCGCCTACACATGACTGAAAGAAGTATTCTCAATAGACTGGCACAAAAGAAACCCGAACCTCCGGTAACCTCTCAGGGAACTAAACCACCTCATCCCGCTCGACCGCCCCAGGCCAGTGAAGGCGCCATAACCGGAACTTCGACCCCTGATGGTACTACATCGGTACCCGCAAGCGCGGGGAAACTCCTGGTAACAAGCCCCACCCTTGAAAGCAATCGTCCATTGTTACCAATACAAAAATCATCTACGCCCGAAGTGTCAAACACTTCACAGAACAGAACAGCAGAAGTAGGACTCGCCAAAGCCAGTCCATCTGGGGCTGAGCCTGCTGTTGACGGTACAAAATCGACAGATGACGTCATACTTATCGACTGAACGACAAAACTTAGCAAACTCTGTGCTTAAAAACTTAGTTTATTGTGTTGTGTAAGGTCTTACTTTGTATTTAAGGACTTTTAAACTAAGATATGGGACAGTAATTGCAATCTTCTTAACTCCTATTGGCTAATGTAGTACTGTCATTATAATAAATTATTGAACGTGATATAATTTTCTATAAAATACGCACATGTCAATTTTTTACTGGTTATTGTTTTCACCTGCAGAGGTTGACTTTCACTTTTTGGCAGCTCAATTTCAAAAAAAATTGAACAGTGATTTTTAACCCTAAATTTTAGACAAAATCCTAGGTCAAACAACCTAACCAACTGAACAAACCTTTGAAGTGCTTACGTCACGCGGTTTTCAATGCATATAAATTCAAGATAAATTTTCCCCACATGTTCCCACATTGCATCGCAAGTCATGTTTTATATCTCTAGCGTGACGTAAGGACCTCTAACGTCTATTGTCATGCTGCCATTTCAGATAAAAATCAACTCAAATCAAAATTTATTCTCTGATAGTTAGAATAAAAAAAATTACAAAGAAAAATAGCGATGGAGAACTAAATTTAATTCTAAAAGTAATATACCTAGTCAATCTTTTTCAAAAGTACTTGGGACACTAGCAATTTTTCGTGAAAAATCAAGGTACACCGTTGATATGTGTATAAAATCCACATTTCCCCTCCTCGCCTCCCCAATCAATGAAAATGTTGGAAAATGTTATTACAAGGATTGAAGTTACTGTTTTCAGAGATTTTATAACTTTGGTTAAATATACTTTGGTACAAATTTTGTCATTGTTTAACCAAGCCCATTATTACACGAATTATTGTGTCTTTAATGTTTAAAAATGTTATTATAAGGATTGAAGTTACTGTTTTCCGAGATTTTATAATTTTGGTTAAATATGTACAAATTTTGTCATTGTTTAACCAAGCCCATTATTACACGAATTATTGTGTCTTTAATGTTTAAAAATGTTATTATAAGGATTGAAGTTACTGTTTTCAGAGATTTTATAACTTTGGTTAAATATGTACAAATTTTTTCATTGTTTAGCGAAGCCTATTATTACACGAATTATTGTGTCTTTAGTGTTGGAAAATGTTGTTGTAAGGGCTGCTGTTAGTGCTGTATTGTTTTCAGAGATTTTATGAGTTTGGTTAAACATGATCAAATTTTGTCATTATTTAACCAAGCCTATTATTACACGAATTATTGTGTCTTTAATGTTTAAAAATGTTATTATAAGGATTGAAGTTACTGTTTTCAGACATTTTATAACTTTGGTTAAATATGTACAAATTTTGTCATTGTTTAACCAAGCCCATTATTACACGAATTATTGTGTCTTTAATGTTTAAAAATGTTATTATAGGATTGAAGTTACTGTTTTCAGAGATTTTATAACTTTGGTTAAATATGTACAAATTTTGTCATTGTTTAACCAAGCCCATTATTACACGAATTGTTTTGTCTTTAATGTTTAAAAATGTTATTATAAGGATTGAAGTTACTGTTTTCAGAAATTTTATAACTTTGGTTAAATATTTACAAATTTTGTCATTGTTTAGCGAAGCCTATTATTACACGAATTATTGTGTCTTTAGTGTTGGAAAATGTTGTTGTAAGGGCTGCTGTTAGTGCTGTATTGTTTTCAGAGATTTTATGAGTTTGGTTAAACATGATCAAATTTTGTCATTATTTAACCAAGCCTATTATTACACGAATTATTGTGTCTTTAGCGTTTAAAAATGTTATTATAAGGACTGCTGTGTTGTTTTCAGAGATTTTATAACTTTGGTTAAGCATGATCAATAATTCGTGTAATAATGGGCTTGGTTAAACAATGACAAAATTTGTACATATTTAACCAAAGTCATAAAATCTCTGAAAACAATAATTTCAATCCTCATAATAACATTTTCCAACACTAAAGACACAATAATTCGTGTAATAATAGGCTTGGTTAAACAATGACAAAATTTGTACCTATTTAACCAAAGTAATAAAATCTCTGAAAACAATAATTTCAATCCTTATAATAAACATTTTCCAACACTAAAGACACAATAATTCGTGTAATAATAGGCTTGGTTAAATAATGACAAAATTTGTTCCTATTTAACCAAAGTCGTAAAATCTTTGAAAACAATACAGCAGCCCTTATAATAACATTTTTGAACATTAAAGACACAATAATTCGTGCAATAATAGGCTTGGGTAAATAATCACAAAATTTGTTCCTATTCAACCAGTCATAAAATCTCTGAAAACGACAATAATTTCAATCCTTATAATAACATTTTCAAACACTAAATACATGATAATTCGTGTAATAATAGGCTTGGTTAAACAATGACAAAATTTGTTCCTATTTAACCAAAGTCATAAAATCTCTGAAAACAATAATTTCAATCCTTACAATAACATTTTCCAACACTAAAGACACATGCATGGCCACAATAACCATTTGAACTTTGAAGTAAAGATAAGAAATCAAGTGGCATGCATGCAAAAACCGAGTTAACATATAACCAAGGCCAGATTTTGGAGAAATTGTAAGGGAATGTGGGGGGTTTTTTGGGGAGGTGTGCACCTCTCCTATTCCCAGGGAAGGCGCGCACCTCTCCCAAAATTCGGTCTTGTATACAACTACATTTATGTAACCATGCATTTTGGACAGGGAGAATATTATCTTAAGCGCTTAAGCGCGTACTAGGCTAGTAGCGAGACAAACGTTTGTTGAAAATTGAATAATATATGTATGAGGTTAGCAAAAGTATATGGTACATGCACTGTTTTTCGTAATAAGATTATTATATTGTATTTTGATTTATAAATAAATCTGAACACAAGATAAGAAGAAATTATTTATTAAATTCTATTATTTACAAAAACCGTATTCGTTTGACTAATTACGGTATATTTAGTAGAAGATAAATGAACATTTAATTAGACCTGATTTTGACTAGCAAGATGAACATAAGCACACGGTTAAAAAACAAAGAAATCAACAGTACCGAAATGTGCAAAGGAACAAAAACAAATTTTAAAGAAAATTCTTTCAGCATTTTTTCGCAAAATTCACTGGAAACGTTACCCCTTTTTATTTTACTGATGCTCATGCTGCCAACAAAAACCACGTCATATGCGCAGTATACTGGCGAGTACACAAGCCAAAGTTTATAACGAATTAGAAAGAGAAATGTCAATTAATTGACGATTTTATGAACACTTTCATGGTTCGTGGATATGACGTCGTATATTAGCATAGAATATGAGAGACTGGCACGTATCCAGTTGCACATCTGTTTATCCTTAATCTATGGGTTTACAGCACATCCATTGTGTGTCTTTTTAAAGTTCCTTTCTTTTCCTAAAACAGCTTCCAGACGTTTTGTTGGAATTTATGTTGTGCATTTTCGTGGATGACTGAATTGTCCAAATATGACTGTGCAGGCCAGATCCTTTGGTGAATGCATACTTTACAGGACTGAAATGTTGGTCCAGCCAAACAATATTTACCATGCAGGCAATTGTGTGAATTTGTTTCTCAGCCTCAGAGACTAAAAATAATTATCAAATATTAATTACTGATAATTGGGGGGGGGGGAGGGTGCATGCTCATATATTTCCATTCTGCACAATCTCTGCACAGACTAAATCTCATGAAGTTTTTCAAACGTTTTTTATGCCCCAGGTTTAGCTGCTAGAATGATGGCATTGTCACAGCCAAGGAGACAAAAACATATAGGTCCCAACATGAGTGAGACTTATTGTTGGCTATTCTCTACCAATACTGAAGTTCCAAAGTATATAGTGACCAAACATTACTAAAGATTTCTGATTAAATAAACATTAAATTTCTGTGGATGGCTAGATATTAAATTAACCTTAATAAGGCAGTTACTGAATGTTGCAAAAAGATGGCATGGGCAGAAGGATAGTATACAGGGAGTGATAAAAAATAGTCCACTTAACTAGCTTATTTTCAAACTAGCCACAGTCGGTTGCATTATTTTCACATTTTCCAATGTTTCAAACAACAGTCTTGTACCCACAAGAAATCAATAATGTTGATTGTTCGAAAATTTTCATGTTTATGAACCTGCAGTCCAGACTGGAAAGATTATGTGCTGAGATTTAAAATATTTAATAGAAAATATATAGGGACTAAAATATAGGCAATTTAATAGAAGACATTTAATAGAAAATTTATTAGAAGACATCAAAATTGCAGCCCAATACTGTATCTTGGCTGTGCAGTACAAACAATCCACTTTGATAGGCAGTCAGATACTGTAGACTGATGACCTAGACTGGAAAGTATGGCTGTTTTTAACAAGATCTCGGGTTTCAAAAATTTCAAATGTACAGTGTGCAAACATGTGTCAAATGCACTTCAGTGTGCATGTTAGATACCTAGCACTGGCCATATTCACCATATTGAGTATTAAGCCAAGTATGCAAACCTGAACACAACAAAAATTCTTGAGTGGCTAATTGCCATACTTTCCAGACCATACCGGCTGATTACAAAATAAAGTCAAAAGAGACTTACTTGTGGGTTTTATATAGGACTATAATTGTAGGTTGAATACAATCTCGAATTTTTACCTGCCTGTTTGCCATCACATGATCACTACATGCAATGAATTACTAAACTTTGTGACTAGACAGACTATAGTCTATCAATACTTATTATTTAAAGTACAGTGCTTCATAAAGATTTCCAGCACTGATAAAATTGATAATCTCAAATGCAAGATCATGACATGTGAAAATTATCGCTTTTCAAACAATCAACTATGGCAACTAATAGAACTGGATATTTTATATATATTAGTAGAAAACACTGTAGTTTATATAATAAACAGAGAAATACATGGTGCTAGGAAATGCCCTCGTTCGCTGCACTCACTCTTAGGATATCATGTTCAACACTCGAAATAAATCTGGTATCTCTGTGACTCCGCGCACCATTTTCATATTATTAATATTATCCAATATCCGTACGTATATTAAACTGGTGAAATTCATAAACAAACCACGTAGTCGTACAGTCTGTACTCCAATTCTATTTACCTCGCTACTTTCCGTCGATTCATGAATATTCAAGCCCTCATTATTAGAAAGCTCATCCATATCTAATCCATATCATCCAATATCTTCCATATTCATATTTTGACTCTTGTTAGAAAAGGAAGCCATGTTGAAATTACTTACCAGTACCTTTGATCGCGTTTAGCTTAGTAACCATGCCTTGGTTTCAATTGTTGGTTTTTGAACAAATTTTGTCTGAAATAATATCTGGCGTGAAACGTGTAATTCGGCTGGAAATGTGTCAAACATGGCGGTCTTGAAATAACAAAACAACATTGATAGTTCACAAGAAAATGAGAAAATAAGCGGAATGAAGTTAACTCCGAAATTGATTCCTGGATCACTCCATGTTCAAAATAAAGGATCATGCGACTGGTAGGTATAGAGACGAATCTTGCTCATAATATGCGCACAGATACAAGTAATATAATAATACATCACAAATAATAGTAAAGTAATAATGATTTATTGTGTTTTATGTCGGAGCTTCTATTTAAAGAACTAGTAAACCAATTTGTTAGATTAGCACTAGATCAGGCTCTCAAATATTCCAGGGTGCAAATGTGTTTGTGTTGTAACAATATTTATATGAGTATATTGTAACAATATTTATGTGAGTCATGAGTATAGTCAAAAGAACGAGCCGTCCAACAAGGTGCTTTACATCCTCCTTGTCCCCCACCCCCTCGCCACCCGCCATGCACACATAACCCCCCCCCCCTTATTTGCCTGTGCATAGTGTTGCATATATTCAAATAACTTATTTTTCTACACTTTCATTTGAAATGACATATACTCAGAGTTGATGGTATTTGAAGGAAGTTTCATTGATGTATATTGTAGACTGCAAACTTCGACATCAATGATGTGCCATGACAAATACCAATTAGCTAGCATTGCAGAACTAAGTCAGGGGGTGACATTTTTTGCCAGTGATCTCATGAATTTTATTTAAATCAACATCATTGACCTTGTGCATTTATCAATCCAGTAACATGGGCTGATGATGAAAAAAATTATATTGGAACAGATTTGAAACAAAGGCCAATTCAAATTGAGAGATATGCTATCTAACTATCTTGATGAATTATTTTGGAAAAAGCAAAATGGTCCAGACAAGTTGTGTGGGATTTTAAATGTAATTGAATACACAGTGTAGATAAGACCAAAGAAAAGAGTAAAAAAATATCTCAAAGATTTATTAAACAATATTAAAGTGCTTGCCCTAGTTTAGTAGGGGAGGGTGAAAATCCTAATGATCATTTAGTCTTATAGTAGCATAGCAGGTTTCATTCTTGCCAGAATGATGTTGTTGAATGACCTGTTGTCTTTGAAATGATGTCTTTTTTATCATTCAGGGGATGGCAGTCAATGTTTGCATATGGATGTCACAATTTTGTTGTTGTTGTTGACCCTGAGACAGTGCAGGTGTGACCATTTTGCTAATTTTATGCTTAGGATCCAAAATGTTTTGCCTTTCTGCATGTGTTTTATCTTTTGAAAAATTCACCAAAGATCACTGATTTTCACCTACAACTCTAACCAATTATTTAGATAAATAAGTAATATTTAATTACTAATCACCTTTAGAATTTATTTATTTCCATTTTAGATTATTCAGACGTTGGATCTTCACCAAGCAAATGTGGTGAAAGTATGTGATATCTGCTTGTGCAGAATGATTTGGAATTTATTTGTTATAATTATACCAATCCTGTACATTCAATGACTTCTACATGTAATTGTCCTGACCCTGACTGTGTACATTTAAAGATCTTGGCTTTAGCGAAGTTAGCCTGACAATTTGAGCATGCCCTGCAAATACGGTATTTCTATCTATCAGTATAACCATGGAAACAATCTAATAAACTGGGGTTTCATTTCACTTTCAGTCTCATCGCTGCCCACTCTTGAAATTCTGATGTTTTAAACAAGTGAACTTTAAATAGAAGTTAGAATATTAAATACGTGGTCTTAAAATTGTGTTTTACAGTGAAGAGTTTATTTTTATCTTGAAAGAAAGAGTATTTAAATGAGAGGATGATTAGCGGTTTAAAAATGCCTTGTCATACTAACTGATGATTATTTTTCGTATCTCCGACGGTAAATGAATGGGAAAAATACTTTTTGCGAAACTGAACGAGACCACAGCGAGATCAAATTTTAAAACGAGTTCTATTTGACTAGTTTCATTCAAAAGAACGAATAACGAATGGTGCTACTTTCTAAAATAAGGAAGCCCCTAAATGAGTGACGAAATTGACGGGCACTGGTCTCAACTCAGTTATACCAAAAACGCCTGTCTTTATTCTTCTCAGGTAAAATGGTGTCGCGAAAACTATCATCATGACCTAGCCTGTCCATATAGCCTCCGTCTGGCGTCCGCTGACCTCACGGGACGTGTTATTATTTGGGACGTAAGTCAAGGCATATCGCTGAGTGAATTCTCGGATGGCTCCAAACCCATTCTGGACCTACATTGGTTGTGGACTCAGGATGCTTCGCACGATCTGCTGGCTGTTTTGCACGCCCCTTCGTCGCTCGTCTTGTGGAATGCCGACACTGGTATTAAGTTGTGGAAAAAGACATTTCAAGAGAGTCTTATTTGCTTTGCCTTTGATCCGTTCAGCCCTGCTAAAGTCACTCGTATGTAATTTAAGGTGTTAATAAAAACAGCTAAATTAGGGCCTCTTTCGCTTGCGAGATTGTTTTGGCGCTGAGTAAATAACAACGTAGATACTCTTGCTCGTTGCTTTGTGGTTCTACATCTTCTATTTCTCTCTAAATAATACGCTTATCGTTGCCGATTGATTACGATAAATGAAACTAGGCTGAAAAACTGGATTGAATTGAAAACTGTTATTTAAGTAGGGTAATCCAATCAGTCACGCGAAGAAACTGTTATCAATCTGGGGTTGGTTGTACGAAAGTTAAATAGCGCTATCTACCGGATAGTTATTTTTTCAAACTTTCTAAACATGTAATTGGTAACCAGTGATTGGTTAAACCCATATCAAAGTTCAGCACTTTCAATTTGAAGTCACTTTTTATCTCTTACGGTTTCAATCGTGGCGTCATTACTTTTTACGCCTTTCTGTGGCAGTTGAAAAAACCACTATTTGGTTGACAGCACTATCTATTTCTCGCACAACCTACCCCAAGTTTTTGCAGCGAATGAGAATTAGGCGTTAGATTTCCAAGTTAAATCTGTCCACCTTTCGACGTTGCCCCTTTAGAAGCTTTCAGTTGTATCATTTCAGAGCAGTTATGATCTTGTTACCGAGGTAAAAGCTTTCTATTTTTTTTTATCTCGTAGTGATGTCTCAAGAGTATCTTGTGTTTCTCAATGACTTCTCCGTTAACCAAGCCCCCGAAGGAAATGGTCGAAGATTTTATATGACAAGCTCCGAGGGAAAGTCTGGATCAAACAATAGCTTAGTCAGTGCTGGAACCAGTACCAACACTTCCAGAACTCCATCGAAATCCGCATTTCAGAGAGTGAAACTTTGGGCTGCCAATGAGAGCAAAACTAGGCGAGTAAGATTATGAAACTTACCACGTGTTCCGAAGTTAGGCTGTGATTTAGGTAGAATGATGTATGAATCAGTAAATTACGGCTATGTCCTTCGTGTTGGGCCATCTGAAAAGAATGCAAATGCATAAGATGTTTCGCAACCTTAACGATACACTCGCGATAAAATTGATCGAGTTGTTGCAACGTTGTTCGCCAAACAACGCCTGAACAGTATTGCTATTAAAGTTCAACTACAATTGTTCAATTGACAACATTGATGAATATTGTTGGATCAATGGTAGTTCGATGTTGGCAAAGAACAATAGTTGTTACAACAAACTTGTTGACGATTGTCATAACAATGGTGTTCAGTTTAGAACAATGATTGTTAACAGTGAACAACCGTGAAAAATGGTTGTTGACGACAATAGTTGTTGACAGGAGGCAGCACAACATTGTGGCAACCTAACCTAACCTAACATTGATTAAGTTCTTCATTTTTGTGCGTGTATGTTGCATTCTCGTGATACTCAATCATGTTCCTTGTAAGCCATGAATTGGTATAGTGGTATTGGAAGTCAAACCTGACCTTGCTAGGTTACCTCGTCAAACTGCTCTATTTTGTGAACGGTTTCTGATGTATTATGTGATATTTCAATCTTTCAGAATAGAAGAAACTAACGTTGCGTTGAGCGAATGCCTACAGTTGGTCTATCACCCATCATGCAGGCACCTCATTCTCTTGCTCTTCCCTCGAGAGATTCTCTTCATCGACACAGCTATCAACCAAGCCATCGGCTCCATTTTCCTCGAGCGAAATAGTCCCTCGTTTACCCACGCTGTCTTGCCGTGTTCCCAGCGTGACGTCATATACACTCTCCATGACAACGGCAGCATTACGATGCGTTGTCGTCGTTACGTCACCGCCAACCCGTATCCCACTGATCCGGCAGAGATCGAGGACGCATGTCCGGATATTGTTTACGAAAACAAATGTCAGTCAGATACATTTCGGTTGAGCAAATCCAACTATGTCAGCGGTTTCGTGGTTTGCCCTGTGTCCGAAACGAAGGTGATTCTGCTATTGAGCGATGGACGATTATTAATCTGGAATGTGAAGTCGACTGGGGAGTCATTGTCAGACACTATGTTGATGTCAGATGATTGTCTCAAGGCTTCACTTCCTTCCGCCGGCACGGACACTTCCCTCATAACAGCGATGATGTCCCCCCCGGAAATGACCCTCGCCGATATACTTCCACCATCCATGCAGCAGGGGGGTGCGAAGAATGCTTTTAGATTTCTCTTAATAGGATTGCTAAGCAACGTTCAAGCATCGCCGACTTCTGCAGCAATGTGTCCACCAATGACGACCAAGAATTGGCCAGAGTATAAACCATTGGTGGCTGTTGGTAAGTGTGCCTATTGAGCAAGCCCCGACCTTTAAATCGTGGTGGAAAGTGTTCAACTCTTTCCTGACTGACCAGAAAACGAAGGTTTTTGGCGGACTATTATAAAATACCCATTATTTTGTGGCATTTCAACCAATTTTTCTCATTTTTGTTTACCCTGAGGTCAGTGCAGTATGGTCTGACAAGCGAATATCTTCTTTTAGGCAGCACCTCTGGCTCGGTGCAAGTTTTTGACATATCTGTTAGCCTGATGATCAGAGAGTTTAATCTCCACAGCGCACCCGTTAGGTATGATAAGGAACTCTTAAACAAGTTCAGTAGCGTAGCCAGTCCGATGGTTTAGTCTCGCTATGCAAATATTTTCCTGTTCATGCATTGACTATGAAGACAATCAATTTCCAAAGAAATGAATAATGATAATAACTTAAAGATAACCTGAAGTTTGCATATATAGCGGGACTAAATTGTCGGTCTGGCCACACCACTGAACATGTTCCTGTTTGTTGTAGTGAAGGTAGTACTTTACAGCCAAAAACTGATGTTACACAGAACGATTTTTAACAAATTAGCAGAAACATACGTTGTGTACATAAGTTCTAAACGAAATGCGATCGGTTAGACGACCATTGCGAATCGTCGTTAATTAGAATTTGAAAATTGTTCCGTGAACCATCTGCGCAAAAGCCCCCGGGCCGGTTGTTTAAAAGCTGGTTAGCTTAACTTTGGGTTAATGCAATATTCAAAGTAATTTTCACAGCAGCTTGTTTGTAGATTTGAAAAAATTTCTCCAGAAATCTGGTCCGCCACTTGTAAACGCGTAGAAATAACGAGACTAAAGCAATGGATTAAACGTTAACCCTGGATCAGCGCTTACCCAGTTTGTTTATTTATTTATTTAGCTTTGCCAACTAACATGCAACATTTTACAGTAAATTTACGACAACACTTAATATATCTTACAATGGCAAGGTGCACGCCACAGTTTTCACCAATTACAGCGGCCCCATGGACTATGCTTATTTATAATATAGCATTTGTAAATTCTGAACGCTGATTGGCTAACAGCCATGTTGATATAACTGTATAGTCAACACGGAAAATTTCCCGCCACTCTTCTGTTGAAGTTCTTTGTGCTATATTATAAAAGAAATATAAAACATTTTTTCCGTATTGGTATACAGTTATATCAACACTCGTGAAAATTGGAAAAACTCGAAATTGTGTGAAAACACTCCGCCCTGCGGGCGTCGTGTTTCCACTCAATTTCTCGTTTTTCCAATTTCCACTCGTGTTGATATAACTGTATATCAACACGGAAAATGTTTTATATTTCTTAAATACTATACAAAGCACACAAATCTAATAACAACACGATATTTGTGTGTGTGTGTGCTTCTGAACAAATGGCCAGCATAGCTCTAATAGACAACAGCAAAGTTGTGTCCAGCTAATAATTTCGGCAGTCTGTGGCGACTCTGATAAATGTTGTGTTTATGGAGTGTCGCTAATATTCATTCTTTGTGTCTAAAAATTGAATGATTAATCAATAATATCGTAACTGTGTTCGCAGAGGTGTGGTGTGGTGTAGTTTGAAGAGTTTTTTAAGTTGGTCTTACTGGTCTCATAGCAGTAGCGTACGAAGTGAAGTGTTTATGGTCGACCTTAAGACAGGTAAGTTTATCGTAGACTAGAGATTCCTACATATGAAGTACAGACCTCGTGTATTATCCAGTGTTTTCACGTGTAATAAAAACATGCACGGATTTTGAAGAAACAGGAAATGAACAACTTCTCAATTTACAACGACCATATTATACTTGTACATAATTCTGTTTCTCGTCCTTGGCCTTTATAGGTTAATTGGCAACACTTTTTGAGTTGTGTTTTCGAGTGTTGTTGATATTCCAAATTTCAGTAGCTTTCGCCTTTATGTTCTTGTTGTAATATGTCTAATTCCCAGCATGCCACTTTTCTTTGACATTTAACTCCGTTCCGTAGGTCAAAGCACTCCACTTCCTTTGTCAAAGAATTCGGAAGAGAGGACAATCTTGTCAATAAAAGTATCACAACTGAAGTAAGTAACACTGTAAGGATAGAACAGTTCTTGTCATCTCGCTATCTCCTTTATACTTTTTATCCGGTAGATTATTGAATGATCCTGAGACAAACGATTTATCACTAAAATAAGTCTATGACAATATATTCTGTGTTTGATGTGAAAATGCATGATGTTTGTGTTGTTACTAGCTCTGAGTCTATATATGTACATCGAACAAACTGAATAATATGCCTGACACAGTGGGTATCGAACCAACGACCTTTGAAATGCCAGCCCAATGCTCTGCCAACTCAGCTACGCGGCCAGGTCGGTTCGAGCTTGTGATATTTCGAGTCGATATCAACGTAATCTTAAGTGTAATCAAGGTTTTTCGCAACGGGTGGAATGGCATTCTAAAGGTCCTAGGTTCGATTCCTACTCTGACCAGACCTGATATTTTTCGATCTCTCAGAGTAACACTTCCATCATGACAGTATTTGAAATGTTATTTTATGAAAAGTGTCCCCAAATGAGCCATCCAATGCTGTATTCTTGTGTATTTGTAGGCAATACTTTGCAGTCGTTTACAAAGAGAAACCTCTAGAAATATGGGATTTGAAAAACCTCTGTCTCCTTCGCGAGATGTCCCCGCACTTTCCACTTATCTCAGCGTTGGTAAGTGTCTTTCAGGATTGGCTTGTTTAAAACGCTCAATTTATAATTTGTGTCTTTCGACACGTACACTTTTATGTTCCTTGCATCCTAAGTTTGCCCACTCCAAATCTTCGTTAAGGCGGAGAGAAACTATAGCTTGGTTTAATACTGTAAAGGAATTATTAGAATCTCAACTCCGGCGTCAGTGTTCGCAACACAAAGACGTAGACTCGCTACCTGCCGGAGAACCTGTGGTTGATGATGAAATTTTCCCAACTGTCCCCGACTTGTGTCTCATTTCCATTCAGGATTAACCTTTAGAAATTATGTATCCATCGTCAAATTAAGTTTTTTCGTAAATTTTTCCCAACGTTGGTACTCGAGTAATTCAAATCTTTCCCAGGATTGCGCAAATTAGACTAGTAAGCCCGTGTCTTTGACAAAACAAGAGAAAATTACTATCTTTCAACTTCCATCAAACTAGGAATGGTCTCCCAGTCACTATTCAAAACAAAAAAAGAAACAAGCGCAGCTGGCTGAAGACAAGAACTCGCCTGCTGAAGGTTCCGAAGAAAAGGCTGCAAACGTTTTGGACAGCGGCAAAACTGAAGTCGCAACCACGCCGGTAAGGACCAATGTATTTACGACTTCATGTAAGAAAAACACAATAGTGTTTCCAGTTTCTTCGAGATTATATGGTTTAGTGAATTTGAATATTTTTTTCGTTCCTAGATGTGGCTAAAAGAACATTTCATCTTCACGAATACAGACGGAATGTTGTTTCACTATGTTGTTGAAGGAACGTCTGTTAAAGACAGCAGCAAAGTTCCACCTGATGTGAGTTAGTTGACATTTAACAGACTTCAAAATTTTTGCCAAAATTTGTTCCTGTCTTCTTGCAGGGCAGCATGGGTAATATTACAAGTATCACGTGGAAAGGCGATACCGTGATCCTTGGCGATGCTGATGGTAATTTTAGCATCTGGGAACTTCGACACCGTTTGTCAAGGTATGGTAATATCTTCTAAATAAAGGTCCTGTTTTCCTGTCAAAACACTAGCGAACTTAAGATACAGGACGGCGACGCGACGAAGACCCTAAAATAACTTTAAACAAAATTTAAAAGAGTATAAGATGTCGAGGACATGACCTTTATGCGTCAGGGGCTGGTTGTACGGAAGGTGAATAGCGCTATCTGCTTGATAGCGACATTTAAAAATGTTTCCGAACATTTTCTGTAACAGGTTAAACTTATATAAATGTTGAGCATTTTCGGGTTTCAGGCTATTATTCCTTAGCATAATTTTTCTCCCTATTCTCTTCACTAAGATGGTGGATTCTTGTTGTTTCAGAAATCAAAGTACAAACCGTGGCGCAATAAAAAAGATGAAGTTCGCTCCGGGACGTGGAAATGTCAAGTTGATGTTGCAGTTTAGTGACGGAGTGGAAATCTGGGACCTAGGAAAGGTATAGATTCCGTCTGTAGTTAAAGGTAAACTTAATGTGATAAATCAAAGGTAAACTTAAATAGATTTGATGATTCGATTTCTTCATTTGGTGACAAAAGTTCCCTTTTGTATGATATGCATATTTCAAATCCATTCGTGTAATATTTGTCAAAGTACATAAATAATCAGGTGGCTATGCCAAAACCAAATATTAATACCCAATTGCATGCCTAAACAAATTACATGTACCTCGGGGCCGTTCATTTTTTTACCTGGGAGGGCGGGATTGGTTCCCGTGACTGGTTATGCTTGCATGCCATTTGGGCATGAGGTAGTAAAGTGACTGAAATACTGTGTGTCCGTATTTATTTGCAGTCTGAACGGACAAGCTCAATGAGAACCCAACGAGATTCTGTTTCAGTCGTAGACATCGAATGGTATTCCTCTGAAATTCCTCTCCTCTTGTTTTCAAACGGCACGATGAGAATGATGGAGATTAACTTGAAGCGTTCGTGTTCACCGATAACAGAGCAAGATTTGACAGGTAAAAAGACGTGCTTTCAAATGACGACAGAACTTTTTTTCTTTGCATATTTTTAAAACAAGCTTCAAGCATTTATTTTTAATCAATGATTGCAATGATTTTGCTTTGTAGATTCTTTGTGGTGCCCTTATCTTTTACCTCCGAAGAAAGCGCTTATGTTCAAATCAGTTCTACAGAATCAAGCGTGGAATGGAGAATACACTTTAGACATGGATGAACTGTAAGCTTTTTATCAAAGTATCACTCTTTCATTAACCATAAATACGAATTTCAGTCTAAGGACAGTAGAAAGTTTTTTTTCATCCAAGAGAGAAATCTTCCCGAAAACTGACTGAGTATATAGTAACAGCTTGTAGCGAACTTAAAGTTAGAATTTTCCCGTGCATGTAAAGTTAATAAGTAAACAAAGGAGAACTTATTTACAGTTTATTGATAGCTTTTGCGTTGGAAATCTTTTACGAAGAGAAAGTTCCACAATGAAATTTCATTGCATGTTTATTATTATAAAATTAATGCATCTTACATTTCCTCACATAGCTTCATAGAGTTTCACTATATTTGTAATTAGTTGGGATTTAAGTTGTTTGTTTAAGAACGTTTAAAAACATGCTTGGTTATTTCCCTTTTGTTTGCAGAAATGTTTCGTCGCAGGAGAAAAAAGATCAAATATCAGAACTTCTTGGTAATTTGCCTGAGTAAGTTAATTCATTGATAAATTTGTTTCAATATTGATAAGTCTTGATATGCCTGGGTTGTAAGAACCTCAGTGATGACCACAACACAGCTTGGAAAGATTTGTGACCTACTTGATTCTCACAACGATGTTGAAATTTTGCTCACATGCTACCTAGTTAATTTAAGAAAAATTTTGTTTAGTTTATTTGCTTTAGTTTTATAAGTTACCGTCAGTTTCAGACCTACGACAACTCGTGTGCAAGTGACATAATATAAGCTGTCATTAAAAAGCATGAAAAAGGCTGTGAGCTGTATAACTTAGTATATACCCAGGTTTTTAGCCAGGAGGGCATCCGGGCGTCCTAGGACGCCTTTTAACGAGAAATCGACGCCTTTGGACGCCCAAAATGTTGAAGGGAAGACAATTACTAGCGTAATTACGTAATAAAGAAGCTTTGACTTTTAGTATTATCACACAATTACACAAAATCTAACGTAAATATAAGATCTAACTCACTCAAACTTCAAATTTCAAGTCAAAACCCACATAATACATATATACTTGGATTGATCTTCTTCAATGAACGAGGGACCTTACACGCCTCCCCCCTTCCTTCGTGACCATATTCGCCCCCATATGAAGGGCACCACTGTTCCTGGAATTGGACGCCCACTTTCAGAATTCTGGCTAAAAGCCTGTATATACCTATCTGTCTCGAAGTAACGTTGCCTGCGTAGGTAGTGCAGTTTATAGTACACAAGAACGTCGATTTGTGTATCTATGTACTATACGATTATTAATTTCATTTTTAGAGATATAAAGGAGTTTTTACCAGATGCTCCACTTGGTATTCCACAGCGTTGTTTACTGGCCGCTCAGTAAGTGTGAAGAACGTTCCTTCTCAAGTATATCAGTACGATACCATTTAATCATTGAAAATGGGCCATAGGGTCTTTCTCCTTATGCTGTGTTTCGGTGAATTATTATTGAATATTTTACAACCATCACAAGCAAAATAACATTGAAGTCAAGAGCGAAGCCAAATATAGCGGAAATTGAACGAGCTACAAGACTTTAATCTTAGACCGTCTTCATTTTCCGCCATCTTTGGCTTCACTTTAGGCCCTAACTTCACATAATATGGAGCTCAGTGCAAAATAACAAGAGTTCCAAGTGTAAACATGACGTGACGTATTCGAAATGCTTTTCAGACTTTATGGTGATGAAGCAGAAATCAAATTTTGGTCAGTTACATTGCATTACCTGAGGCGGGAAAAATGCCGTAGAGCCTGTCCTGCACATAAGGTTAGAACTTTTTCCTCGTATTTGAGAGGTTATACGATGACTGACTATAGAAACGATAGTTGAACGGAAAAAGCTTGACTGAACTCAACTCAAATGAAATGAAATGAAATGAACTAAACTAAACTAAACTAAACTAAACTAAACTAAACTAAACTAAACTAAACTAAACTAAACTAAACTAAACTAAACTAAACTAAACTAAACTAAACTAAACTAAACTAAACTAAACTAAACTAAACTAAACTAAACTAAACTAAACTAAACTAAACTAAGGCCAAACAAAATAAAATGTTGGTTTCAGGTTTCGGACCGACCTGTTGAAAATGCGACCGACCATAAACATTTTATTGACATTTTCTTTCTAGTATTTTTGCATTTTTATGATTTTACACAAAGATGATTTTACGCGTGACAATTATTCATAAACAATGGCGGTATGGTACTAAGAAGAAGTGATGATTTTGGGAACTTAAACGTTTAGACTGGACATTAATTAATGTTGGCTTTACACATTTAGTTGTTGTTAATAGTTTCTATTGTTAAAAGATTAAAGCAATGAAAAATCTAAGAGTTTGTAATGAGTTTTAACTTGCTTACACCATTCCTCCAATTTACTTCAAACTTCCAGAGATAAAATATTTTTAAAAGAATAAAATGTTTTCCGACCGACCTACCCATATAAAATTGGGCTATGAAACCTGAAACCAACATTTTATTTTGTTTGGCCTAAATTAAACTAAACTGGCCTGACCTGACCTGAGAACTCAACTGTACTGAACAGATTGAAATAAATTTCCAGAACGGCAGCAGCAAGAACTCCCGTAGCTCATCTCGTCTTGACCCAGAACAAACAAGTGAGACGAGGCGACCTCGAAGAAAAAGTTTGGATCTGTTGTCTATAGACGATGATCTAGATCTCAATATACCACTGGACAGCGATAGCGAAAATACAGATCCATGTTATTGTTTTCCACTGGTGTTGGACACAAGTTATGATATTTTGGGTGATTCTCGGACATTTCAGGTATGGTATAGGATACATATGTATAAAAAACTCACCTGTAGTATTCTAGTTATCTATCACAAGTTCTTTACTTTATAAATCGTGTTTATACAATTAGCTCTCTCTCTCTGTCTAGCCTGTTTGCGTTCTCACTTCGCTGGTTGCCCAAAAATCTGCTTTTCTTCGCCATGCGTTGTTGACCTTACGTGTCTGTAGATGCTCATTATTGCTAGATATCACACTGTCTTGAGTTAGTGGGACTACTAATTAGACACCTATTGCTTGAAAGCCCTCTTCAGTTATCTCATCTGCTTTTTAGACACATCAGCTAAACCGTGTGGCATTACATGACAGCAAGAGATCGACTTATGAACATACCAAGAAATGCGCCGAAACATTAGTGTTGTTGAAACAGGTATACCAAAGAAATCTCATGCTCAACTGCTGTCATTTTATACGTGTTTTAGTAAAGAAATTATACTAAAACAATTATTCGCCGCAGGCTCAGTGAGAGATAGATTATTTTGCGAGTCGACGAGTCGTGCAAGTCATGCGAGTGATGCGAGTTATGCGAGTGATGCGAGTCGTGCGAGTCATGCGAGTGATGCGAGTCGTGCGATTAAATAATTGATGTACTCACCTTTTGCAAATATCCATATTTAATAACTCCGGACGATCACACGGAAGTAAACACTGAGCCCATACAAAACTCGCACGACTCGCAGACTCGCAAAATAGCCGACCTCGCTCAGTGATTGTTGTGAATAACCACGAATGATCAATTTGCCTACGGCGAATAATTAAAAATTATTAGATGAGGCTGAGCAGGATACTCAGAATTATTCAGTCTGAGTCTGGATAATTCTGATATCCTGCGAAAGCCGAATTCAATAATTCTTTTGTTATTCATTCCCCAAGAAGAATCGGCGATGCGAATACAAATCAAAACAGACAAAAACCTCAAAGATAAATTTCTTACACCAAACACGCGGGCACCGTATGGACATGACAAATACGACATTTATTTGTCAAGGTCAAAATTTGACGAACTTTTTTTATTGAAACAAACCTCTGCTGGATTACATCGATAAATATTCACCAAAAATTGAATTTAAGACTCAAACCGACTGTGCGTGCGTAATTGGAACTTGAGGCTGATTTCTCCTCCTTTTTAACTTTGCTTACAGCACCTGCTGCGCATAATTTATAGATATGCGCGGGCGTTATCGATGCTACTGTAAATACACTCGACTGAATATCTTGTCGTTGAAACCTCCTGTCGGCCCAGTGTCTGTCGACCTAATACTTGTCAGCCAAACGTCCGCGCGCCAATTTCCACAGCAAAACATTGTTCTTTCATAAATATTGCCCATCGTTACCAGTCCAAATCATTCTCCAAAACAAAATCGAGAATCCTACCTTGGAAACAACAATATTTTCTTTGAGCCATGCTTGCACAATTCACGCTTATTTCCAGGTGTTCACAAGTGTGTTACGTATTTTTTAATTCATGATCAAATCCGTTTAGTCTGATTCGCCCGTGCCATCAGTTTCATAGCTACATGCACTAATATTCTATATAGGTGGGGAAAATGTTCAGAAAAACACCAAAAAAACTTTTGAAAAAATTCTCTCTCGAGATCATAAATTTAGTCGAGATAAATATCTCAAACTTTCGGACGGCTATCCCATTGTCATATAGATAAATAGATAGATAGCTACTTCCTTGTTCTCTACATTTACATTAGACCGGTTGTATACAAAGCTCTTAACTACATTATTTTTAACTTCTGCTAAACTGCTAGTAAAAGCCGGTTCCTTACACGGTTGTGATACGTTAATTCTCTCACTAACTACAGTTAAATTTAACTACTTTTTATACAACTTGAGGCTGTTGTGTAGGTTATCTTTTGTATCAAATCTGCAACTCAGATAACTCGCAACATTCTAGTAAACGTGCTCTCTGCGTTCAGTGCATGGTCGTATGGATAAAGTGTGTTCGTTTCCCCTTGAACAGCATTTCTTGCTCGGGGGAGTCGAGGTACTTGGCATCCTACCTTTCTTTTGAACCTCGTCTTCACCGCGGCTGAAATGTCTTCGTTTCTCAGCATGTAGAGAAAAATATTTAAAAAACAACTTGTGAAAAAGATCGTGTTCGTGAGGTATTCCACTTGGATCGAGAATGCCGACTGCGACCACTGCAATGCCAACCAAGGTAAAGTCGACGCAAGCAACGTCGCAATAAGATGAACGGACGTGATGTTCTTTTTTTGTTTTATACCGAGGTGCCGTGAGTTGTGGGCTATCTTTCGCTTGTGGCATGACGCGATGTAGCCCATTCTACCATAGCACAAGACTGTTGAGGCGATGTGAACAGTAAGAATTGATTTGGAAGCGAAGCAAAGCTCCTTGAGAAAGGGCCAATGAGTTACCTTTACTTCTGATGTTAAAGGGGTCGCCAAGATTATTCCGTAAAACCACGATGCGATTGCGATGTAAACATGTCGGTCGAAAGTCAGGAGCGCTTGGTAGCGATAGGGATAGAGCACGGATAGAAATCTCTGGTAGCTGATCAGACTCACGATCACAATCGTCATACAGAAGCACAGGCGATTCAGCACGAACGAAACATCGTAAAGCGTGCACCAAGTATTCCTGCCGACAAAGCTCAGAAGGAACGCAAAATACGCGGGAATTGCCAGCAAAGCCGTTAGGAAGTTCAGGAAAACGAAGTTAATCGTAAAGATGTATCGCTTCTTCCAAAGCTGGCGCGTAGAATAAAACACATAAGCGACCGGGACGTTTCCAATTAGTGAAACAAATGAAGAATTAAAAAGTGTCAGCAGAACCGGAATCACTGAGATGTAGTCCAGGGCATTTCCTTCGAAGACGTACGGGAAGTTTCGGCAGCTCTCTTGAGTCTTGTTCAACATTATATTGAGCAACACCTGACTGCAAAAGGCCGACGTTTAGACTTGGAGGCCGGCTTTGAATTAAGTTTTATTAACATGTTGAAATTGCTCATATATGCACGCTTTATAAAAGTTTTCCAAAAACCAGATGTCTCGGCTAGGCGGCTCTTGTAATCGTCAGTTTCCAGTGGCACTTTATAGAAGTTAATGAGCTCATGAATAGAATGCCCGTTAATGATGTTCAGTATAAGAAAAAAGTTTTTTGTACTTTCTTGTAAACATTGTGTAAACTGTATGTGGTTGTAGTATTTCGATGCAGGCTGCATGGATTATGAATTATGAATTACTCGAAATCTATAGCTCTGCAATATATTAATTGCCTTATGATTTTCATTCTTTCCCAGTCCGACCGTGCGGTACAGCTGTTTTTGGAGACTGAGGCGAATAATACAAATTACTACACGGATTCGTTAAGGTAATTATGGCTTCTTTTAAGATGCATACAAACAGGGATGTCTTCTCCTGGCGCGAGCACGTTTTATTTACCGGTTAAACGAGTCAAAGAACTAAAAATTTTGTTTATTTAAGCCTGTATTTTAACATTTTTGTATCCTGTTTTCAAGGAACTGGTCAACTTGTAATTTTGCCGTGCAAAATAACGGTTTAAAAACACACACATATCACTTATTTATGTTAGAATATTATAACATAATATATTATATTATGCATGACATACTATATATACCCCCATGTTATAACATCTCGAACTAACGTTGCCAGTGTAGGTAGTGCAGTTAATAGTACACGAAAGGTACAGGTTCTTTCACTACCTGAATACTAACTTCACTAACGTTGCCAGTGTAGGTAGTGCAGTTAATAATACACGAAAGGTACAGGTTCTTTCACTACCTGAATACTAACTTCACTAACGCTGCCAGTGTAGGTAGTGCAGTTAATAGTACACGAAAGGTACAGGTTCTTTCACTACCTGAATACTAACTTCACTAACGTTGCCAGTGTAGGTAGTGCAGTTAATAGTACACGAAAGGTATAGGTTCTTTCACTACCTGACTACTAACTTCACTAACGTTGCTAGTGTAGGTAGTGCAGTTAATAGTACACGAAAGGTATAGGTTCTTTCACTACCTGAATACTAACTTCACTAACGTTGCCAGTGTAGGTAGTGCAGTTAATAGTACACGAAAGGTATAGGTTCTTTCACCACCTGACTACTAACTTCACTAACGTTGCTAGTGTAGGTAGTGCAGTTAATAGTACACGAAAGGTACAGGTTCTTTGACTACCTGAATACTAACTTCACTAACGTTGCTAGTGTAGGTAGTGCAGTTAATAGTACACGAAATGTATAGGTTCTTTCACTACCTGAATACTAACTTCACTAACGTTGCCAGTGTAGGTAGTGCAGTTAATAGTACACGAAAGGTATAGGTTCTTTCACTACCTGAATACTAACTTCACTAACGTTGCCAGTGTAGGTAGTGCAGTTAATAGTACACGAAAGTACAGGTTCTTTGACTACCTAATACTAACTTCGCTAACGTTGCCAGCAAGGCCGTAGGAAGATGAAAAAAGTTAGGGGGGCTCTTCGACCGCTGAAGGCACAAGTGCTGCTAGGGGGTCCGGGGACACGCCCCCCAGAAATTTTTTCTATTTTTAGCACGCTTAAACATGTTTTTCTGCACTTTTGAGGTTAGTTTTACCATAATTATTGGATTAAGACATGTGTAAGACTGTAAACCATTAAAAACGTGCATTTACTTCTAGACTCAACGATGATTTTTAGGGGGGCTCAGCCCCCCTGCCTTTGAAGTTAGGGGGGCTCGAGCCCCCCTTGCCACCGTGGTTCTTACGGCCATGGTTGCCAGTGTAGGTAGTGCAGTTAATAGTACACGAAAGGTACAGGTTCTTTGACTACCTGAATACTAACTTCACTAACGTTGCCAGTGTAGGTAGTGCAGTTAATAGTACACGAAAGGTATAGATTCTTTCACTACCTGAATACTAACTTCACTAACGTTGCCAGTGTAGGTAGTGCAGTTAATAATACACGAAAGTACGGGTTCTTTGACTACCTAATACTAACTTCGCTAACGTTGCCAGTGTAGGTAGTGCAGTTAATAGTACACGAAAGGTACAAATTCTTTGACTACCTGCAACGTAATCTGAAAATCGTCGTCTCGAGCGCTGGCTCTTCATCGGGAAGACGGTAGAGATTAGTAGAAACGTTGTCTTTCACTTTATCGTCTCCGATAAGTATAGTAAAAGAACCCATACATTTTGTGTGCTGTCCGCGGGTTACTATTTTGTTCAGTCCTACTCTCGTAATTCAAACGATTGAGAATTCAATCTAATGGATTGAATTTTCAATCTTTTTGGGATTGTTTTTTGGGATCATACGTTTTCTATTGAAAAGTAATCTAACTGAGTGACATATCTCAATCGATTGGAATACTGAAAGATTTTCCCTCAATCTATATTCAATCTATTAGATTAAAAAATAGTCTGTTAGATTGAACAATTCTTCAAACTTTTGAAAGATTGAAAAAAATCCCTCAAGCCAATATTTTAAATAAAGAGAGTAGACATGCAACTCCGTGGGATCCAACAAAGTACTCTCAATTTCCTTGTCTGACATGTATTAAATTCATCATGTAATTCGATGTCTTTCATTTTCCAGGGCGTGTCTGGTGGCAGCCATACGCTCATCGGGTGCCTCGCAAAGTACGATCAAGTTAGTGGCGACAAATCTCATTGCTAATGGCAAACTTGACGGTAAAGTTGGCATGGTTTAGGCTCCGTACAGACGAGCGAGTTTTCCTTGACAAGTTTTATTTGCCCGTGTGTACGCGAAAAAATTGACAATTTTTCTTTGGTTTAAAAGCTAGTCGTACCAGCTTTTCGACAAGAAAACTTAATTGCTCGCGTGTACGTGCAACAAGGAACAGTTGACACTTGACAAGGGAATTTTTGTTTACGTACTTCATGCGGCCTCGTAAGAAAAAATGTTATCAAGGAAAACTTGCTCGTCTGTAAAACTCTGTTACTTGCATACAACTATATATACTCGAATTCAATTATTTATTAAAGTTTGCGAAATATTTTTCCAGTTTCTGTTGTGACTCGAAATATCCACACCGGGCAAGGTGAAAAATATGCCTGATCTCGGCAGGATCGAACCAACAATCGGATTGCTAGCCTAGTGCTCGCACGGCAAAGGTCCTGGTTTGGGCTATCAATGCAAACTGCAAAGCTCGTAGACTCGATTCCCACCGTGGTCAGACATATTTTTCAGCTTGTCGGCGTGGATATAGAATTCAGAGTAACAACACAAACGTCAATTTCACCTGGATGTGATAACGAAGTAATCTAATCTTCCTGCCTCGCGCCTTTTTTCGCGCCTTTTTTCGCGCCTTTTTTTCGCACCTCGCGCCTTTTTTTGCGCCTTCCGCCTTTTTTTCGCGCCTCGCGTCTTTTGGTGCCTTTTTTTCTCGCCTCGCGTCCTTTTCGCTAAAAGTTCATTAAATTATTCTTAAAAATTACCCATTATCATCTTTCAATGAATATGGAGAAAGAAAGTTGCTAAACAAGTGACTTTATTATTCTTTAACTGGAACGATAACTCAATAACGCCGGTTTTTCACTAGCGAATTTTGTCCGGCAATTGTTTTATCTTGTAAGCTCTCAACTAGAACAAATTAGATTTTTAATAAATAATTCATTTCAATTTGGGTAGTGCCGTACACATTTCACATCGCGCCAAAGCAATCGCCAGCAAAAAATCGGCTTAAGAATGCTGTGTATTGAATCTCACAAGCGTAAGTTACGTCCAAAGTCATGTGTCATTAGTCAAATGTCTGAAAATAACATGGGCAGAGACAAGAACAAAACATTGGAAAGACGAGGGTCATTTCAGGATGCACATCTATAGTTAGCACCGAGGAAGAAGATTTTTGAAATTTAGGCTCCTGGAAACGACCCTACCGTCCTTTACGGCATAGAGTATTATAAGGAATGTTTAAAAATCTAGGAAATGAATTGCATGTTGTGAGCGAACAAACTAAAATGAACTAATAACGACGTCTTGCCCGAAAAATTAGGCGGGGGGGGCAGAATTTCATCACAATTGATAACACAAATTTTCCCAAACTCGTCGGAATTTCCAATCTACTGTCGAAATTGAAAAGAATCATTAAAAATCTAGTGGACAATTTGCATGATAGACTAAAGGTCGAACTAGAAAGGAAGAACGAAATTTTTACCACAGTTAGAAAGAGCATCTTAGAGTTAGTAGAATTGCAAAGTTTGGTTGCGAAATGTTGAAAAATACGGAAAATATAGCCCTGGGAAGTCTGCAAATTTTGTATATATTTTTATTACACGCGCGAAAAGTTACCATTTTTGAGCTAAAATTGCGGAGAAAATGGTAATTTTTTTAGTACACATAAAAATCAAGATGAATTGTCTAAATTCTGAATATAGGTTTCAAGGGGTAAAGGATTTATCGTCATGAAATTAACCATGAGTGAAAGAACTATAGATTTCTGTTTGATAACGTGGGCCTTGGAACGTTAAAATAAATAGAATAAGATCAGAATTATGTTGAAATCGCATTTACCCTGATTGCAATTGCGGTTGGTAGAAAGGTATGTTCATATGTTTTCGTGTGTTCATTTAGAGGGTGTTCAGTTGCTGTGTATGATAGATAAGGGTTTAGACGCCTGTCGATATTTACAGACTTACGGCAAATGGCACCAAGCAGCTTGGCTAGCCAAGGTTTGTGACTGATTGTAAAAATTACTGCAGTGAAAAATGCAATTGCTGTTCCGAAGTGGTGATTATTACAAAGTATTTTTGTTTTAAAGGGATCATGATAGTAATAATTATATTAATTTTGCAGTTGTTTTTTAACAAATGGCGTTACCCGACCATTGTAGTTTGTACGATCCTTCATAGAGAGTTGTGTGTATCTTCTTTGCTGAGTGTATTTGTAAAAGAATCGTTTTGTCTTTCATAATAGGCCACACTGGATTACAACGATTGCGCAGAAGTGATGCGCAGATGGATTGAACATCTTTCTGGCACTCAGATCAGCCAGCAGGTATTATGCGCAGCTAAAGTCGACATTGTTATTTTTGTGTTTTGTTTTCGCATTACATTTGTCAGTTGATATTTTGTTGTTTGCTTCAAGAGTCGCGGATTGCTGCTTCACGTGTCGCTTGGACAGTTCAAGAAAGCTTTGCTCATGATATTTGGGTAGGTTTTTGTCTAAAAATATAGACACTCACTATTTGTTGTTATTTTGTTGTTGTTGTTGTTGTCGTTGTCGTTGTCGTTGAACAACCTGTTTAGGGTTGTTCAAGGTTGATGAAATTAAACAGCATTGAACAAAGACTTGCTGCCAACTTTGCTCAATGTTGTCAACAGTATTATTCATTTCAAAACTTGGCCGATCGACTATCCAGTAGCAAATGACAAGACACTGACCAGATACTTGCTTCTTTTCCAGGATGCGTTTCTTTGATCGTGCCGCTCTCTTTGCCGAGGCTTGTTTAGAGTATGGTTTGTTGGCAACGGATGATAGCTCAGTGTGTATCCTTTTTACGCATGCGTCGTCCACCGCTGAGGTCCGTAAGATTCGATCCTGGTTCTGACTGGCGACATAAGCACAAGCTATAAAAGACGAGTGGCGAAACAACGAAGTATAGTGAAGTGTACGACATAAACACAAGCATAAGACTATCAGCATAAGCTTTGGTAGAACGAAAGCAAACTTAGTGTTTATGCAACGAAATTTCACCCCGACGTTTTTTAAACCCCAGTGTAAAGACAGTGGCGGATCAAGGGTAAGTCAAAATAAATTGTAGCAGCTCAATTTTAAATTCAAAATAACTTTATAGCAATGTCATAGGTTATGAATTTCAAAAGAATAAAATCTAACCAATGAAGTTGCTTTGAAGGTATTTTAAAATGTAAATATATCCTAGAATGAGCTGTGGTAATTTATTTTGACTTACGTTGTATCCGCCACTGTGTAAAGATAACGTAAAATGGGTTGGTAACTTCTTTTACAGAAGTTCATTGTCTGGCTTCTTTCGTGAGAAATTTAGCTTTGAATAATATGCAAACATACTTATGACATCACAGTACATAACGAATTTTAAAACGACATAGTTTTTTTGAACAATTTAATTTTGTCGAACAAAACTCCAAAATTATAACTTACAAACTCCGATTTGCTGTATTTTAGTGTATTTTCAACTTTTGGAAATTTATCATGGATACTGTTAGAGAAATTCCTACAGCACTAAAAACTCATTATGCACTGTGATGTCATAAGTATGATATTTGCATATTATTCAAAGCCAAATTTCTCGCGAAAGAAGCAAAATGATGAACTTCTGTAAAGGAAGTTACCAAACTATTTTACGTTAACTTTACACTAAAGCCATCAAACTTTGGGGAGAAATTTCGTTGCATAAACACTTCTTTCTGCTTTGGCTTCGTAAACCTCTGAGGAAAAATTATCCTTTGTTTGCCTATATTGCTTATGCTTAAGACGGTAGTGAGGATCATACAGGCTTTATACAAACGACATTAGCTAAAACGTCCTGAGTCCCAACCCTCTCGTGAAAGTCACGCGTTTTCTCTTGGTATATTGGGTGGTCTTTTTTGACAGGGTGGCTAGAATTTCATTAATTCTTGGAAGGTTTAGATCAGACATCATTGCCTTTCCTTTTGTCAGTCGTGTGTATGGTAAAAAAAGAACATCTCTGACCAAAAGCAATGTTGTGCTGCCCACGTTGTTCACAGTTCAATATTGTTGTTCAGGGTTGCTTGCACTTTACGTTGTGTGAATATAGGTGCTATTAGGAATTACAATTGTTTTCTTTAATACGTGAAACAGCTTTGCTGCTTGAGTCGGTGTTTACGGAGTATGCCCGTCACCTCTACACCATCGGATTACTGAATGCGGCGAAATATTACTGCACCAAAGGGGGAGAAGAAGGGAGACGACTTCTAGATGATATATCCTAAATTTTTGAGCAAGATGGGCTGTGCTACCATGCACAACAGGAGAAATTTGATTAAAAACTGGATATGCTAAAACAAGGGAAACGACTTAGGGAACCTGATCGTGTGAGGCTACTTGGAAAGGCTAGCCTATGGCTGATAAAATTGAATGATAGGATTTCTATTTCTGTTTTAAACACAACATCTGCAGGGAAAGTTGTTCAAAGCTGGTTTAGCGTTAATCCCGGATTAAATTTAACTGACTGTTCATGTTTGTGTATCTCACTAGATCCATTTCTTGTAAGATTTGAGACGAGAAAACTTCAATGGATCCAGGCAAGATTTTTGAAAAAAAATATTTGCAAGTTTAGAACTAGGCTCTCAGAAAATATGCCTTAAATTTTGAGTTACCCAAGGGTAAAGAACCTGTTTTTAAATAACTGGCCCCTGATTTTTAATTTTCAAATCGATATTGATTATTCAGCATATTTTTTCCTCTTGGCGGCTTGATCAACGCTGACGGAAATGTTTCTCGAGCACTAGAAAATGTCCCTCGCCACATGAAAGCATTGAAAATGTACAAATAAATTGAATAGAAGAAGAGATGTTGATTGGGCTTTAAACTGTTGATGTGGAACTTTACAAAGGCGATGTACTGTTTCCACGTTTTATACAGTAAATTTATGTCAGTTTCATTTGACCAAATATGCTCTTATTTTTGTTTTATTGTCCGCCCTCGCATAAAACAGGAAACCTAACAGGAAGTCAAGCGATATACAACAATACGTGGCCGCACAAATAATAATCGTGAGGCAATCATTAAATGCATATTGTTGGAAAGTTTCAGTAGATTTTGGCCGTCACCTGACATTGTAGTAAACTACATGTATTTCATTGAAATAAAAACAGTCAAAACACTCGTTAGTTTGTTTTTTCCTGTGACAATTCATGTGACTGGCAACTCTTGTCAAATCCTTTCTCGCTTCACCCGGCCTTAAAATCTTATTTTTTCCACGTCCTTTGAATCTTATTTTCTCCTGAGCTTTGAAGTGACAAACACAAGAGATCAGTATTTTCTGTAATTCTTATCCTTCCAAGGTTACGAAGATGTTGTTTCTATTTGTGAATTGATCAGTAGTAAAATTTTTCAGGTCACGATGGGTTGGCATTGAGGGAGCAGCAAGTGGTCAGACTATATGAGTGGGAAGGTGAAATCATAAAGGATCGGGACCGCCCTAATGAGGGGGACCGCCTTAATAAGCGATAAGTTTTCCTCGTATGAATACTTTAAGAGGATGCCGACTGAAAATACGTAAAGATCATTGAATAGCATGTTCCACAAAAAGACATCGCTGCAAGCTCCTTCAGTTATTGCGGGTTTAATTAACATCTTTACCAAAAGGATCGAGTTCATTTGCAAAGTTAGCAGCTGGGGAGAAGACCCTGAGAATCAGGTTGTTGTAAAGTCAGTCTTTGTTCGTCTAAATAATTTTTTTGTGGTAATACGCTATATACTTTTAGTTTCTTAATAGAATTGGTGCGTTTGAATAATCTCTAATACTCCAGTCAGGCGTTCCAATTCTCGGGTTTCGCGTGACGTCATAGATTTCATAATCGAGAGACACAAACATTGATGTTCATTGTATACGTTGGCCTCGTGTTTGGTAGCAAAAACGTGCAATTTCATATCGTAATTTGTTAGAAGCGCTTGTATGCATGTGCAGCAGTACCACTTGAGTTTGGCCCAGGCCCCACCAGGACCCCACCCAGATTCATCTCACATGGCGTAGTGAGCCAAGATAAGGAAGATCTGGATCCTTATTTGGGAGATCTCCCCAGCAGTCCTATTATATAATTATACCCCAACATGGAAATTAAATTCAAAAATTATATAACATTCTGTGTGTGAGGTAACTTCCTTTGATTAAAAGGTTGCCGCGGCAACAATGACGAATCCGAAAGCCCTCGCGGGTAAATACACGTGTTGAGCAATCCTGCACACGCATTCGACGATTTGGGCGAAGTGGGCACTGATCTCGATCCCTCGCAAAAACGCATGGACGAAGAGAACGTTAGCCAATATGGTTTACCATTTCGACAATGGAAACTGAAAGAACTGGTGAACTTGAGCGAGCAGATGATGGAGGAATCCGAGTATGAATCTTTGCCAACGGAGAATATTGGCGTGCACATGATGGCGGGAGCTTTTGCTGGAATTATGGAACATTGTGTAATGTACCCAGTGGATTTTGTCAAGGTACTAAATACTGCCTCGGTTTGTTTGCATGATCACGTTTGATCGATTTCCTAACGAGTCCGCTTATGGCAGTCTATTGCATAGGCGAATTCATGGTTTGCCGAGGCAAAAGGTTACATATATCACCGTTATCTACGAATTCGTGATGTTCCACGAATGATTTGCCCTCTTAATTACAACTTAAGTCTTGATATTTTAATGTGCAAATGATATATTATTTAAAGCTTGTTTATCTTAAACTTGAACCTGCTTCCCCCAATTTGATACCTTGAGCTTTGAAAGTTCTAATTTAGGCACATTTCCCCTCTTTGTGATCACAGTATGTGATACATATAAATTAAATGTTTCAAAATTTATCATATTGCATTTAAGAGTTACGGAATGACACTGCTAATTTTATAATACAAAGCTGCAATTTAACCAAAATTATAATGGCCATTGTTAAAAACTCTATCAATTCCATGTTTCTATACTTGTATCATGGTTGTAAGATCATTTACTGAATAAAACTGGGTGCTCAAACAAATATTTGAAAAATTACGTAACTATATTAAGAATAAATTACAACCACATTTTGAAGCAAGAAATATGTTTTAGTTTAGACTGTGATTTTTAGTTGTGATGAGCGATAAACATTCTTGTATGTAGCTAAACTGTGATTATGTTTTAAATGTAAATATCAGTAATCCTTGAAGTCACACTGGATGGGCTAATTTGGTCGACTGAAGAAAACTACTTACTGTAATAATTAAGGTTCCATTCACAAGAAAGGCACCTGTATACCTGTATATTTCTCTAACAATACCCTTGCCTGGATAAAGTTGTCTTATTGTTTCATTTTGACAATCCCAGTTGAAGAGTTTTACATGTATGATAAAATCTCAAACATTGTTGGTGATGGTAGATGCAGTTAAAGCACACAAACTTATTGTAAGGATATTTCACCACCTAGATGATGTAAACAACTCTGAATGAAGCTCTTAATGGCTTAGCTGGTGTAATAACCAATTGTGCGAAGAATGGTACATGTATACATGGTTTTTATATTAAAAGTATGAATAAAGATATAAAGTAGAAAATAGAAACCCTCGTTTAACATTGCTGTTTCAATAAATGCTAGTAAATAATTAATTGTTGAGTGCTAGTAGCAGTGAAGTGATTGCATTTTACATTGCATTCATTAATGTTTAGCAGGTACATGTTATCAGCCACTCGTAAATTTATTTCAATATATTTATTTCAATATATTTCGTATATTGGCTTGGCAATGCTATATATATCTGATCAATATATATGAAGAGCCCTCTTTGGGTGAATTCTGACAATTGATATTCCAATGAATAACATTATTCCAATGAATAATAACATAGCTATTCACATCCTGTGACTAATGAACCAAATTGATTTTGATATTCACTAAATATGAATTGCTAAGACTTGCAGCATATATCAGCCCAAAAAACCATGGACAAAATCTAGGCATGATAATATTCTGGTTGCAAGAAATGCGCCAGGCAAAAATCATATTGTGTGATTACTGGAGCTGAATGGGACAAGTTGTACACATGATGTTTTTTGTTTTGTATATAATTAAGAAATAGATTTTATTTTTGCATGCATCTGTACTGTAGTTGATCGCAAATGACATCATGGCATGCAAAGAACAAAAAAGTACTGCGCAAAACGAAATCTAGTGCCGTGACTTTTTGTTCTTCACGTGCAAAGATGTGTTCTGTAATCTATTACAATAATCTACCCTGTAAAAATGAGAGAAAAACCCTAAGTACATAAAAAAGTACATCATGCCATCTGGGGACGTCAACGCTGTGTGTGTACTAAAGAAAGAGACAGCTCCCGACGAATGAATATACTGAATGAACTCTCATTATTGTATAAAAATATATAAGATGTGAATATAATTTTCTATGAAAAGGATGAATGAAAGGCATTCATTGCTACAAACGTTTTTGGAAATGTATTTGAAACCAATGTTTCCATTTTTAAAAACTAAAATTCATTTTAAATTTTTAAAAAGGAAATTTACAAAGAAAACAGGTTATTATAATGTTGCTGTAAGCATTTATATTATTTTATTGTGCTTGTTTAGACTCGGATGCAAAGTCTACGTCCGAACCCGAATGCCATTTATCAGAATGTTGTCCATGCACTGAAGACAATCACAAAGAAAGAAGGTGGGACAACTGTAATCCGTGGAATAAATATCGTGATGGCAGGCGCTGGTCCTGCCCATGGCGTCTATTTTGCTTCGTATGAAGTTGCAAGGAAAGCTCTTGGTAATGTGAGATCAGCATCTGGACAAAATAGTGCTGTAGCAAATGGTATGTTTACAAAGAAAACACAGCTGTGCAAAACACTGCTTGAGAAAAATGCCCCAGGATTTGTTGAGTAAATTTGTTTTTATTTCTTTTCTTTCAGCGGTTGCAGGAGCAGCTGCAACACTTTGCCATGATGCTGCAATGAATCCTGTTGATGGTAAGAAATCCTATGAACTTTGTTCATTATTCACTGTGAAACACCACTAATCAAAAATATCTCTCTCGCTCTCTCTCAGTGAAACATATTTGTATACCCAATTCAAAGTCCACCAACTGCGTACCATGATACAGGGTACTAAATGCATTTGTTTATCATTAGTATTGTGTACTCAATTGTACAAACCAGAATACTAATGGTATTGTATTGTTTTATACCAAATGACAAACTAAGAATATTTAATCCATGATATTCACTGTATTCTGTATGAAATAATAAATAATTTTGAATATAACTTAAAAGTTATGTTAGTATTCTGCATCAAATCTATAGAGAATGGATTATTAGTGTTCTGTATTAATGACCATAGTAATGATGGAATAATTTTTTTCCTTGCTGCTGCAAGCAAATACTGTGAAGAAAATGTTGCTGCAGAACTATAGCTATTGAGAAAATATGACTGTCCATATTTAACAAAATGCTTTTGTATGTAGCAAGTTGTTCTCATAGTCTTGTGTAGGACCTCCATGCAATTTCCTGCAAGAGCTCGTCAATTTCCTGTGCTTGTTTATTTTCCCCACAGACTTAATGCAAGCTGTGGATGTTAATGGCCTGATTTAAGTTTGTCGTCAACTTGCATCAAGCCAGTTGACAACTTGCAGCAGACTTGTCATCATCAAGCCAGAGCAAGTGATGCGAACACATCCTGACATCGGTTTGATGACTGCCTGCAACGGCCGTCCGACCGTCCTAGTGACACCTACTTCTGAATTTAGTCGGCTATAGTAGACGGCCACGGACGCCAAAGGCACTATTTTCTTTAAGATAGAAAATTACAACTTGTAATGTTTGTTGAATACCTCGATTTATAGTCATATGCTGTTCATATAACTTATCAATGGTATATATTTTTATTTCTTATCCTTTTGAAAACACAGTGTGCCTAAATATGACTGACGGAATTAAAATGTAACTCCGTAAAAACAAAAAATTGCGGCAACATCCCAAAACACATGCTTTTGTCCGACCACGCCCACAAAAATACGAGACGACACCCACAAACATATTTGGACGGCCAGATTTGGAATCCTGGCTAACACCCTGACTGCAAGGTAACAATCCTGCATCAGACTTGCTGCAAACTTCTACTTTTTTGCAATTAAAAAGTCTCAAATGTCTTTTTTTAAATTTCTTTGACAGTTATAAAACAACGAGTACAAGTGTATGACAGTCCTTATCGAGGGGTTGTGGATTGCACAAGGCATGTGTGGAAAACTGAGGGCATTACCGCATTCTACCGGAGCTACACGACGCAAGTAACAATGAACATTCCGTTTCAAAGTTTGCACTTTGTCGTCTACGAGTATATGCGGGAGTGGTTGAACCCGCAACATAATTACAATCCAAAGACACACCTGGTTGCGGGTGGTACCGCGGGCGCGTTTGCTGCAGCGGTCACAACCCCGCTCGATGTTGCAAAGACATTACTAAATACCCAAGAGCAGGACGCTGTGGGCGCCATAATGAGCCAAGGACATAAACAGCCTTTTGTTACAGGTATGATTGATGCAGTTAGGACTATATACAGACTGCAGGGGTTCCGTGGTTACTTCCAGGGGCTTCAAGCAAGAGTTCTGTACCAGGCCCCGTCGTGCGCGATCTGTTGGTCCTCGTACGAATTCCTGAAATTCTGGTTCATTCCTGAAGACGAATGTCAGCGCATGGAAGTCGAAATTAGTTCCTGAGGAGTTTCCTAGAAAGGCGTATTAGATACAGGAAATATACTACTTGGGAAAAAAATCGTAGAATTTTTATTATAGAATACTAGAAAACTGAAGGTAATATGTGAGCGACCTTGTACCTTGTACCCAGGGCATTGAATGTCAGAGTATTGCAAATGAAAACTTGCCATTAAAAAGTAAATTGGCAGCATCTCAATTTTAACCGATTGGTTGTGGTACAGGAATGAACTGAAAATAACTGGAACCCTCGAATCATAAACAGTTGAAACACTCGATTCGAGACACTCATCGCTGGATATATAGTTATAAAAAATGAAGCTAACTATCAATGCAAACGAACTGAAATTTGTGACTATATCGCAACCAGGTATATAATCCGACATAAGGTCGTGAGTTTCAACATCAGACCACCCCTGATGAAGACACTAGACCGGAGTGTCGAAACGTTGGGTCGTGAATGTAATCTTTGTTCGGTGATTTCATTCATTTAACAAAAACCAGAGTAGCACTTATTATGTCGGTATCAATGCAAAGTTTACTCCCGCTGACCACCGAGCTAGTGTCGTAAAATTTGCGCGATACATCGCGGGCAAAAGGCAAAACGCAATTTTGAATTATGTCCAAATTAGGACTTGTTTCATGACAATGAACATAGGTAAATTTAAACTCTACCAGTGAGCTTGCAGAAAAAGACTGGGACGGGCTCTCAAGTTTGGCTTTATATTTCCAGTCGTCGATAACGTTCCGGTTATTTTCAGTTCTCTGGGTAAAAGACGGATCAATCAGAGCTGGTTTTGATATAATAAGTCAGTCCGGTACTCAAATTAAAATATTCAACAAACGAACAGCCAGACAGGTTGAATACCCAGGAGCCAAGGCATATTGGTGCGTGGGGGGGGGGGGGAGAGTAAGAATCAAAGTTAGTCGGGTGGGAAAGGTGAGTTGAATGTTGAGTAAGTAAACCCTGGGTTTTCTCGATGTTTATTATCACCGGTAGTACGTCTTGACATCTCTGGGCATCATCCTCGGCGTGCTCGAAAGGTTCAGATGGTTGTTGGAAGTCCGTACTCTTAGAAATACAAACCCTGTTACCGAAGCTAATAATTCAGCGTTCAACACCTCTCGTGCTGCCAATCGAATCGTCCATCCTCGTATATCAAGCTAGCTCGCTCCTAACATTATGTGGCCGTTGAAGAGCTAAAGGACTTATTAGCTGGCTTTGGATTACAGTATGTGCATTTGTACGCGGAAGACTGCTGTTACTCATCGTGAGACATGTGGAAAAACGAAGCTGGAGGTCATGTGTATTCACGGCTGGCGATGTCGTACACTCTAGCTGGCGTCTGTCCAGACACGCTGGTGTCTGTCGAGACATGCTGATATAGACGCTGATATCTGTTCTGCGACCAAAGAGGTTAGTGGTATGAAAACTGTGTTTTGAAATCATTGATAATTCCTGAGCACCAAGTCTCTCCATTTTTCTCACACGATGACACTGGGCAACTGGTGAATGAATACAGTGAAGTAGTGCTGGGACTGGGCAAAAATATATTCAACAGCCCTATGATATTAAATTATGATATTATTAATGCTTTGAGATTATTTTCAAACCAAATATTCGGATTAGAAGAGATTTCAAGTTCTTGCAATTTGCTCCATTGCCTCGTCTGGGGCTAAGACACGCTGCTCGGATTTGAGATCAGTGCAGATATTAGAGACTTTAAAAAATGTTGGAACAGTGAATTCGGTTAAAACGGTAACTGGTTAGTAGCTTTCCTTGGGTCAACAGAATTCCAGTAGCCAATTTCGTACATGCAAAATTTGCTCTATGCATGTCAATAACGACCGTTATGCTACGAGGTACACGGCATTTTGATGGAAGTTGAAATACACTTTCAGGTATGGATTTAAACCTGTTTCTCATTCGCTTCATTGTAAGTGCCTGCTGTAAACGTGTCAAGGCGGTGCGTTATTAACATTTCAGTCCTAGTACAGCCACACTTTACAGCAAGAAATATGATTTCGCATCAGTTTCATTAGCGTTACGACAAATGGAACCAAGTTTTATTTCAATACTAAAATTCGGATGATCATCTAAGTGCACAAACATTTAAAAAAGCTAAAAAATATTCACAATATATATACTTAAAATTCCAAGTGCTTAATTTTACAGAATTATGATACAATTTCCTTTGGTCGAGACTGGATTCTATTTTAATGCCTACATCTGTACTGTTTGGTGTTGATTTCCAAATACTCGTCTTCCCAAAATGATGAAAAATCCATGGGAATTGTCATGCTGTTATGTTAGCCTTAAAAATACAGCATACGCATATCTAGTTTCTAATGCTGAGGTCTATTCGTCCGGTAAAACGACAATCCTCAAGCAGGCTTCGGGCCAACTGTATTCTCGAGGAAGTTGAACCTAAAAACATACAAAAAGACAATACATTACTTTTGCGACGGTTGAAGACTTGTAGCGTATTTTACTGGTCTCTTATGGTAATGGTTATTCTGAAGTACTTCATCTTATTGTGCTTAATCTTTGTGGTGCAGCTGTGTTATGCTTGAATGAAGGACTGGGTTATTTTAGGGCGAGTTTTTCCATCATGCTTGGCTTGGAAGTAGGGATTTGGCTTATTACTAGTTTTGTTTTTCCTGCTGGTGTCTCCAACATTGTCTTAGTTTTACACCTGTTTGTGTGTTGGCAACTCTGAACTTATTAAAAAGGTATATTTATTCAGGACGTTGAAAAATAGACCAAATGCACCCTAGGAAGTTAAGGTTTTCAGGTTTTGTTTAATACCATTTTAATACCTCTTCTGGATGAGCGAGTTCATCAAGATCTTTCTCAAGTTTCCCAATTAATTCGTCGCCTACAAAAAGCTAAAAAGAGCGAGTATTCAGGAGCTAGTTTGAGATTAAGCTGATAAGTTCTTGAATTTGGAAACGAAAAATGGAAGATCCTTGGTGGATGATGATGATGATTTAAATGTCAGTAGGTTTTCGTCTATCGTTGATCGATGAATTACAATATAAACTTATGTTAGCAATTACCTGTAACCAATTACCACACGCGGAGTAGGGATGTTCTTTGTTGGCTATTGCCCCAGTGACAGAGCCAGACACTAGCGTGATTGCGATGTCTGTGCTGGAACTTTGAAATGTGAAGTGTCTGCCATGTCGTAAACGACCTCTGCAAAATAAGAGTAATGCAGTCAGAATGACCTTCTAATAAGGTAGAATGAAACTGTCTTACAGATACACTGACTGTAGTATAATTTTGAACACCTTGGGTTTGGAGCTGGTCATCTTTATGTGTTGCGATAATTCCGCGTGTCTAAGTGGTATTTGGCGTATGAGCTGGCAACCGTCGAATTTCATTGTCTATTTTCAATATCAACGGCGTTTACTTTTCAAGAAACTTTGATGTTTTAAGCAAGTTGATTTTAATAGAAGTCACGATGTTAAATATGTGGTATTAATGTGTTATAAAAAGTTTATTTTTCTCTTGAAACGAAGTCTTTGAAAGCGAAGATTTGATTACAGTGGTTTAATAATGTCTTGTCATTACTAGCTGTTGATTACTTTGTTATATCTCTGCCGTCTTAAACTAGTGAAGACAATAAATGAATAGGAAAATTTTCCAATACTTTTTAAGAGTTTCATTGAAATTTGAAACCACTACTATTTCACAGGTTTTTAGGAAAAAGAATGATAAAGAATGCTGCTAAGTCCAGTCCTTGTACTTTGTCGTGTGTTTTTTAAAACGTTTCTGCACTTCCTAAAGTTGAGGCCCCTAACTTGAGCACGTGAGTGATTGGACTTCAACGTCTAACGTACCTGAAAGCAAGCGGCAACAGACTTGCTGCCTCTATGTTTAATCTCACGCAGACACCTCGACATGATCGAGTTCTGCTGATCTCGCTCGTAGCAGAGCTACACGCCGAACTCCGGTCCATTGTCGCCTCTCCTTTGTAATGTTGTCTCGACATGGTACTCGAATCAATTGGTGGAAGAATTGAAAATTTGTTAAAGTTCTGATTTCTCATTGCATCAATCATTCGTGGTGGTTGTATAATGGAGGACGAATTGCTGTAGTTCGTTTCGTTCGAACTATTCTTGTCCTTAAGTTCTTCCCAGTAACATTTTGCATTCACCCCGCTCAGCGTTGAGCCTTCGCGTTCCAGTCCTCGAGTTACTTCTTCCTTAAAAAAGTAAAGTCACACACTCACTTAATTACATGACATCGTCATAAATGTCGTCGGGCGAATTGAGTCGCAAACCTACAATCCTGGCAAAAAATTGTATAGAAAGAAAGCCTAGAAATATATCATGGATTAAATTCGACTACCTCAATTTCTCTCATTGTTTCATCCTTTGGTCTTGGCTAAATCCACTCATTGATGAAGTACTTAGTTCTATTTTAATAGTTGAATACTTTCGCAGGCGGAACGATGATGAAAATTCAAACAGTTTTTTTATAGTGTTTTAAAGTTTTCGGATGACCGCATGTTCAGTAATGTGTTGCAGACTTAATGTGATGAATCTAAATATGAACAATATGCTAATTTAACATACTTTTAACGACGAGTCCAGTTCAAAAATACTCTCCGTCCTATCCATGTCGGTTATGAGCCAAGGACCTCCTGCACTGAAGTTAAAAGACAATGACCAGATTAGGATAGGCAATTCGTTGCTAAATCATTCCTAAAAGCAAACGTCTTCTATATTCTTTCACGACCCAGTTTTGGGATCGTGTTTGTAGTCTTCTCCCTGTCTGGCCATGTCAAAAGATTTGGTCATATACATGTACATACTGTACCATACTGTACTACTACATACTGTAACAGTTATTTGAGATTCGAAGCCAAAGAAAAACATGTTCGATGTTTTTTCAAAATTATGTCTATTTTGAAAGAAACGGTAGATATTTCTCCCAAAGGCAATGAACATTTGTGCTGAATCACCTACTAAGGAATTCGTCGTAAAAGTTCTAATATAGAAGAGCCATTCCATTGTTGGGCAGCGTGTAGTTCCTCGTCACATATTCCCACAATCTGTAAGCCAATAGCATAACAAAATGAGATAAAGCGGCATGGATACTGGTAAATAGTGTACTGAATGTTGAGATGTTTAAACAACGCGTGAACGTTTGAATTCCCAAACATCGGAACTTAAAAACTCTCCGCAATAAAAATTAACTTGTCGCATAGTTCCATATGTACGGTGTGCTGTCATGCACCATCACCAACTCGTACTCACCTGGACGAAATGCAATGTGCCCAAACTTGATTGTGTTTTCGTCAGCTGTGCATCTTCTGCGAGCAATATGTGTCTTATGTTCGAGTTACTGTAAACGTGCATTCGCGAATGCGTGCGATCCAGTGGGATGTTCCAGGAAACGTGATCGCCAATTTGTAGGATGTTATCTGAAAATACAGTTACAAAATAACGTTGATAGGCGAGTTTTTGCCTCAGCACATTTAAGGTCAAAATTTGCAAAGCACTGTACTCATGGGCAATCAGCGATAATGGTCGTCGCCGACGCATGAGACCCAGGCATTATAAATAACGCTCCTGTCAACAGAGCTCTTACTTGTGCGAAAAACGTATTTTGCCAATTCTTGCATGAGTTCAGCTGGCCAAGAGGGCGGCATCATTTGTCCAGGTTCTTTCTTAAGCCTGAATGTTAGCTCGAGCCCAAAACCACTCAAACCACGAGCGCCTCGAAATCTAGACGCAAATTGCAAAGTGAAACGACAGATTAATGTGCCATATTTTATTCTTTTTCCTTGTTAGGGGTAAGGTAAAATAGATAAAACTGAAAACGCGCTAATATTACCATTAGCGCGTTTTGAGTTTTTTTTTATCTATTTCTTTTGTGAGCTGCAAAACACTACTACGAATAACAAAGGCTCTGCGGATGAGGGCTAGAGAGATCAATATATGATACAAAAGAATATTTTGAGCGTATGATTTGTCAACAGAACATTTGACTAATTAATGTATCTACCATCTATACGTACAGACAGTACAGTAAGTACAATGGTCAAAAGTTTACCAACCAAAGTAGTTAAAGAACTAGATTCGTATTAATCTAATCTATCTAGAACTAAATTCGTATGAATCTAGTTTGTCATATCTCTGAGGATGGTTCTGAAGTAAAGGTAGTTAAAACAGCTTTAATAACTTAGACCAGCTTATATATTGTTGCTGCAATGATGGTATCAACCATTTGATATGCACAGTGTTTCCTACCACCAATACAAATGATGCTAGTGACTGTGGTACACTGTCTGAACTGGCATTACATGGTACATACTCGTGAACTCTGCCATCTCCATGTAAATCCGAGAGCCCTGAGCTTACATAGTGCCAGTGAGGTGGAATCCCATGTAGAGGATTGCCAGGATTAGAAAACATGCTGATGAAGTCTAGAGGATCAGGACCACCTAACCTGTCCAGATAAAAGAAAAATACATCAAGGCCAAATGAAGAGAGGGAGCAACTCTTGGCCTATCTTTACATCCAGCCCACAAAACTAAATAACAAGATTCAGATTTGACTTCCATTACTGCTAGCTTAATCAACTGTGTTTAGCTACCCAATTCATCTGTCAGGTTTTTCCAACGAGAAAGTAGTGGTAATGGAACTGAAATCCGATTATTGCTATTACTGAAGCAAATATTTTGCAGAATCTTTGTCGTAATTTGGGTAGCAAAGAATTTTTTATGTGATTATTTGAATAACTTATATTTTCTTTTTCATTTCAATTGATTAGATTTAAGTATAGATGATGTCCACATTTGAATATTATATCACTTTGCGGTTGCTATAGTAAACTAAGGAAAATATCACCCGAACCATAAAAATACGAGTCACAATGTTAGATATTGGACATGAACCGTATATAAACACGATCCTATTAATTCATATATTTATGCATAAAATGCGCAATTAAACATTTCTGGGATTGCCGCTCTGTACGGCAACTAAATTGCGCATTATTTGAGTACGGTTAACGAAAGAATTGTTATTTTCACTGCCATTACACGCACCAATATTGTACCTACCAATATTTTACGAGCGCTGTCACTTGTAGTGGATTGGACTGTTCCGGATACGCTTTGCGTAAAGTCGAATATATCGCTGCTAAACCTGGCGGAGTCGGCACGCTCGGTAGAGGAAGGTCCATGGGAGATCCCGTGAGAAAAATATAAAAAGATCAAGATTTAGAGCCAACGTTTCACCGTCAAAATGTCAATAAAATATTATTTCTTTGTTGAATTTTTTCTGCGCTGAAATTTGAGAGTGACGCGATGAGCTACCACTTGTTGAACCTCATCTTCAAAAGTTCATTTTTAAAATTTCCATTTGATTTTATATTTATTTTCATCACACTGCGGAAAATTATTCTCACAAAAGTATTTAATAGTTCTATTCCCCGATGCAAAATGGTCATTGTAGAGAAAGCAGATAAAAATTGAGCAGAAAAATAACTTTCGAACTTTTTTGGAAAATTCCTTGAAAAGAGAATGTTTGTTTTTCTGAAAAGGAAGCGCCTTCCGAGAAGAACGCCAAATTTTCCAAGATGGCGGGTGTTTCAAACCCAACAGTTGAGCACGATGCAAAAACAAGAGGAATTATACTTCATATCGTGGAGCAGATCAAAAGTCAAGGAGTATTCGATAGGTTTAGACGTGACTGTTTAGAAGAACTTGATGGAAAGGTGGGTACACGTATAAAATAGCTTTACGTACAGCACAAAGTAATTGACCCACTTGACTAGCACTAGACACATACTCGAATTACGAAATACATGCGCCATCAAAAGACCTAATCAATGAACGGGAAACAAAAAATCAAAGCAAACGTTATTGCTTACTCCTATTTAGTATGAACGTTATTGCATTTGCATACTGGCACTGCTAGTAGTTACATAACTATTAATCTACTCTTGCCCCAGCCCCCAAGGGTGCAGACATAACCAGGGGCTTGACTGTTTAAGAAAGTTCTTGTCAATTATCCACGCTTTTCTGTGTCTTGAAATAGTCCTTGGTTATGCCTCCACCCCCCCCCCCCTCTCCCCACCTGCCTCATTTGGTTATCACGGCTATGGGCCTGTCTAGAAAGCTTGTATTGTGCAACCAAGATCCGGTTGCACAGTTGTGATGTTTCCTGTACATTTTGTAGTAAATTTTTAAAATCTCAGGCACACAATTTGCAAAGTTAACTTTCCAGTCAGGGTTATGGGTGGAGTGATTATAAATGACACTAGATGTGTCTCATCAAGGGTGAAATTTGGGAACACAGCTATTGGAGGGGGGGGGGGGGGGCAGAGGTTCAAGTCCCAGATGTTCACAATGTTCATTTGAAAAGCACTTTATTTATTTTTCACACAACATTGACAAAATGACCTCAAACAACATTCTGGCTGCCCATTTTTTTTCAAGTTTTCTTGCTTTGGCTTGCCCACCCCTTCAAACACAGGCAACCAACATAGTTCCTCAGGAGGAGTTAATTCAGCTAAAAGGTGTTTGACTGGCATCGGGGTCCTGAATTTCTCCCAATACATGCTTTTCTTTTGTTTTTAAAAAACTAAAAAGTATTGCAGTGTTGTCTGTAGTGTTATTCATAATCTCCATGGCCATGGTTCTATAGCTGCCCAGCTGTTGTATATACAAGAGTGTACCAAGTCCATTCTGTTTAGGGAGGTGTTCCTGTTTAGACTTTTTGATCAGCTCAGCATACCAGTATCAGCCAGTATAGTAAATAGAGGATAGTAAATTGTGGCTAAGAACATGTTTGGCAAAAACATTAGTCTTAGCCTAGCTCTACTGCAATGCTATTTTTGTGCACTCTACAGGAACCTTACAGGCAACTAAAACAGCGAGTGGAAAGTCATGTAGCGACATTTTTGTCCAAGCAAACATTCAGTGCAAATCTACCAAAGAATCAGCTCCGTACAAGCCTTAGGGCCAACATAAATCAGTAAGAAATAGTTTTATTGTTACTGTTAGTCAAAACCTGTCATTAAACAGCTAGTTCTCACAGGAAGTTATACTTAACATTAAGTTATATTAATGTTCTGAGGACGGAACATGACATGTAGTAATTTAAAAATATTTCCAAGTTTATAAAAAAGCTGTCAGCAAATTCTTTTTGTTAACTCAGGGTTTAGACTTGCTCAAATTCCTATGTTTCTTCAGTTGGTTTTATTTTATGTACACTATATTATAAATAAAACCAAGAAAAATAGGGACTTAGAGTAAGTCTATCCAGGGTTGGGCTGGCCAATTTTTGGACTACTAGCTCCTGGAGATGAATGAAAGAGTGAACTGAATTAAAATCGATTACTCAAAGTTATTTTTGTAGTGCAACCAGATTATATTAAAAATAGTTTAACAAAGTGAGCAGTGTTCAGCTAACCATGTAGAGTATGCAAAGCAAATGGTAGGTTTATGAAAAATGGTCTTTTCAGTTCCACTCTGCTAACACCTTGTTGATAAAGCCTTTCGATTATTTTAAAAGATATTTTTTATGCTTTGGTACAAGGTCAGAGGTTTTGTCAAAAGGCGTCGATCGTCTGCTAGAGCAAGTGTTGGTTGAAAAAAGCACTAGTTTTTACAAGGAAATTGAAAACCTGGTGGAAGAGCATCTTATAAGTACGGGTCATTACACTCGGTATGACAAGTCTCAGAAGTCAGATGGCCAACCAAGGTCTGAGCTCACCAAGCTGAGCGATAAAGAAGTTGAAGATATCATTAAACAAGAGACAGACAGGCTTTTGGAAGAATCCAAAGAATCCGACAAAAGTTCCATGGCAGATACCCCTCCCCCTGGAACAAGCGGCGAGGTGATTGAAGTGGAAACACTCATAAGTACTGTCAGTGACGAAAACAGTGTGACAACATCGCAGCATCTTGAGGCGGGAAATTTCTCTGGGGCTGAGAGCTTGAAATCTGGAGTTTCTACGGAGAAGACAAGCGCAGATAAGCCGGAGTATGAAGAGTCTTTTGTGAAAGAGACAACCGAAGAGAATCTACAAAATGATGAGCTGAAGCCTTCGAATACCTTAAGTTCCAAAGAGATTCCTCACACACACGCCCACAAAGGTCAAGAGATGGTAGCCAAACCGTATATTTCATTAGGCGCAAACTCTGATGTGACAAGCCAAATATCTGTTCCAGAAATAGTTGCTGAATCCAATCAAGGAAGGTCGTCAGTATCTGTCGATGATAATCCTAGACAAGCTATGGATATTGAACCTGAGGCTTTGAGTCCTGATCAAAATATAAACGAATTGCCTGGGAAAATCTGTGAAAACAAAACGCAAAAGTTAGAAGCGTCTGCTGAAGCAGCTGTGAAAATAGGTCAAAGTGCAGAACAACACGTCTCGTGCACACAACAAATCTCGAAAGGTGATACCACTGTGGAATTAGATTTGCAAGCAGTTGCTCCCAGGAGTAAACTGGGAAAAGGCAGAGAAAATACAATCCCTACAGCAGAAGTGAAGAGCGCAGAAATATCTGAAGCTATGGTAGATAATCAAAAACTTTCTCAACCGGAGCGCGATGTCGCTAAGTCCGGAAATGGGGAATTCGAAATAGAGAAACCGGAAAAAGCGGAAGTTTCGAAGCTAAAAGTGGTCAAGATAGGAAACACGGAATTATATAAAGCGGAAGTTGTGAAGCCAGAGGTAATTCAACCGGAAGGTAGCAAGTCGAAAGTAAAACTGCAAGAGGAGTCCAAGGCTCAAAAGAAGCAGAGTAGATTGAGCTCAAAAACAGTGACAAAAGCAACTGCGAAGAAACCAATTTCAATGCCAAATATTTTCTCAACAGATGAAGAAACTGACGAAGATCTTGTAATCTCAGCAGCTAAAATACCAGCAAATCAGCACGACGACCGGAAGCCAGAATTCAGCGCAGTTGATATTGCGGAACTGTCTGATTCGGATATTACAGTGAGTTCAGTTCATACCAGTGATCTTTCCTCGTTGGAGGACAGCGATATGGAATATGAGGACTACCAGGAGCTTGTGCTGAAGAAAAGCCAAGGAAAACAATCTAATACGACTACCAGTGGCAAAAATAGTGAGTCTATCCCTAAGGAACCTGATGCTAATATAAAAATGGATGAGGAGAAAAATAAAGGTGAAGCGAAACCCAGTGAATGTAGTTCAGAAGCCGAGGGAAAAGTTGATATGGTAATTAAGAAATTTGATATCAAGGAGGAGGAATCTGATGGTTTTAGTAGAGTTGCGAAAGAGGAAGCCAAGGAAACTAAATCTGTTGCAGCCATGGATACGCGTATTGACGGTGAATCTGGTGGAAGCGAGGAGAGAAAAGTTGATGATGAAGTTGTTTGTAAAAATAAGAACAGTGAAGAATCCGATGCAAGTTCAAGCAAGGAAAAGGATGAGGAGAATGTTGATGATACAAACACAACCGCGTCGAGTTTTGCACATGATTCGGCCGCTGTTTCTCTACAGACGACCGAGCCAAATCGTTCTGAGGGGGCTCAGAGTACCTCAATTGGGCAGACGGAAAAAGAGCAGACCAGTCCAAAAGACGAAAAGCCAACCTGTTCACAAGTGGCCATATTGCAGGTGAGCGAGGCAGCGTTGTTCAGGCCAATTGTCCCGGAAGAACCGCACGATGAACCTGCTAGTTCACAGGATAGTGAAGCCGGTCATGTACAGGCCTGTAGCCCATCAGATAATGATCATGAAACTACCGGGGAAGACTCTGATGTTGGAAATATGAAACTCGGTAAGTAGACTGACCTATAACTATTACATTCTCGCTCCCATTCTAAGCCCTTTGCGTTCGACCTGAAAACTCCACATTGCTTAAGAAGTGTAAAAAACGGGATGCAGTTAGATAAAGCTAGTAATTTTATGTTCAGGGAAACGAAGGCGTTCTAATCGTATTTCTACGGAGCAGGAAAGCGAGAGCTCCAATGACGCCCCGATTCCTACCGAAGAACATAGAGAAGCATCGTCACAACGCCGCTCTGCAAGAGTTGCTTCGAAAGAAAAAACGAAGCCGGATCAGAAAGACGACCACGGTCAAGGTAATAATGTTCGTACAGCTGAGGATGCCGGAGACCAGTCGGCAAAGCAGCTGCGACGTACGCGGTATTCGCAAGACAGAACAGACGAATTAAAGGCCCCGAAATCCAAGGAGGAAAAACGAACGGAAAAACGCGCATCAAGCGACAGCACAGATTCGGATGTGAGACCTTCCAAGAGATCAAAGCGTACTGTGAGACCGACGCGATGCTACTCGCCGAGCGAGAACAGTTGAGAAGAGTTTAGAACCTTTCTGAGACATTTAAGCTTGGTAAACTTACAACATGGCCACGAGACTGACAACGGATTGGTTGAGAAAAAACTAGAAAGCATCATAACGCTGCCTTTTTGAACTTCTCAAATTTTAAATTGCATTTTAGCGTTCAAGCGTCTGAAGGCACCAATAATATTGGTGGAATTTCAATATACGGTCTCCTGTTTCACATGTTTAGTGTGGTACCTTTCGTCTGCCGAGCGCAGTTTCCTGCGGTGCTTCTCGAGTGCCAGGCAGAGTCGTGAGTGGCTGGTTAGTAAATATGATAGTGATGAACCGAAAGATCAATCAAACACATTATTTTATTTCAAGTTATTTTGAAAGAAAGATTCGAGTACTTTTACGCCGAACGCATTCTGTCTCGTAATCAATAAAGATATTTTGTGGAAATATTAAAATATGTTTTGCCAGCAATGCTTTCTAGTTTTTCCATCCGCTAGTATTTTAAACTCTTTCGGTTTTGTTGTTGACATAGACGTAGACCACAAACAAATGATCAAAACCTTGACGTAATTTTATATAATTTAGATTTTAGCATGATTTACATTGAGAATTATACTAGTCTAGGTGTACAAATTTGTTTGATTATAAATCTTAAATAATCGAAGCTTTACGTTTGACGACTCATCACTGCGCACATTACTTCTTAGCGTAAATAGACATTGCAATAGACCTTAGAAGTGCTTACGTCACGCGGTTTTGAATGCATATAAATACAAGGTAATTTTTCCCACATGTTTCCCACATTGCATTGCAATTCATTGTTTAACTTTGGCGTGACGTAAGGACTTCTAACGTCCATTGAAAACAGGCGGCAACTCTTTTGGCCACAGTTTTGGTATAGTATTGGCGAACACCACAGACATTGAATAGAAGACATGGTTTCAATATATAAGTCATATGACTCTGTGTTTGTTAGACTTACATAGTAATATGTAAGATCATATTTCTGCATAAACGTTGTCCTTGAGTAATATGACTGCAAGGATTTTATAAACTGTATCTTCTATCAACCACCGTAACACTTCCATTAGAATAATTTTTTAACCTTAAAAGCTTAATTTTTTATCCTTAAGGAAGGACCTTATAAATCAAACAATTGTTGATAATCCAAAGATCAAAACATTGAGATCTCCATGAAAGGCAGGTGCGCAATGCAACATAACTGATGCAACACAAATGTTTTGCTCTTTACAGACATTTCGATATAAATACTGATCTACAAGCTCTTTTAGCTCCAGTTACTGTAAAATGCAAAATGAACTTTTTTGTTGAGTCGAAGGTCTTGCAGGAATCTCGTTGTTGGCATATTGGACTACGCCAGCCTTGAGTACTTGCTGAAATGATGTTAAGGATTCAATACCAAACAATACATTAGAGCGATTACAAATCCTACACAATAGACACTGACATTATATAATAAAAAGAACAAATAAATTATTAACTCAGTTTATTAACATCGTTTTTAGCAGATTTGATCATTTTTGGGTTGTTTTTGTTCTTCAGTCCAATGACTTAGTAAAGGCACCCAAGTTTTGATTATACGAGATTTGTTCCAAATGGGGGTGCAACATCGAAATCCTTGACAGCCCTGATTCATTTTTTCTTATTCCGAAATTGAGAGGTTTGCAAAAGGATACGGTCGTTTTTTCCAGTTCGTTTTTCGTCAATCTAATTCCCAGAACATCTGCAGCAACTTTCTGGAAACAAAGTCTCACCTAGAAAGAATTATGACAGAGTTGATGTGGGGTGTAAGAAAGTAATTTTGAATTAATTGTACGAGCACTGGATTTGTTAATTCACTCAGTTGTTCGTAATACCTTGAATTTCCATTATGAAATATTTGTATGATGTGAAATGTGCATAAACTCAATACTGATAAATACAGCATTTTCTACCTGATCTCCAGATTTTGCTGACAAACAATGACTACAAAGAATAAGTTCAAAATAATTATCACGTTACAGTCTTCATTGAGAGACCTGAGACAAACGCAGGGCTGTAAGCTGTTGCTGGGAGTTGGAATTTTTCAGATGATGACGTTCACTCAGAGGAGATTGTACGGTTTTGTTATGAAACGGTTAAAAGTTAAAAAGGCCAGCCTTATATCCTACCCTCTCATAGGTCATGGCTTTATAGGATACCCTAAAGGTCGAAATGTCGAGAGAGCACTGGGTTTCTCACTCACTGGGACTGTATCTACCTCACCAAATTTAGCTAAAGAGGGAGCGCGTAGCGCGACAATCATTACTCGCCCTTCGGGCTCACGCTTTAGCTAAATTTGGTGAAGTAGATACAGTCCCAGTGAGTGAGAAACCCATGCTCTCTCGATATTTCGACCTTTAGAGTATCCTATAAAGCCATGACCCTCTCTCATAGCTAACCTTGTCATCCCATGATCCTGTGCAAACTTCGCATGCCGTTCCTGCTTCACAACACGCATATGTTCTAGATCACCTGAAAACATGTCATAAGAGTCAAAAGAAATTGTATATAATACAGATGCTTAAAGATCAGGTTCACAAATTACTGCTTTCTAAAAAGTATTTATATTTATTTCACAAGTTTGAATGAGCAATGCAAAACAAAACTTATCAGAAGAAAAATAGGAAATGAGTAGTGCTCTCTTTGACAAACCTTTGTTAGCAACGAGGGCAAAGCTTGGCAATGTATTGGGTTCTTTTCCCTTGAAACTACTTCTAACTGTCTCCCACCAGTCTTCAAGATTATCAAACGTGCTCTGGTTTGTTATATCGTAAACAAACAGAATAGCCTGCAAAAGGAGAGAGGTACAGTTGTAAATAACCCATTTATAGCATTCATATACACACAACCCCTTTACCTCACCATTCAACTGAATGTTACAGCTATGTGCCTTCAAGCACAAAGCGCAAACATTTTCGCGAGTTTTTACGTTTGTACCGTGACGTTTGCCCTTTGAAACGCAACGTATGCCATTATAATTGTTACTGTTTAAACTGAGTCCGTTTTGTATCATTTGAAATCCTAAACAAGCTTCTACGCCACGAAATTGGTATGTTTTATGATAAAAAATGTTAAAACGTGCATCAAAACACGAGATAACATGACATTCGCAGTTGCAGAACTGTCCGGTTTTGCATCTAAATGGTTTCCGTTTCAAACGGCCAAACGTCACGTTACAAACGTAAAAAAGTCACGAAAATGTTTGCGCTTTGTGCTTGAAGGCAACATGACCATTCTTTTTGCAATTCGGTGGAGAAACACCTGTGGAATGAGGCCTTTACTCCTACCTGTGCCCCTGAGAGATAAGTCTCGATCATTTTACCACCAATAGTTTGTCCACCAATATCCCATAGCTGTATGGAGACATTTATATTACCTGCCACGAAGAGTGCATTTATTGGATAATGGACATCATAAAAAAATCGGTGTTTGTATAGATGTATACACAGTGAAAAAACCTACCTGCTAAAACAATCCTTTTTAAAAAAAAGTCCAGTCCTATTGTCTGTTTGTATGCTTGCTCAAAGTTTTCTGAAGTATATCTAACTGCTATTGATGTCTAAAAATTAGGAAGGCAGGCAAATTGTAACTTTTATACAATCATGGAGTACAGCTATGATGGAAAGATCAGCTACGGGCTGTTCCCAAACCAGCTCTGTCTGTAGAGTGAACCAAAGTACATGGCAAAATGCCAACTCAAAGTCAACATATCCATAATAAAATACTTTGATCTTACTGCTTTCCAGCTTGTGGAGTATGGCATTTTCAACAAGATCTAGGCTAACTTGTGATGCTAAAATGAAGCCAAGTCACTTGCCATAAAATGTATAAATTTGTAGCGGATTGAACTTTTTACACCATGTGATTTGGCCTCATTTCAACATTGCGCATTTTTGTTACATTGTACAGATCTTAGGTGTGCAAGATATATTCGTTTGTGCAGTTTTTGAGAGTATTCTGTATCAATTAACCGAGTGTTTGACTGTTTGTCAATTAATACCCAATAGCCCCTTCGTTTTTACCCCTTGTTTGTGACAAGCAAACATGAAAACACCGCTTAACAATGACGCTTCATAGTGTTGTTGTTCTGCATTGTATATTGCTCCCTCAAGAGCTTTTAACAGCGTTTTCGTGCGAGAGAAAACATTGACAACGCAGGAGTGTATTGTTTTGTATTGAAACCAAGCATTGAAAAAAAAAATCAAACGCTTGTGAACAGCACTTCTACCTTTCCCGCCGTACCATCTCCGACTAAAACAAATTTAAGCTGGTGCTCAGTCGTTTGTTCATCCTCGGAGTCGGACATTTCATTGAGAAAACTCCAATGTTTATATATGTTTATGTACCGTTAGCCGGCCGCCATGTTTCCAAGGTACGGTGCTGTGGATATCTCGCTACATAGGGGGATATAGTAACTAAAGCTAAGTGGAAGCACAACTGTTGTTTTGAGTTCTTGGTCTCATCTTTTGGGATAAAGACCGAAAAATTCGCTGTTTCTAAAGCACGGAATTGTTTCCAACTGCAGTTTGGTAAGTTTCTGTGGCGTATTTACTGTTTTAAAGAGGTTTTAGTGATTGTAACAAAGTATTTTGACAACTTAAGACCGAACCTGGCGAATTCCGGACGATTCCGAAGAAAGCACGATTGCTCGGAGATTATCATTGATAAAAACAAACAACGTATAAAAATCACGTAAGTGTCTTTTGCACGAATAATCGCCCAGTGTATATTCTTTGTATATCTTTATATAAATCGCTCTATTTTGAAAGTGTGATAAAATTACTGAAGTATTTTGAAAATATATCCAAGTAATTTCGCTTGGCGAGAGTTTCCGAACAATTCCGATTGGCTTCGGCAATGCTACGTCATCACAGCCATTGATACCTCATGGTCGAATCATGTTTCGAATTGAAAAGAACGGAATGGAAAGTGGATTTGTAATTTATGAATGAGTAAATGGTTTCTTAGGATATTTAAATCAATAATTATAATTCTTGCAAGAAATATGGCGCCTCGAAAAAGACAATCCGACAGGAATGCAAAGCATCAAACTGGCAAAAAGTCCAAGGGTTCTTCTACCAAAAGCAAGTTTAGACGAAAGCTGCCTAACACATCAACAATGTTGATCCTAGCTGTGATATTTTTATGCTCCATCGTAGTCGGTTATGCATGGTGGAGACATTATGTACGAAGTCGGCTGTACACGCCAATTGTGGCACGGCGGATGACGTCAAGGTCTGAGCTGGGTGATATGGGTGATATTAGAAGGTGGGTATTTGTCAATCTTGATTCCATTCCCGCCATGAACACACCAGTTTGTCACAAGTTCAGCTTGTATATAAGTATAATGTATATATATAAGTTTAAACTTCTAGTTGAATCCTGTTTGTATCAGTCACTCTTAGGTAATGTCATGAGTTACATTCATTTACCAATATATTATTAATGCATACATGTAACATGCTGTACATCACTATTGTTCACTGCAGGGTGCCCCCAAAGGTTGACACCCCCCCCCCCACTCTAAACAGACACACTTGCCTATAAGAATGTGCACTGAAAATGTGCCCTCGATTGTGATGTTTAAAGCAAAATGCCGCCGCTGATCTTGTTCATGAACTCAGGTCATATAACAGCTGTGTGTTGCATGAACTGTATCTATATGTAGCATGAAAACTTAACTTGATAAGACCGTACTTAGTTTACTAGTAACTGGTCCTAAATTTTAGACCTGAATGAATGTAATATGTGATCTAGTCTTCCCCACATCTCATCATATTAATACTTTCTCCCTGTGCTGTGGCTTCTCAACACACCTTTTGACCAAAGATAGTTTAAATATATTGTAACTGTCTTATAATTTCCCCAATCCTCAGAACCTTTCCAGTAAATTGTATTAGATATATTTTATTTTAGGTTTTGGGGTTCATATCGCTCCAATCTGTACTTTGGCCTTCGGACTCGCAGTCCGAGCTCTCTTATGTTGGGCCTTATGTGGTTCTCAGGCCAGTCGCACGATGGCAATGTTCACATTAGGCATACATGTGAGCAGAGCGATAGACTGCCGAGATATGGCTGGATGAGACATGATGGAATCAATTTTGGAATGCAGGAGATTGTTGATTATGGCTACATTTTGAACACGGATTTTGTTAAGAGAAGTGGTGGCGACCATGGTGGAGACTGGAGTGCTCGAATCACTGGCCAAGTGGTGGAAAACGTTGGCAAACAAGTTAGTGGTAGCATTCTTTCTTTAAATAATAAAGTTGTCTGGCATTTTAGACAGAGTAAAACATAAAGGAAGGCTTGTTAGGTATTGTTACAGTGTGTCTACCATAACTGGGACTACTTTGATACCTCTTATGTATAGTCCACCATGATGGTCGGTGGGGAGGTTTTCAGTTGCAGCAATAAAAGCGTTCCAAAAATATTTGACTAGTTCATTTCCGCAAGTTTAGCAGTTGCTCTGAGCAATTCCTCCCATGATTCCTCAAATTTTGAAAAGTTTGTTGAAATGTTGACGACCTGTTTATTGACCAATCAGAATGATCGCGAATAAGATATAGCATTCTGATTTGTCAATTTACAGGAAGTTGTGAAAATTTTTAGGAACTTCTTCAAAACTTTGAGGAATTGATCAGAGGAACTGCTAAACTTGAGCAATTAAATATGGTCAATTAAATATTTTCGGAATGCTTCTATTGGTGCGACTGTTAATATGGAAGCATGCTGCCTAAAGGCTGAGAACAGGCTGTCAGTGTATGACCATTACAGTTTATGATATATAATAGTTGGTTGGTTGACTTTCAAATTTTATGCTTGGTACTAGTATGCTTATTTTGAAATTGACATTGTTTTTGCGCTATACTGTTTGATTAATGCGTCATTTTGAACGATTTTCTATTTTTGTTTATCAGTGTGATTGGTTAGTGGTGTCTACAGTGGCAACAATTATAACAGATGCCCTGTAATGGAACTGAAATATACCCTGTACCTTCAACAAAGTTAACTAAGCAAGCTAATTCTCAGCAAATTGAAACAATATTTCGCGTTTACCATTGCTGGTTGCTGCATGAAGCATTAAGTTATGATTACAATTGAAAGCACAGTCTCGTAGGCAAACTGGCATTGCACAACTAAAGCCTTTCATGCAGGATTTACGATTATTGTTTTACTGTAAAAGGAATTTTATTTTGATTGTTTTAATATGTTTGCTTAGAATCAACGAGTATCTGTGATGTTCTACGTCATGAACGACGGTCCTGGAAGATTGGTACCGGAGACCCAAAGCGGAATACTTTCTTCAGTCTCGGGGAACAGCCCCGAACTAGGAAGTTATAAAATCTCTTTCTTTGACGGCGAAAAAAACCTGTTGTCCACATACTTGAGCACTCACTTGGACAAAGTACACAAGGCTAAAGATGTTGTCATGGAAAATTTGCGCCATTTTAAGGTGGGAGAAAAGGGAAAGATGCAGTTACTTGGTTTGTCTGGAAGAAGAATGAGCGGCGAGAATGAAAACAAGGATGAGAATTTTGTCGTGTTTAGTGGCGTATTTGAACTGCCTTTTACGCTCGAGATTGCTTTTGAATCCGGTAGCATGAAAGATAGGATAAACCAACTGAAAGGCTCGGTCTTCCAAGAGAATCTCATGAAATACAGCGACTACTTTGAGAAGAAATTCGAACAAAAGTTCAAACTTCGCAAGAATGGATACAGCACAGATGAGATTTTGTTCGCCCAAGCGACGCTTGGCAACGCTATCGGTGGTATCGGCTACTTTCATGGCAAATCACTGGTCATCTCCGATCTTATTAAGGAACCGGTTGATTACTGGGAGAGTTCCCTGTACACGGGCGTTCCATCCAGGTCGTTCTTCCCGAGAGGATTTCTCTGGGATGAGGGATTCCATCAGCTGCTGATCAGCCAATGGGATAGTACCATCAGCACAGATGTCATTGGATATTGGCTGGACCTGATGAACATTGAAGGTAATGTTCCCTTGTATTTAAAGCCGGTTCACGCATTTGACGGAAAAACAAAAAAGGCGGCCAAACCACATACGAACATAGCAATGATGTGAATTTAAAGTTTTGATTGCTGGATTACTCAGTTGCGTTTTATATTCATGTTAATTTGTGCGAATTGGTTGACGAAAGATTAGGCTGGATTCGATATTTGTTTTTGTTACTGCGGTGTCTTCCCAACTTTAAGTTTCAAAAATGGGACTTGACAAAAGTATGTTTGATTTGATTTTAGGCTGGATCCCACGTGAGCAGATCTTAGGTGATGAAGCGCGCACGAAGGTGCCGGCAGAGTTTGTGGTCCAACACAACAAGAAAGCGAACCCTCCCGCGTTATTCCTGCCTATCAAAGCCATGCTTCAGAAGGGTTTGCTGGATGGCGACTACACGCGCAAGCTCTTCCCTCGTCTTCGCGCTTGGTACAACTGGCTGAACACAACGCAGGTCGGTAAAGCGCCATCTACCTACCGTTGGCGAGGTCGGGATGAGACAACGGACAAGGAGTTGAATCCAAAGACCCTCACCTCTGGGCTTGATGATTACCCGCGCGCCTCTCACCCTTCGGCCAACGAGCGCCATCTTGATTTGCGCTGTTGGATGGCTTTTATATCCGGAGTCATGGCAGACATCACCGAATCAATTGGTAAACGTTCTAAACGCTACAAAGAAACTTATGAGTATTTGAAAGACGAATCTGTCCTCACCGCATACCATTGGTCGGAGGAGACGAAAAGTTTTGCGGATTATGGAAATCACACTAAATACGTGACTCTACGTCAGGTTGCTACGAAACCAGGCTTGCCTATGAGGGTCGCTCGCACCGTGTACAAAACGGGTCCGCAGGAAAAGTTTGTTGATAACATTGGATACGTTAGTCTGTTTCCATTCCTCTTGCAGCTACTCGATGCGAACTCCAGCAAGTTGGGGGATACTTTAGAACACATTAGGAATCCTGATGAACTTTGGAGTGACTACGGGATACGATCCTTATCAAAATCTGATTCGATGTACGGCAAACACAACACTGAACACGACGCGCCGTATTGGCGCGGAGCCATCTGGATTAACCTTAATTTCCTGGCCGTGCGCTCCCTGCATTACTACTCTCAAATCGAAGGACCTTACCAGAAGCTATGCGCGCAGTTGTACGAAGATTTGCGTAAGAATATAATCAAGAATATCTTCGATAACTACCGTAGGACAGGTTATGTTTGGGAGAACTATGACGACAAGACCGGGGCGGGTAAGGGGTGCCACCCTTTCACGGGCTGGTCTTCCTTAGTTGTTTTAATGATGGGGGAAATGTACTAAGGTTGTTTGGCAATTTAGGTTATAAATTTTAGTACAGAATAACTGTGTTTTGTATGCTTGTGTTTGTACTGTACGATTGTATATGCTTGTGTTTGCAGACAATAAAAAATAAACTGACCACGTGCAAAACTTTTTTGTTCTTCTTAAAATACCTTGCTTTCTGCATGTGCCTATATCAAAGGCTTTGAGCAAGTAGCAGAGGAAATCATCGTGCAATTATTGAAAGGCTTGAATCACTCAAAACTGACCAAATAAAATAAATCACATGTCGATATGAATATGCCGGTACATTAGTGAAAGCACCCAGGAAAACGTCGTTTAAATCAAGGAAATAATTCATGTGAATTGTCACTCTGTTTCCGCCAAAAATAATTCTGTTTTCGCCACTCCTGCACACGTAGAAACGCACAAACTTGCAAACAACTTTTAAGAAGTTTTTTCATAAGCTGTTGACAAGTTGTGTTCGCACTGCTTGTTTAAAGTTTTTAGAGCAAGTTTAGAACAAGACGTTAACAACTTGTAACAAGATTGACTATCAGACGTGTAACAAGGTTGTTCCAACGAGACTGGTACTATCATGATATAACAACATTGTTACAGCCTTGTGTTGTCAACTTGCGACAATCTTGTTACAACAGGTCTGTATAACACAGTTGTTGGGACAACCTTGGAACGTGTCTGATATTACCGTCAAGCTTGTATGTTGCAAGTTATCAACAAGTTGTTCAAACCTGTTGACAGGTTGGCACGTGTTGTGTGAGCGCAACTTCTTCACGGCTTCTTGACAGATTTGCTACAAATTGTGAGGAGTGTAACCATACGTGCAATTTTTTTACCAAAGCTGCTTAGATTTGGTGGGACCACCCCCTCCTGTTTTTAATGTTGCAAATCTTTAAAGCAGGGGTGTCCAAGCCCATCCAACTAGATCTGATAAAGACGTATACCAGATCTGGTCACACTGATTGTGAGATTGTATGTGTGTGTTCTTCAAAGTTGAGATAGTCAAACGGTTCAGAACATGCAGTCATGTGATCCTGTTCTATTCCGCCCCATTAGTATTGCGAAAGTCGGAAGTGCTTCGAACAGTAACTGGAGCAGCCTGAAATTTGTGTTCCAACTCGAGTTATCTTTTCTGTTTATTTCATATTCTGTGGTAAAAATCGTATTCTTAAGATAAAATTTCATATTTCAATCTATAGAAATATTTACAGGTCTACGTAAAAACTCGCGTTTATTTAATTTATGTTTATTTATGTGATCGTTAATTTTAAGCACTACGTAATTTTTATTTATCCTTAATTAAAAAGACCTTAACTTATTTTATAAAACACTAACTCATTTATATCAAAATAAAGCCGATAGGTAAACTAAAAACATCAGTGTGTTCTTGTTGTGTTCAGATATCTTCCATTCTGCGTTTATTTCATAATTTTTTTAACCGCGGAGACCAGATTTGCGTTAATATAATCATGTTTTAAGACCTAGAGGCAATCCCGGTTAATTTATGTCGCGTTAATAATGTGCAAAAACCTTTACCAGCAGACAACTTAATAAAATATTAAAAAAAACATACCCCGAAGAACAACATCTCTTAAACTCAAGATACAGCTATAAAAAGACAACAGTTTTGCGGTGATATTTCGACTTATTCTTATTAGAATTATTCTAGTTTGACAATGACTTTGAAATAAAGTCGAAATATCACCGAAAAACTGTTGTCTTGTTAATAGCTCATCTTGAGTTTACAAGGTGTTGTTCTTCGGAGTATGTTTTTTCTTATATTTAATAATGTGCATCGTACGTTAATTTCCTATAATAAAATTAAGGTGCATCGTTTAATTATATGTCCGGTTCAGCCCTTCTCATACGGCGCGGGCACAGGTCGTTGTAACCAAGGTATTAAATGGAAGAAACTGGGTCATAACTTGGTTGAAACTTGATACTCCACAACGTGATGTCCACGTGATGATTTTATTAATCATTCATAATGCGTATTTTTTGGCCTCCCCCACTAAAATATACATTTAATCTCCAGTCAGTTTTGGACCTGGGAATATCCATGAGAAATTCCTTACCAGTAGCCAAATGTAATGATAGCTTAGATGCATGGCAGTCCAAGACTAACGTAATTGTGTCATCTTGTTTGACCAGATTCCGGGGGGTTGGTGGATCATTGTCACTGGAAGGAGTAATTATGCCGTCCTTCCATACCACATGATGGTTTTTCCCCATTGCCCATCCGTAGGATCCAGGCCATTTAAATGAAGCATTGATTTTTTGCTGCGCAATGCCTCCTGTTGCTATGCCACAGAACATGGATTTTATATTATTGAAAGACTCAAACCTCAACTTAATGCGCGTTTCTCCCCGGCTGTAAAGATTGTTACCAAGAGCATATGTGAAACCTACACCTGGGCCAGTAACTGCAACTTGCCCGCTTTCTTGGAGAGTGACACCTTCGCTGTGCATATTAAATTTCTCTCTTACCACAGTCCCGCCATCAGAGTGCGCCACTAATTCATCACTTAAACCCAGATACTTAACAAGAATATTGAATTCTGTCTTCTGGTCTTCAGGAACGTTGGGCAATGGTGCGGGATCCTCTGGACTCGAAATTTTCTTCACGCGAAGATAATTCAGAATAACACTGAAATGTTGAGGGTTAAAATCAAGAAAGACGGCGCCATCTTGGTCACGCTGTACCGAATCTTCCCAGCGTCCTCTGAACATGGAAGCCAACAAGGAACCTTCTACTTGACACAGTGTAGATCTTGTCGTTGTCATTTTAAGTCCACCGATGTTAAGATGTATTATATCATCGTCACGAACTGAAACTGTCGCCATTCTTTCCTTCTCTGTATTGTAAGCTTCAACTTCCGCTTTCATTCTTTTGAGGATTAACTACCTCACCTTCACCGTCCTCACGGGCGTTCTTTGTGGGTGACGTCAATATTTTTGGCATGCGGTTGTTCATACAAATTCGTTATTTCTTCGTAAATAATCGTAACGTGTTCGTATTGAGACTATTCTCACTCACTGGGACTGTATCTACTTCACCAAATTTAGCTAAAGAGGGAGCGCGTAGCGCGACAATGGACAATCATTACTCGCCCTTCGGGCTCGCGCTTTTGCTAACTTTGGTGAAGTAGATACAGTCCCAGTGAGTGAGAATAGACTTAAATATAATACCTTTTGCTAGTAAAGTTTAATATACCAAAACAGTACGTTTACGTCTAAGTCCACTGTGACATATTTGCTACTTTGCTAGTGATATGAGTATGGGGATACACAAAACACGAGGGTACCCATATCACTGTGACACCGTTTTGCAATCCCAATACGAACACGCTACGACTATTTACGAAGAAATAACGAATTTGTATGAACAACCGCATGCCAAAAATATTGACGTTACCCACAAAGAACGCCTGTGAGATAGTCAATCCCTTTCCCCTCGCTCGTTCTCGATAATATCGTTGAATTCCTGCTTGAATCTCGCGACCATTTCGTCAAATCTTGCCAATAACTCGCTGCTCATTTTCTCAGGCTGTAATTGCACTATTTCGTAAAGAACGTCAATCCAGTTGAAGGAACCACTGCAGTCCGAAGCTCGTCTTCCTGATAAAATCAGTGTAGTTCCAGGAAAATAATATTGTGAAATCTATGCATATCATATTACGTGTTTGATCCAATGATCATTATGGCGATCGTATCAGATGCGCAGTACGGGTATCCCCTTACACTTTACCGAGCATAAGCCTAATACGTATCTGATTGATTGACGGACACATCGATTTCGACCAATGGGAATTTTGCGTTGTGTCCAACGCGTATTTCATTTCTTTGTGTGTTATCTGCAGTCCCTCGTCTCCTCAACTTCTTTAATTTGCTTTAGAGACTTGCAGTCTGATATTTTGGATATTTTGCTCAAAATATTAATGTCTCAAATCTCAATCGATTTTTTCCTGTCGAGCATTAACTTACCTAGCAACCTGGCTATATCAGTCGTGGGTTTAGAAATCTTATGATTGAAGTGCGCAGTGGTGATTTCCTGTCCGTCACTTAACTGGTGACATTCACGCGCAGACAATTTGAAATGTATTTAAAATATTTACGCAATAGACCGAGACACGTCAAGTATTGCACAATATTTTAGGTAAATAAATAACGCTTCGACCAATAGAAAGTCCGGACTTATATCATTGCTGACTGTGTATTAACTATCTTGCAGTGCTTTCTGCGTGATCGATGGATGAACTTATAAGCTCGTAAAGTTGTCCAGAAAGATATGATTGACAACACTTAATGGCATGGAATCCTGGTACGGCGTGGCACAAAGAACTCCAGTTAGTTCCCATTTCTGTCTCGAATGGCCGACTCTGATTACCCCGTGTCAAGTAAATGCAACGCTACGAAAAGCAGTTGTAATACCGAAGCTGAACTAATGTTTCAAGGTGAGGTCTGAGAGGAATTACCCCTTTCGTACAGCTTAATGTTTGCATAAAATCTAAAAAACCACACACGTATTAATTTTTAGCATGTTATATAAATTGTTACTTTTTAATTTCATTAAAGCTGTACTGTTATAAAAGCTGTGCAGCAATTAATGTGCAAATTTCCTGTTCGTATGTGTTGTAATGTTGAAAATTTTAGCAATAATTTTGCTGAACGCGTTCATATTTTTAGCTCTCCCGTCTTGTTTACTTACATTCTGCGGGTGCCCCTGTGTGTGCCTATTGTAATTTGGTACGTCTATAAATATTTAATTACCAGCCGTATTGATCAACTATCAATTTGCTTTAATTACTTCAAAAATCCGAAGGGCTCATAAAAGCGACGTACTGACGAGCAAGTCTTCCTTGACAAGTTTTATTTGCTCGTGTGTACCCAAAATAATTGACAATTTTTCCTTGACAAGAAGCCTGGTTTAAAAGCTAGACGTGCCAGCTTTTCAACAAGGAAACTTGCTCGTGTGTACTTACAACAAGGAACACTTGACAAGGGAATTGTTTGCTTACGTACTTAACTCATGCAGCCTCGTAAAAGTTGTCAAGAAAAAAATATTGTCAAATTTCGCGTACACAGGAACATATAAAGCTTGTCAAGGCAAACTTGTTCGTCGTACAGTCGCGTACGTAAACTTGTCAAGAAACTTGTCAAGGAAAACTTGCTCGTCTATACGGGGCTTAAGAACCATTGTAACAAATATCAATTTCAGAAACTTAAACAGATATACAAGAGGTGTAAATCGCTAAATGTTAATTGGCCATCTGTTGTTTGTCCACTCATTGGGACCTCGTGTGAGGTTTCCCCTTCCGCTAAAGAGGCATAGTACAAAACAAGAACTGGACTAGTGGACTTGTGGACTTGTGGACTTATGGACTCGTGGACTCGTGGACCCGTGGACTCGTGGACTGACTTTTTTCTAAATTTTACTAAAATGAAAAAAAAGCATCGCGGCACTGAATATGATTTTCTTGTTAATATGTACCATGCCGCATTGCCACGCTTTAGGGACCATTCATTATTTATGGCCGGGGGTGGGCTGGTAATATCTATCATAAACCAAGAAGAAACTTCTTGACCCCTCTTATGTAAAAAACAAAAAATCCATAACCCCCCCTCCCTTGATGAAAATACAAATATATATTAAACCAGCTAGCCTGTTTGCAGCCTGAAATTTTCAAGGTGGGAGGGAAAATTACTTATTTACTTATTAATTAATTACTTATTCATTGTAATTTTCCCTCCCACCTTGAAATTTCATGCTGCGAGCAGGCTATAAACTAGCCCGCCATTTCGTATTTACATTTTTAATAAATATTAGCTTTGATGAACATATCACTGAACAAATTATTCAATAGCAGGTGATACCCCCCAACCTACTGGCATATTTTATATGACCCCCCTCAAATTGCCTAAAATTTTGGATGCCCCCCCCCTACATTCTTACTAGCCCACCCCCGGCCATAAATAATGAATGGTCCCTTACCAGAAAGAATGATTTGATATATTCCTTGAGCTTTGTCTTATAAAATATTTATTCGTTGTATTGGGTTTCAGGTAACATAGATTTCTGTGTAAGTGAAATAAGGCCCCGTCTACTGGTAAACAGATTTATTTGTATCCGCAAACATTTTGTTGCAAAAACCATACGAATACGCTATAAATGCTTACAGTGCATCAGTAATGCCCTGTAACGAATGATGAACCCGCTATGTCGCTGGCTCTGTCTCGCCGCGTACTGGTGCAACACGCTCTCTTTTATAGTTTGCCTGTTTGTTTACTAAACCAAATAAAAATTAAATATTCATGATACGGCCTGCGTTAGAACTTTATATAACTTGATTAAGTATTTTTCAGGGCATGATATAAACGTTGCCCTTTAAACATTAGTGAAAAACCATAAATGCATATAATTTTAGTCAGTTGTATTAAATGAGTTAATCATTTATTGACAAGCATGTTCGGTAAAAAAGACAGAAACTATTTATATTAAAGCAATTATACTGTATGTTACGTTGAATATACCGTAATATAAAAAAGCAAAGTATAAACAGTAAATTTAGCGTACTAGGCCTAGTTCTGTTCAAAGGTAAATCATGCATTTAACATTTCGCGCTATTGCGCAATTTTGTACACTTTTGCGCACTATTGCGCAATTTTGCGCGCTTTTGCGTGATTTCGCGCACTTTTGCGAGATTTCGCGAGCTTTTGCTCGATTTCGCGTCCTTTTGCGCGATTTCGCGCGCTATTGCGCATTTTTGCGCAATTAATTTCGACGGGAAATTAGATTTTGTTTCACATCAACTTCTGTCAAATTGCAAGAATGCAATGATGCTAGTTTGAATTTCAATAGGTTTGGGGTTTTTTTACTCGCCCTGTACTGTGTATTAAGTCACGATCTGTGCTCAGTAACAAGAAGGAACGCAAGTGACAAGAAGGAATGGCAAATTTGGAATGATCAGTTGCGAAGCCATACGACCAATAGGCGCCTCAATAAAGTTTTGAATTACACAACACTTTTTAACTTTGTGGCTTGTTATACTTGCAAACGCTTTATTTTAAAACAGTCTATATCAGTGTATCACAAATGTTTTTTAAATTGGCATATAGGCAATGACACTAGGAATATTGAAGAAATGAAAAGATATAAAGAGATAAAAAGTGATTTTGAACTGGAAAATGTCAAATTTGGTATGGGTTTTGCCAGTTACAGAACATGTTTAGAGTTTGAGAATATCACTATCCGATGAGCAGCGCTATATACCTTTCGTACAACCTGCCCCAGATCCTGACCTACCAGTCCTTAGCCTCTCAAAGTTTCTCTAGTAGAAAACCAAAGAATCGGAAACCCATCTCCTGGGTTTTTGGTCTTTAAGCTTTACCTATAACAGTGCCTTAAAAAGCATCTAGGGAATAATCCCCGACATCTCGAGTCTTAGAATTGTCAATATATGTAGTTGAGTTTATTCGAATGACATCTTCATTCACATTTCATCATAGGAAAAACATTGCCTTGGGTTGGCATTGATATTGGTGGAACTTTAGCGAAAGTCGCGTATTTTGAATACTACGAAAACGGTGATAACATGAAGCAGCTAGGAAATGGTCACACCGCTGTGCAGGACTTCATCAAATCTGCTTATCAGTACGGCTCAGATGGAGAACGGGATGCCAGACTCGAAATCCAAGATGTCCAGTTGGGAACAAGAAAAGGAAATTTGCATTTTATCCGCTTTCCTACGTCCAGGATGGATGCGTTCTTTGAACTTGCGGAAGAGATGAGAGCGGAAGAATTTTTACAAAAAAAAGTGTATGCTACCGGTGGTGGAGGATATAAATTTGAAAAAGAGTTTAAAGAGGTAGGCCTATCCCGCACCCCCTCACCCACCTACTTCATCAGTTTTGTGGGAAAACAGAAATCTTGGAAAACGAAGGATCCCATTGGATCATTCGTCGTGCCAAGCGCCCTTGGCTGCGGTGACGACTATATGATTGTTCTATAGTTTTTTTTAGGGAGTTTAGGGATTTAGAAAGCTTTGGAATCCCTTTGAATTTTTGGTTGCAGAATCGTTTGTGCTTTCTTTGTATATCAAACAGCGGTAAATGGTTTAAAACTAAGTGTTTGAACTTTTTTTATAATTTTTAAGGTCCTGGATCTTCAACTGGTGAAATGTGACGAACTCCATTGTCTCATTCAAGGAATTCATTTCATAGACGCGAACTTTGTCGGCGAATGTTATTACCTAAAATTCTCCGACGATTCTGCCAAACCGGAAAAGATAACGTACGATTTCCAGTCAGCGTGTCCGTATCCATTTATTGTGGTTAATGTTGGCTCTGGCGTCAGCATCATGGCTGTGCGTTCTTCGAGCGAATTTGACAGAATCACGGGATCAGCGTAAGTAGTATATCAATTGAAGGAACATCGAATCTTTGGGACCCAGGAGAATAGACCTTGACAATGTGGCCATGATTTTTGAGTATTTTTCTGAAAAAAGGAATGTTTAACTGGGATAGTCTACTAGTAATTTTGATTATTTTTTAACGATGCGCTTCTTTAGAGAATGCCTTTCGGCACTTTGGAATTTTAGCAAAAAACAGTGACGTTTTGGGAAAACGACTTCAATAGTGTAAAATTACAAAGTTTGTTTCCAAGCTCGTTTCGACTATTGATGATAGCTTGGTTCCAGTTTCGGTGCTGCTCCCGCGGGATGTTGTTGGTGATCATCGAAAGTCAATGAAGAATTGATTTTTTTTCCAGATAAACAAAAGAAAGTTCATGAATGATTTTACGCTACTAAAATAAGCCTCAAACAGTTATTACTATAATCGAACACAACTAAGCATAGCTCGTTTTTTTGTTGGACAGTCAACCGTAAACTCTCTATAGTGTCTCTATTAAAGGGTCCACGCCCAACAAGATTCAAAAAGGTACCCCTTTCTTATTTTCGGATATTCATTTGATTGCAGTCTAGGCGGAGGTACATTCGTTGGTTTAAGTTGCCTTCTTACTGGATGTGAGACGTTCGAGGAAGCTCTGGAGCTCGCTGCAAACGGAGATAGTAAAACTGTGGACAAGCTCGTCAAAGATATTTATGGGGGAGACTACACCAGATTTGGACTGCCGGGAGATGTTGTCGCTAGCAGGTAGGTCGTTGTGCAGAAGACAAGGCAACAAGCGGGGAAAGTACTTTCTAAAGTTTGAGAAATAATTTGAAATGCAAATCCGATCAACGTTACTTTTCTGACGCTGAAACAAAGTTGATATTACTCTGTCAATCTCTGTTAGGATGTGATGGAGTTAATGCATTGATATTTTTTCGTTGACAGCTTTGGCTCAATGATACTTCCAGAAAAACGCGCCGATGCGAGGAAGGAAGATTTGGCGTGTGCAACGTTAATGATGATAACAAACAACATTGGATCTATTGCTAGGATGTGCGCCATTAATGAGGGAATAGATCGCGTCATATTTGCTGGAAATTTCTTGCGTAAAAACGATCTGTCAATGAGCATGTTAGCACGTGCGATGGACTTCTGGTCCAAAGGAACCATGAAAGCGATATTCTTAGAACATGAGGTATTAGAAATGAATTTTGGGGGGCTATATATGCATGTTGTGTCATAACATTTTCTTCTCTTCTGCTCAACCATCTTTTTCTTCTTTCTGGTTCTTCATTCTTTTCTCTCTCTCCGTATTTCTTCTCTTTTTACTTTTCCAACTTTCTATTCCTCTCTATTCTTTCCTTCTTTCACCATCCTTTCTATGGTTCTTCCATTCCTAATACAATCTCTTCTCCCCCTTTTCTCATTCTTTGTTTTTTTTTTCCTCAATTTCTGTTATTCCTTTCTACTTTTCCTTCCTTACTACGGTATATCCTTTCTTTTACTCTATTCTTCTTTCTAACCATCCATCTAACTTTGTTTCTTCTTCAATTCACACTTCTTTCCTTTTTCTCTTTTTCTCTTTCTTTTCCTTTTTTCTCGTCTTCTTAGGATTAGTTCTCCATTCCGTTCCAATTCGTTTCAAATGGTTCTACATTCGTTGTTAATTGCAATTTTAATGTAGACCAGACGTTTTCTGAATAAATATATTTGCTATTTACAAACTTTCGGCTACAAGTCTTTGTTTGCATTGTATATCTATCCTACAGGTTAGTAACCGAAAGCTTGTAAATTTATATTGTATCTTTATGTTTAGTATGGAAACGTCTCATCATTTTCATTAGGTCGATTCATGGATGTGCAATTCATTGATTTTGCTTTTCATTCAGGGCTATTTTGGTGCGGTTGGAGCCTTGCTTGAGTCACTAAATGACCTCGCGCCATCCTAAATCTGGCTGGCATTAGTTTCATACATAAGTCGCTACTTACTACGCAAAAATGGAACACGGATGATTTATTGCTACATCGAGGGGTGCTTTTGAGCTCAAAATTCCTTTTGCTGTTGGTAGGACAATACAAGACAGATTCGACGGGAAATTCTGGTCGAAGAATTCCGGACGATTAATTTTCTACTTCAATCAGATTTGCGCACGATAACGGAAAGAAATATTTTAATATATAGTGGACAAAATCCAACTTCTATAATCTAATTTTGTGATTACGACCGACAGTCAGTGAGAGCACTTACGTAATATATAGCCGAATATTCAGTTGGGAAATAATTTTAAAGGGAATCTAAGGGAAGTTTTATTGGAATAGTAAGAGAAATTTTGCGATCTAGTTTACAGATTGATTTGACATGTATGGTTCGGAAATTTTCAAAATATAGAGCGCTTATATTTTATATCATGAACCCAATGTGACACCAATTGTGTGTTGTGTATAATGTTTGGTAATAAATAGATATGACTTGTTGGAAATGGGTTGTAAGTTGTAACATATGTAATAGTGCGATTGAAGTAGATAAACAGAAAAATATTTCGTGCACTTAAATTGGATAAAACTCGCTACCAATCCCAGTTAGCTCGATAGCTCAATTGGTGGAGCGGCGGTCTAGAAACCCGAAGATGCGTGTTCGAATCCTGCTCGAGACAACGAATTTTTTTGTTGTTCTCTGCAGTATCAGATTAATATGAATCGTGATTAAAGTAGCTTAGCTGATTATTTTAACTACTTTGATCGACAGTGCGAAAGTGAGCTGTCGACGGCTTGTCGACAGAGGTGTAAACAGTTTTTTAAAAAACCTACAAAAACTTGAGCTCGAACTTGACCTACTGGTCTCTCTTCATTTTTTATCCATTAGATCAAGGATGAATGGTCCAACACGATCGCTCGTGCATGTTGTAAGTCTTGCCTATCAGTATATTACAAATGCACAGCAAAAGGTAAACAACTTTTGAAGATTTTGATGAGAACAGGACTGAACAATGTTCTGCTGTTAGCATTTTTCATAATAGACCTTTGAAGTGCTTACGTCACGCGATTTTCAATGCATGTAAATACAAGGTAAATTTTTCTCACATGTTTCCCACATTGCATTGCAATTTATTGTTAAACTCTGGCGTGACGTAAGCACCTCTAACGTCTATTGCGAACGATACTGTTCAAAATTTGTTCATCATTCGTTATTCATTTGTTTAACAGAAATAGTATAGGCCGCGCCCTCTCCTATGTCCTCCCCTCCCCCTTCCAACAAGGTTGCAGAAATTGGAAAAGGAAATTAATGGGCAACAAAAGTGGATACGAGTACGATTCTATGTACGTTGTACGTACCTATTTTACACATTCTGAAACACGATGATTGGTAGCAGCGGTGTTTCCAAAGAAAACACGCCCCTTCTTTTCTGAATTTCTAATCGTCTGGCGGATTATTTGCTTTGTAATAAAGAACAAATTTCGAAGTAGAACAATCCGAAATTATGGACCACTACAATGTCATAGCGAACCAACCTGTTGTTATTGATAATGTAGGTGTACAAAGTTCTATACAGTGTTAATATTGTGATATTTTAATGTGAAAATGACCGAATATTTTGATCAAAACATTGCTATATTGTAGTTGTTTTGTGCATATTGAACGAATTTCTATAATTTATTGACCTTGCGATGTTTTCAAGGGATCTGGCGTGATTAAAGCTGGTTTCGCGGGCGATCAAGTACCCAAATGTCATTTTGCAAATTAGTAAGTTTTGAAAGTGTTGTTTGGTTTCCCAGAAGGCAGCTGCCTAATGTAGTGGTCGCCCATATTTTGAAATATAAACAAAATTTCCAAATTTAGTTACATAGAGTTGAATGTTGGTAAAAATGTTTGTATGTACGTATGCATGTATTGGCCTGTTCTTGTACCGATCAATTTGAAACTTTACCAGGCCCCCTCCCCCTTCTGGGTAGAGGCTAGAAATTTGACTCCAAAACCTTCCAGAAGCTGGGAATTTGGCAGTGTGGAATGCATGACGGTGTAACCAATGATGTGAAGCATCAGGGTTGGCCAAGCACACCCCCTGCCAGATCATGCTCTGTCCATCCTTGTCTGCATGTCAGCACAAAATAAGAAAAAGCACAAAGAATCATTTTCATTGCTGATAATGAAGGCTTGAACTAATGACTGACAATTTGTAGTGTTGGACGACCGAAACATGTTCGGATTATGGCCGGAGCGTTAGAAGGAGATATATTTATTGGTCCAAGAGCCCAGGTACTGAAAATGAGGTCATGTCTATTTTTAGGTATTACCACAGTTGATAGCGTTAACATTACAATTGGGAGGGTTAAGAGGCAAATTTAAAGGATACTGCATCCAATAGCAGCTAACTTCTGCAGAACAAAGTATTAGTCTATTGTTTTCAACCCCCTTCCCCCTTATTCCTGTGCCTTGCTTACATGATTAAACTTTCTTTGTAGGAACATAGAGGACTACTGAATATCAGATACCCTATGGAGGTAATTCAGACATTTACAGATGCTGTGGAATCTGTTTTTTACATCGTTTTGTAACAAAGAGGGACCAGTAAAATTAATATAAACATTGCCAACAGCAAGGGTTTATTCAACTAAAAACATTGCATTTGAGTGTATAAAATGGCTCCCCTACCATATGTTGAATCATACATATTTACCATCAGATATAATTTTCTTTCCTGTTGTAATTTGGAAACGCACCACTACAGCAATTGCCGTACTGTAAACTCTATGGTCAATGCAATCTGATAAGAAACTGTATCAGGGTGAATCACACATGCTATATATTTTGGTGTCACAGAAACCACTAAGACCAATGAAACTGCCATGTCACATGCGTGATGGGAGAATCAACCATCATTGAGTTCACTGCTTGGTTCCATTGTGTGTACTATTTGTGATCCGTTGAAAATCGTGAAAGTCATGAAATGATGGCAAATGAAACGTCTGTTTAATATCCCTAATCTGCGTTTCTACGATCACACTATTCTAGAAGAAATGTTGTTCACACACAGGAGTATAGTCATGGTCATAATGAGTATAATCAAAGTGCTTTTATCCCAGCAATTTGTTTTCTTGTGGGATATCAATTTTAATTAATAGATAAGCAAAACTATTAGGTGGAAGATTGTAGGTGCTCTTATGAACACTCCATTCTAAGTATAGGGATCATATTTTTTCAATTGATTAGCATGGCATTGTCACGGACTGGAATGACATGGAAAGGATTTGGCAGGTTAGTTTTTAAGTGGAAATTACAGCAGCTGAACTAGGTACTATGGTGGGTCCTTTGCTTTCTGTAATCAGATTGTCTGTATTTCACAATCATGTTACAAATTTACCTAATGCATATTTCTGCTACTCCATGGTTTACTTTACTTCAGCATTTCCAATGAAAACTTCCTTAAATTGAGATCGTGTGTGAGGCAAATTTCTAGCTAATTGCAAGAGGTTTTGGACATTTTTTGATATGACTCAAATCTTAGATCACCCCTCCTTTTGAGAAATTAAAAGGATTTTCAATTTTATTTTTGTAGTTTATTTATTCAAAAGATCAACTTCAAACAAGAGCAGAAGAAGTGAGTCTTCAGTTAGAGTTTAATTAATTTGGTGCTCAACTTTTGCAGTATGAATTCCTAGTTTTGCCAAAGAATTCCTAGTTTTCCTAAGATGGTTTAGTTTCATTTTATAATATTTGTTTTTCAAATATTTCAGCATCCGGTACTTCTAACAGAAGCTCCAATTAACCCAAGGCGGAACAGAGAAAAGGCGGCTGAAGTATGAAATAGTCATGTTGATTTAAAAATGTGTTTTAACAAGTATAGAGCAACAGGGCTGGAAAATATTCAAACTTAATTTTGAAACGTCGTTTTCAGTCTTTCATATGATACCTGTTTAAAAACATCTAGGGCTTGTTCAAAATGGTAAGTTTTAATTCTGACTATGTTTTTTTCTGTTTCAGATATTTTTTGAGACCTTCAATGTTCCCGCATTGTTTGTGTCGCTCCAAGCAGTACTGAGCTTATATTCAACTGGCAGGACCACAGGTGTTGTGTTGGACGTAGGAGATGGTGTTTCGCATGCAGTTCCTATTTATGAAGGATTCGCTATGCCGCACTCAATTATGAGGACAGACCTCGCTGGAAGGTATGTGTACAAACATATCATCATAATATGGCTATCCTATGACACTTCCAAACTGGAAAAAATAGGAATGAAATTCCACAAGAAGTAGATAAAATAATAGACCTTTGTGGAACTAGAAAGCACTTTAAGGGAAAGATTATTTAATAATTGGTAATGCTATTATTATGTTATTATGTAGTATCTTGTACTAGAATCATTGAAAAACTTGGTAAGACATGGGGACACTTGGATCAATATCTTCTTTCCATTTTTTTCAGAGACGTCACGCGATATCTACGTTTACTTCTAAGAAGAGAAGGCTTCAAGTTCCATACATCGTCGGAATTAGAAATTGTTAAACAAATTAAAGAGGTACAAAGATGTTTACTTTGTCAAACTTTAAAACTGTTTTTACTGTACAAAAATTACTTTGTAAAAAGCTGCAAGTTAATGTTTCTGTAATAATTGTGACAAATCCTTTTTGTAGCAAGTCTGCTATTTGGTTCTGAATCCTTTAAAAGAGGTGTGTATACTGGGCCATGTTGATTATGATGTTTGTAAATATAAGATAATGTATTGATTCTGTTTTGCAAACGTTTTGTCCATATATGAATTCTGACATGTGAAGGTACATACTATTGCTTTAGGGTCATATACTTACAGTATTTATTGATGTGTTTCTAGGAGCCAATGGACACAGATAAGGCGAAATTTACTTTGCCCGATGGCAGCGTACTCGATGTAAGAATAATTAGTGGGGAGGTTTTCAATGAGTATCTTTTCCTGTAAAACAATTTTCTTTTTTCTTAGCCTGGCTCTTCGAGATACCGAGCACCTGAAGTATTATTTAGACCTGATCTTATAGGAGATGAATCTGAGGGAATACACGAGGTGAGCAATAACATGAAGCAAAAATCGGTAGCTGGTCAAATTTGGATTACTCGTAAATGAGAAGTTTTGGCCACATAGACATATCAAGTATTTTGTTATCTGGCTCCCTAAAAAGGGCTCGTTTTGCAACATTAATACACACATTACAATACAATATACAATTACCAATAATATTTTTGTGTTTTTTTTTTACTTGATTGTAGGTTTTGGCGTTTACAATTCAAAAGTCAGATATGGATCTTAGGAAGACGCTTTATGGTAATATAGTGTTATCTGGTGGTTCAACGCTTTTTAAAGGTACGCTGTTATGTACTTTATGGGAAATTGTTGGTTTCTTTTCCTGCCACTCTGTGGAAAGTTTTTTAAACTCTGTCCCTAGTGGCTTCAAATTTATTGTTATTACTGGCAGGTTTTGGCGATCGTCTGTTGAGTGAAGTGAAGAAATTGGCGCCAAAAGATATAAAAATTAGGGTACGATTATCTTGTATTTCTCTAGCTCATATCTGCATGTACCAAACCGAAATATTGATGACTAAAGTTGTGCATATAAAATATATTTCATATTTGAAACAACTCTTTCAGATTTCTGCTCCGCAGGAAAGACTGTATTCTACTTGGATAGGGTAAATATTGACAGTGTTTCTTCTGTTATAATATTCGATTGTGAAGTTTTATGCATTGTGAACAAATGAACCCCAAGACCCCTTAAATCGTCTTATTGACCAAGGAGCATTTTTAAAATACACAGCACGTAACATAATAGCTTTTTACTTCTAAGACTACGTTTACACTACTCAAAACAGCAAGCTCGAATGCTTTTCGTTTAAATTTCTTTGCTCTGTTCGAAATATTTTTTGTTCATATGAGTGCTTGTAAACAAGTTAAAAAACTGGAACGGTGTAGTATAAGCGCACGGAAATTCTGCCGACATTATTTCGCTCGGCAGTGATGTAATCATGTAAACGTATTCTAACTTGATTCAACAATTATTCGGCGAGGTGATTAGCGGGTAATATTCCCCGATGATCACCAGCCGGAGGCGAATAATTGTTTTAAATTAAATTAAATTGTATCGTTTTCTAGAGGATCCATTCTAGCGTCATTAGATACTTTCAAGAAAATGTGGGTTTCCAAGAAAGAGTGGGAGGAAGAAAACACGCGCGTTCTTCATAGAAAAACTTTCTAGGAATTAATAATAAATTATAAGCAGAGGTATAAGAGATCCCCCCTTAGATCCGAATATATCACCGGGGAAGCAAAGCTAACAAAATACACTCGCTTATACGGGCCTGGGCCACTGATCTGACGAGGTGCAAGTGCATGAAGGCCATTGTGCATAAGGAGAGCCGGCCGCCTATATGTTTTGAAAAGATATCCTGTACTGTATCTCAGATCAGTCGCCTGGTCGCCTTTAGTGCGCGAATGAGTGTTTTCTGCTAATGAGAAAGAAATGAAAAAAACCCAACGAATCCTACCACTCTCTTAATTCAAACGATTGAAAATTCAATTCTTTTTGGGATTGTTTTTAGGGATCGTACGTTTTCTATTGAAAAGTAGTCTAATTGAGTGACATATTTTAATCGATTGGAACACTGGAAGAGTATCCCTCAATCTATATTCAATTTCTTGGATTAAAAAATAGTCTGTAGATTGAAAAATTCTTCAAACTTTTGAAAGATTGAAAAACCCCCTCAAACCAATCTTTTAAATTAAGAGAACATAGTGCAACCATAATTTTTGCTAGGGTGTTACTTTTTGTTTTCAAACCTTGCATCTTATTTCGGTTCCTCTCATTAGCATTGCTAACATGAATTTCTTACTCGTATTAACTCTCGTCAAATGTTTACACCAGTCAAAGCTCATGTATTGGACTATTTTACTGTACATGATAGCTGGAGAATTTGCCTCATTATCTCTGAAGCAAAGAGTCAAATGTTGCTGGCACTATTTTCTCGTGTTTCATCGTTGGTTCTCTCTCTATCGAATTAGGAAATGGGTAAATTCGAATCAGTCGGTTATTCGTTCATCTCACGAGTGTATCGCCTTAATTCGCATCATAAATTTTGGACTGGAATGACAGAAAGGAACATTTGTGATGGCAACATGAATGAAACAACCAGTCGCTTTGATGAGTTCACAACATTCAGTTTAATTGAAAATACTTTCTCCTCTTTTGACTTGAGTTTAAGATGTTTAGGCGTGACGTAAAGTAATAGCGATTCTGATGTATATATGTATTGTGATTAGTAAATGTATTTTAACGATACTCTTGTCGTAGTGGTTGACCGAGTGATAATGACAGGGGCGTGGCTAAGAAGGGAGGGAGGCGGTGGCACCTCAATTGTCTTCAAAACCGTACTTGTAAAAAGTTCAAACCCGCTGAAATGTTGAAGGGGGGGAGACTGGGGCAAGTCGTGTTGCGTTGTTATCGGTATAATACTTTTCAACTCCATCGGCATCGCCCTTCCGAAAGCCATTACCGGGAAATTGTCCAGGGAAAATTCCCCGGTAACTCGGGCACGTGTGATGTAATTCAAGATGGCGGTCGTTTCGTCTTCGATTTCAAGTATGGGGGAAGATTACGTTTTACCAAGCACAAACAGCTCGAAACCTTATCAATACCTAGTTGAGATGATCGGCCTCGATCACAACTACTGTAGGCCGTGGTCGGAGCGGGAAAAAATACCTCATGCTAGGCCTGCTAAAGACCTATTTTCGCCAGTAGCCGAAAAGGACAGCGAGCCGCCAAAAGAGACTGAAGTGAGCAAAACAAACGAGGAGGACGAGCTTATTGATGTCGATACGGTAGAAGAAGCACCCCTTCATGGCCCGGCTGCTATAAATATGCAATACGATGTAATGAAGTCTAAAATTGTGATGTCAGAATGTGAGAAATATGTAAGCAGTGCTTCGAGTAAGAAAACACCGGATACATGGGAAGAACTCATTTGCAGGTATGCAAGCTTGGGAAAGATTTGGATTGAGTCAAGGACAGAAACAATTTACCCATTCTATGCCACTTATGGGGGTTCCCCCTAAGGTTATTGTTCTCACCACCAATGGTAACAAGCCTCACTTTCATGCAAAAACTTTTTCAGTGAGGACCTCGTGTCTGTAATTTACCAACTAACCAACTTTGTTCTTTGTGTAATCACTTTGACTGCAATCCTTCTTGCCAAAAATCGTGATTATGCAACAAAAGAAGTGAGTCTGTTTAAATTACGTACGCCTACAGACACATGTGCTCTGTGCTAGATGGCCGTGTCGAAATAACTGGCTCTACTTTAGTTTACTTACTAGTATTTGGCACAAATGTCTGGCGTGGAAGATCCATGCCAGAGGGGGTGAAAAATACCCTTAGGGAAAACTTGCAAAGCAGGTCGTCAAAAACGGATTTTGTTCTCCAATTTGTGGAATTGTCCCACAATTGCTTCAGCCCTACCCAATTGTGGACATGTTGGATGACTAGGCATTTGGTGGATGAAGTCTATTAGTTGACAGTTGTTATGTGGTATTGTACGCTGTGGTATTTTCTGTGTACTCAGGGTCAAGCACGGGTGGTACAACATGGGTGGCACAGGGGGTTAGCTTGTTGTGTCTCTCACTGCTAAAAGCCTAGTCAGGTGTATTGTTTCATTTGAGTTGAGTTGTTGATCTTGCCTCTGGCGTGAGGTTTTTCCTGGGTTTTCACTTTTTCTCCCTCTCTAAAATTAGCCAGCACATGTAGGTGGAATATCAAGATAGTCAGGTGCAATTGAGGCTATGTCTTGTCTGTCCACTCATTGAAAATATATCAGTGATTACGATAAAAGTTGTCTGAAATTCACATGTTGTCTCGAAATAACTTAAAGCTTCATTCAAATGTTCTGGACTGTAAATTTGGGCTTGGAGCAATGATCAAGCCTAAATTTACAAAGTTTTCAAAGTCGTATCTATGGTATCTGGGTCAATTTTGATAACTAAATAGCACAAACATATTAAAATTCCTCACTGTCTGTTAAACATTTTCTTAGAACTGGCTGGACAACACAGCAGAATGTCTTATTTGATAAGATACTGAAGATTGTCTCTGCATATCGTCTAGCGTGGCTCACATACCAGGGGGTAATTATTAGCATGGACATCAATATGTTAATTTCTGTCCGTCTTTTGTTCTTCATTGCATTTGACAAAGAAGAGTTTAACTTATACAAAAGGTAATCTTCAGTGATTTTTGCATGCGTTCTATTCATCATGATTTGCCACTCGACAAGTACTTTAAACAGAAGCATTCACCTCCTGGAAATATTAAAAAATCATGTTTTCCAGGGGGGATTGCGGCTCTTGTTTAGGGCACTTGTTGAGTATGAATTATGACAAATAGTGCTTGCATGAAAGTCAATGAAGATAGCCTGCTGTGCTACTGCAATTTGCATCCAATCACTAAGCGCAAACATTTTCGCGGTGTTTTCCTACGTTTGTAATGTTCAACGCCATTTAGATGCAAAACCTGATGGTTCTGTAACTGCAACTGTCATGTTATCTCACATTTTGATGCATGTTTTATCGATTTTTATTATTTTAAAACCCAACTGCACAGGATTGTGTAGGATTTGAAATGATGCAAAAACTTGTAAATAACTATTTCTGTTGGGAGTTTTTTTTACTTATAGAAGTATGGTATTGTATTTTAGACTACTAATGAACCAATCCTCAGAAGAATTGCTGTTGATAAAGCCACGAAAAGAGTGAGGCAAATTTTGAGCAGAATTGAGTGGGTAAATATCAAATTCAGTTTGTTTACAAGTGTAAAATTCATTAAAGTGTACAGTACGTACAGTAGGTCAGAGAGAAATAGCATCACACATTAATAAATATCTGTATTAGCATTATTAAAATGGCGATAAAACCAGCATACTAAGAATTTTCATGTACTTAAAGCAGTGAGAAACCATTACCAGCAGACAATTTAATAAAATATAAGAAAAAACATGCTTTAAAGTGAACTCAAGATTTGAGCTTTTAAGACAAGACAACAATGAATTTTGTGGTGATATTTCGATATTCAAAGTCATTGTCAAAGTTGTGGACAATAGAGTCGAAATATCACCTCAAAATTGTTGTCTTGTTTTAGAAGCTCAAATTTTTTAGTTTACAAGATGTTATTCTTTGGAGTATGTTTTTTTTCCTATATTAAAGCTGTGACTTCTTTAAGTGCCTGAAAAGGAACTTAAATTAACACCAAGTGCCCCTGTATTTTTTCCTGTTCGTAGTATGTTAGGCCCAAACTGATCTGGATTGCTTGCTGAAGATCAATTTAGTGGTATATTTAATGTTTTTTTTACATATTTGCATGTCCTAATGTAGGATACAAAGCTGACGTCTTGGTTGCACAGTTCAATGGTGGATGGTTTGAGTATTCCATTGTTGGCATGCTACTTGGATATTGTGCAAACGCTACGGTCAAAGGTTGGGAATTAAAGCATTGTTTGCCATGTGTTTGGCACACTGAACTTTCTAACAGGATCTCTCACTGCCTGAAATAGTAAAACAAAATTTGACGACTCAAGTGAAAGAAACTTGATTATTCCAAGTGTTTTTTAGGGAAATTCAAGACTGTAGAATGGCTCAATCTGGAAATGAATTTTTCAAACTCGATCTTTTTGGCAAAACAATATTCACAGTGCAAATAAAGTTGTTTTAGTGTAATTCACGACGGGCAGAAATTACTTTTCAACTCAAAACTTGAGAATTACGAAAAAAGTGACTGGAAACGACATTTCACATTGCAAGAAAAACTACACATTGTAATATGCTGACTTTTACGTGATATGCATGCACTTCATTATGTATGGGCGTTTAAATAGCTAGTTAATTATATTCAATAAATTATTGTACAACTGCGACGTATACTGTAAACATTACACACATTATAGTGATAGTTGTATACGATGACCAGAACTCGCTCTTTTCATTTCAAACAATATCTTCTGTCTCAACTACGTGTAGCGGGCAGCCACTTCAGACCAGCTGCAGTTCAAACATGAACTCACTCTTCTGTCTGCAAACCCCCTGCAAACCTCCTGGATTAGTACATTCATTTGTTATTTTGTGCAACTTCACAGGTTCCCGCGTTAGTTGACAAGATGATTGCTGGTGGAACAACGAATCGTCGCGTCTCTTCTGGCGCGACTGACAATTTAACAGCATTGATGAAGCGACCGTGGGAGGCAACCGTCGCCCTCACATCATTTCAGAGACCTGTAAGTTTACAAACTAAGGGGTTTTTTACCTTTATATATGTGGCATTGCAGCAAGAGCAGAAAAATAGGCTACCACTGTATTGAGGCTAATGGTTTACCAAGTACTAAATTTTGTAGTCGCCAGCTGTCTATCAAAAAGATTTAAGAAAACTTTCACATAACTGTTATTGTATGAGTTGAGATCCATTTAACCAGTAATTACTTTTGTTATTTTTCTTCTTGTAACAGCGGAAAATTACTGGTACCCCATTGCTGTTGATTGTACCTAGTGGACCAACCACCAGTGCTTCTGGTAACTCGACCAAAAGGTCCCGTTTCTGGCACCATCATCTTTCGCACTTTGGGAAAGTGATTCCAGTCACCATGCATCTCAGTAATAGTGGCAGAGGCGTTTCTATTGGTCAGTGCCTTGATCACATGATCGGTGCTGTGCAAGCAAAAGTACTTGAGGTGACTAGATTCATTCATAGTCCATCTTTTGTCCCATCCTATGCAGCCAGTAATGCGCAAGTTGCGGCAGATCTGCTGTAGGCTTATTGTTTTGCAAATTGCAGTCACCAACGCGATGATATGAGGGTGCGTTTGGCTTGTTTCGACTTGATGACAACAAGCCTGCTGCAAGTTATCAGCAGGTTTGATGCGAGTTAATTGTCAAGAAATTTTTTCCAAAGGTTTGATGTGAGTTGTTTCAACAACTCTCGAACTAACTTTGCTAGTGTACCTAGGCAGTACAGTTAAGTTTTGCTGCCAAAAAAATTGAGATAAAGAAATAGAGATATTCGAGATAAAGGCTCTTCGTCGGTCGTTTAATTTTCACATGATTGGTTTAGGTAGTGAGCGAACCTGTACCTTTTGCGTACTTATTAACTTGCAACAAGTCTACAAATATCAAGTTATATCAAGTTTGTTTTCCACAGACTTGATGTGACTTGATGAAGTGGCTGGACAGGCTTCGTGTAACTTGCTGACAAACTTCCACCGTGCCGGTAAATCTAGATTTGTACCTCAGTGAAATAATGTAGTGTTTTACATTGAGGGAATCAGTTCCCAGGTTCCGTGCCTCCTCTCTTCTCTATCATACTGTGCATGATGTCAGTTGTTTGTAAGCTGAACATGCTCGCTTTCTTTTAGTTGAAAAATCACTTTCCCAACCGTCCAGTTGTTCTCATTGGTTGGGCGACTGGTGCTTTGGTATCCTTTCAAGTACGTTTTTGTATAACCATTCAATTTAGTTACATTTTTTGTTGTAATTTTTTTAGTCTTCAAATTTTAAGCTTTGTTTTGTTAAAAGATGCATGACTTGTTAAAAATGCCATCGATAATAATATGGTGTCTCTCAGGTGTCTCTAAAGGAATCTGTCTGTGCAGTTGTCTGTCTTGGTTTTCCTCTGCTGGGAGTGGAGGGAATACGAGGGGTAAGCGTATGGCAGTCTGTCTTTTTAAAGGAGGTAGAGGGAAGCGTTATACAGTGTTTGAAGTACAGTTAAAAGGATACAGTTACTGCTCAAAAGTTTGAATACAAGTGTGAAATGTAATTTGATGTATTGCTAAAGTGATACCCATAGCTTTTTTTGGTTAGTCATCCTTTCATTGTTAAAAATTCTGACTTGCATCTTCTAAGGTCTTTGCACACTTGCAAATAGTACTGTCGAGTAGAACATGCATATAACATCAAAATCAGGGAAATGGATTGGCATAGTTGAGTAAGCAGATCAGCAGGTGTTTTGAGCAGTAACTGTAGGTTTAACAAAAAGTTGGCGTTGTTGACAAGTCTCTGTGTAAACATTAGCAGCTTTCGTGCAGATATGACGGCGAAATAAATGTTTTTAATTGTGCTTCGAAAATGTTTAGATCCCAAGAAAGGCAAAATAAGGCGTATTGGCATAAACTGCGCCTGTCGAATATTCAACTTTTGAACAAAGTTGCACCTTCGTAAAATTTGTATTTCATTTTATGTCAGCATGGTTTGTCTTCAGTTCAGCGCGACTGCATGAGTCCTGTTGGCAGACTATAATGCATTGCTACATTTATTTATTTACTTAAATATCGGTTCAATATTCTTTCAATGTTAAGCGCGTTTTACCGTATCGTAGAGAAACGTAGCGTATCCTTTTGTGTCTATATCATTTGTTCTGCCCGAGTGTTCACAAAACAATGAAATATATACGTTACGTTTCGCTACAATATGGTTGAAGTGGAAAAAACAGGCATTAATCTTTGTATTGTGTGGATTTCTCAGGGCACTGGTGATCCGTTCCTTGACAGTAAAACGCCAACCATGTTCGTCTTTGGTTCTCTTTCCACCTCATGTTCGTTGCCGGATATCGAGGTTTGTATCAAGTGAATAATATTTCTTCACAATATTCGTCCAAAAAATTGTATCGATTTCGATAGGAATATTATTTTCATATTGGATTAATTGATATTAATTAGACTTATTGCTTACATTGATTATTATTCACGTATTTATTCATAGTTTTCTCCATGGTTTTTAGGAATTTCGTACAAAACTGCTGGCGGACACCAGTTTGCTCGTGATTGGAGGTGCAGACAACCAGGTATTGTAAAATTGAAAATTTATTTTAAACGTTTAACATGGCGGATCTTTCAGGATCAAGTCGACTCGCTAGTAGTAAGTAGAAATACTAATAAGAAGTAGAAATACAGTTGATAGTACACGTAGATTAGTTATATAACTTCTTGTGAGCTTATAGTAGCCTCAGTGATGGATTTATTAGGTGGGGGGTCGATAGGATGATGATAATGTCCGATTCAGCATAGTTGGTTTAAACGGAGCCCTGAACTACAAACAAAATTACAGAGTTACAGAATTACTACTAATATCATAAATAATTACATGCAACCTAAATATTATGGTGAAGTCTAATGAGTACAATTTGGAGTATTATTAGAGCATATAGAGGCCTTCAGGAACTTCTTAAGATCTGTCTTAAATTGCATCCATGTTCGCGTTGATCAGCAACTGTAGGCAGCGTACATCCAAGTAAATTAAATCAACTAAGAATAATATCAGCCGGTCATTACGTCTTGAAATTGGCTGCATATCTCTATCGACAAAACTACCGAACTGAAAAAAGCCTAAACATACGGAATCTTTGTATAGCTTCGTCTGACGAGCGCTAAAAAGAAAAAAGAAGGCGTCACCCAATCTGTAGTGGACAGGCGAATTATGGTAAGTCGTACACTTTGGATCGTCAATAGGGGAACAAGGTCATTGCTATATAAAGACCACAAAACAGTTACTAATATTTTTGGCTGAGAATTTCGACGAAACCTGTACAATAATCTCTGTAAAATATTCTATTTACTGATTCAATGCAATTGGCGGAACTCGCAAGGTTAAATAAAACCCGGTCAGACAATATGAGAGTAGAGAAATAAGTGTTTGCGTGAAAGTATAGTATATACCCTTTATCTAGAAACGATTGCCCCGTTAGAAATTTGCTGGTGCACATTACCGGGAGGGGGGGGGGGTAAATAATTAAAACTATTTACAAACTACTGGAACTAAGATATTATTTTTACAATAATTTTCTTGTGTAACCCATACAACGTGATATATCTAACGGAAGACTACTCCATCGCTTAGCCTCACTTTAATCAAAACTCTTTCCAAGAAACTCTATTTTCGGTGTTGAAAGGAGGAAATTGGTTTGAGAATTTCTACCTATAAGATCATGATAAGTTCGCCGAATATTTCTCATTAGCTGAGATTCTTTCGGAGTTTTGTCTCTCTCTTTATGCCCTGATATTATCAGTCAAAAGAGAAAAAGTTCACATCAGGTTGGTCAAAATTCACCGTAGAAAAAAAATATGGCGAACGTCGATTTTACCAGAATGCGTTGCGGTCTGAAACCGTTTAATAAGGTAAATTAGACTGACGACAAGAGGTTATTTTCTCACTTGTGTTAAAACTTCAAACCATTAGCGTTGCTTTTCGTCATCTTTTCCCAGCTATTTTTACTTGATACCCCCAATGCATTCTGGTAAAATCGACATGCCGCCATCGTGTTTGCCACGGTGAATTGACAGGGCTTTGCACTCCCTCTTTTGAACAGGTACTAAAAAGTCACTACATTCTCTCTTTCATGTACAGGATGACATTGGTGAATTCCTAAACCAAGCCGTTTCCAATATGAACGACGACTCGCATCCGAGGTTAGACTATTTCGATTTTGACGACGTCGAAAATCGACGTAAGAAGCCGAAAACTGAGTATCGGAAACGTCCGACCGGAAACGGCACGGCTTCGACGCCTGCCCCGAAGAAACCGCGCGGACGGACCCCAAAGGCCGCTAATGGCGAGAGGAATGTGACGAAGAAACCAAAAGCCGTGAAAACTGTCAAAAAGACTGCCATGAGTAAACCGGCTGTTGTTATTTCAGGAACTAGCACGACTGCTCAAGACTCAGGTGTGCCGGCAGTTCGGCCAACCGGAAGTATTCCCATTGCGCCCTTACGGGCCGCACACCCCACCATTCCTAGCGGGATTCTTCAAGGTGTTCCCCTCTCCAGTGTCAGTGTTCCTATATCTGCTGTGGGTGTTCCACTCACCGGCGTGCCGGTATCTCGGGTTAGCATACCTGGTGTCCGCTTATCCGGTGTTAATATTCCGGTATCTGGTGTCAATGTTCCGGTATCTGCAGTGATCAAGCAAGGCTCTTTGGGTGGAAGATCATTCGTATTTACTGGCGCGGTAACCGGGTCTTCTACCCCGGGAGTAAGCACCTCCGGGATAACAACTATGGGAGCTTCTGGTAACACGCATCATCTGAAGATTGTAGTGAATCCCAGCACGGATGGCGGTATAAAATTTACCGCCCCACCAAAATCATCCGAAGCACAGTCTACACTCCAGTACAAGACAGCTATTGTAACTGCCCCGCATCCCAGTAAGACCTCCGCCCCTGTCAAAGTAACCGCGGCAAACTCCACGGAGCAAACTTTGGTCACTGCGAAACCAATTACGTCAGCAGTCGTGACGTCATCAGCTCGTACGTCACCGCCGACGACTCTTCCAACAACTACAGTTACTGTTTCCCAAGCAGCTCTTACTACATCCTCTAAACCAGTCGTTGTTTCTAGGAGTGTCGTCACCGTACCTAAATCAGCCGTGGTCAGCGGTCAGGCTCAATTTCCAGTGCAACAAGGACAATTGTCAGCGGGCAGCAGCAAACAGACAAACGTGCCCCCGTCCGCCCCCGGAAAACCGCTTTTAACCACTCAGCCACCGAAAGCGATACCCCAAGGTACACGTGTGAGTACGGCCGCTAGTACGAAGCCTCAAACAACCATGTCTAGTACAGCTAGTAAACCAACTACAGTTCGTGTTACTCACGCAGGTCCCACGCAGTCATCCATGAATCTCGCAAGGAAGTCCCCGTCACCTCAATCTGCGACGCGCACCATTCAAGTCGGCGTGAAGCGCACGGTGACGTATAACCCTTCCACGCAGTCGAAAAACGTCACTGTTGTGTCCAGGCCCCTTCCCTCGGAGGGGTTGACGACCCATATAAACTTAGAACGTTTGAAAGCAAGACTGAAAACGATTCAAAACTTAACTGGAGGCCAAATAGGAGCGGCACAAATGAAGACTTTACAATCATTGACTCAACCGGGCAGCGCAACGGTGCAAAGTAAACCCAGAAACGTTGCGCAGTCTTCAACTGGTCCTCTTCAAGGATCTAGTGCGCAGAGCGCCTCTAAAGTAACTACTTCTCACTCGTCTACTTCAACCGTCACGTCCTCGGTCAATCCAAAACCAAGCTCGATTGCTGTAACCACGCCCACCACACGAACCTCGACAAAGTCAATGACTCAAACCGTGACGTTGACTACTAGTGGCATCACGACAAAATCAACTGCCCAGCCTGTTCAGTCTGCCACGCAAGTATCTTCAAGTGCGCGTTCTGCTTCAGTAAGTGCTGAAAAACCAAGCACGAAGTCACTCCAGAAACCTTCAACGCAGTCAGTCCAAATTACCGCGCAGGCTACTGCAAAACCAGAGCAATCTGCCAAACCTTCTGCACCGCAAGTTACCGTAAAGTCAAACGTCATGTCCATTGGCAAGTCAAGTTCACAGTCGATTTCAAAACCAGCCACGCACTTTATTCAAGTACCGGCGTCTGCGAAATCAAGTGCGCAAAATCTCACCAAAACCAGTGCGCAAACTCCAACGACGCAAAATATTCAAAGTACAACAACACAGGTCAGCGTGCAGTCCACTCTCTCGTCAAGTACAGCAAAACGTGCGCCTAGTACGGTTGTGTCTTCGCTCACATCCAGTTCGTCTGAGAAGGAGGAGCCGACTGGCGCTGGACGGATCACCAAAGTTGCAGATGATCAATCGGACCAGTCAGACTCCAGCTGTACGCTTGGAGCGATATCCGACGAGGAAAAATTTGCTGAGAAAATTAACAGCATCGTAAAGGAAGTAGTCGGTGGTAAGCAGAGAACCACAAGGCAGTCGGTCCGTCGACTTGTTGCCGCTGCAAAGTTAGCCGAAGCGCAACACAAGCGTGGTGAAAGTGACGAGGATGGCAAAGAACAAAAGAAAACGTAATTAGAACTATAGGATGTCTAAAAACTGTATCTAGATTACGCATGTTGGTTAAAAAAGGTACTAGTTTATATCCCCCAAATAGTGATTGCCTCAAACTGATAAAACCCATATTAAAGTTCACCATATTCGAGTTAAAGACACCTTTTGGTCATGGCTAAAGGGGATAGACGACAGATAGGTTTTCAAGATGGCGGCTGTTTTTCAAGATTCTTAAAACGAGAACGAATCAACAACCTAACATTTATATCATTCCCAAGGCTCACCCTAACCTTACCCTGAACCTAATCCCAATTTAGGAATGCTATAAACGTCTGGTTGTTGATTTGTTCTCGTTTTAAAAATTTTAAAAAACATCCGCCATTGTTTTCTTATGCCTTTCTGTGGCAATTAAATGATCAGTGACCGTTGGATAGCGTATTTAGCTTTCGTGCATCCAGCCCCCAAGGTTTAGAGCTCAGAAGTGCATGGAAACACACATCACCACCAAGGATACAGCATTAACTTAACCCTCAATCCTGGCCAAAAGTCCTTGGGACATCACAACTTTTTCATAAATTTTTTATCATTTACTTGAAACAGACTTGATTTCATGCAAAATTTCGTTATCACCCCCCCCCCTTGCCCGCCCCCTTCCCTCCCCCAATCAATGTTGAAATTGGAATGATGCCGACAACGTTTTGCTCAATTTTCAACATTGAACGGGGTGGGGGTGTGGAGGGGGCGCTAGGGATTAAGTTAACGCCTGTAAATGTTCAAGTGTCCCAACACTTTTGACCAGGATTGTTGTTTAATGATAGCTAAATGACTCATTTCTCAGGTGCCAATTATTAACCTAATGGCTGGGTGGAGCTCAAGAGAAAATGGTGGGGTAAAAAATTTACCGACCACTTTCCCTTAAAAACGGTATTTTATCTCCCCCACCATTGAAATGTAAAAAAGACTATGTTCACCTAAACGTTTACAGTAACTCAGAAATAAAAGGAAATGAAACCCAATAGGCAAGTACTTAATCTCATTTGCTGAGGATGTTATGGCTTATCGATAAGACTCCTTGGAGTATTTGCAATGTCTGTTAAGTTTTTGGTAGCGTGCTTTGTAGTTGAAAAACAAATATTATTGTTTCAATACTGAAGGACAAATAACACTACCAGTCCGCCGTCTTGTTTTATAATTTGATCTACCATAAATCTCAGTGAAGTTTTGTTGAACACGTTGCAGTTTTCGTTAGAAGTACAGGTCAAGAAAACTTGGTCATATAAAAAGAGGCTATTTTTTGTTTTATGGCTTGTTCATTTGCCTTTCGAACAAGGTATTCCTTTTCTACTTGAAGCCAGCAATAAGATCACAGGAACAATTTTAGTGCAAGTGGTCATTTTGAGGTGCTCCAAAAAAGGACATAATTTGGTGCCACATGGGTAGTTTGAGATTGTCTAATGTTCACTTAATGTTCCGCAGCAAAAATAATTCTTCTTGTTGATAATGATTTTATACTAAATAGCAGGATTACAAAAATTATCGATGAAGAAAATGAATGTTTTCTTCGGGTTGAGATTTCCTTGATTGAAATTAAATGGATCTAATTGCAATCAAATGCATTCACCACAATTTAGGTCTTAATGCATGAGACAGTGATTGGTACTTTGTTTTGAGCTGTCTTGAAGACAAAATTTGCTGTACGCTGCCTCAAACACACTTATCAGAGAAGATCAACAAACCACGAAAAATAACAAAAAATGAGACGAATGTTCAGCTTCCAGATACGAAACCAGATAGCCACTTTAAATAAACATTGTGAACATGTGATGTAATCAAAGCGTTATCTCAATTTTAAAAACTTCCAGTCGCGATCGGTTAATCTACCATAACTTGTGACTTACTCGCTCAAATTTCATAGACAACCTATCCAAAGAAAGCTGAATGAATACACTTTTAAACGAGAATAAACACTAGTTTCATTGCTCAATATTCTTTTTAAAATTTAAACTTGAATGCAGAACTCCGCTTTTTTTGGGACACCCTGTATATACATACAAATGTTAAGCATGCTTGCCACTTGCTTCTTTGGGAAGACAACTTTACCCTGTTGTAGCGTCATTGATCTTTTGAAATATCCAAGATGGCAGAGGCCTAGCGTCTTTGTTATTTTTTTTCGTGTAGTATTTCAAGAAAAGAGCATGTTGTCAAAAACTCATTATTGCTATTTATAGATATTAGTTATAGATAGAAGTTAGAAACACTCCTGAAAAAATTATATCATTGTGCAAGATCACACAAAATGAAAAACGTTTCCTTCTCTCTAAATTTCTGGGCTTCATTTGCTTTCTTTTACCGCAGTTCATAGTAACGAGTATGTGTTGGGCTCTGTAACAATGAGTGTTTGAATATAGAAGTACATATAGCTGCACAAATAAAAACACGTGGTGTATACAAGCAATTGTGTGATAAAGAAATAATGGCAGAATTTTTTAGCACTGTAGTTCGTTTGATATAGGAAGGAAATCAGGGGTAGCATTTCGATGCATGTTTTTGTTTCATTACATTCGTCTTGAAATCGATGGTTATCGATACCCATTGAGACCGAAAATATTTTTAAGCATTACCTTTGAGGGAACTACTTTGAAATTAAAAATAACAGCCTCGTAAACTAATTGTCCTTGTAGTTCATTGGACAATCACACAGTGGACAATTCATAGATTCAGTGAAAGAAAATCAAAATAATGCCCTGGATGAGACCCAATTAAGGACCACTTACCATTCGTTTCACCACCAGGCACTTACCCCCACCCCCCTTCCGTCGCCCTTGGGCTTTTTTCTCTTTAGTTGCTCGGGCTTCGTCGACTTGCTGGCGTGCTTGCTCGTCGTATTGGCTCGTCGGCAGCTCGGAAAGCGCCAATTGCAAGTTCAACAATTTTGTCTAGAATGGCGTGCAGAAAATCTTCAAGATATTCGAAGCAATCCAGCCTTTATTTCAAGGTAATATGCTTTCTTTTCTATCAGTAGTTGTAGAAGAATATCTATTTGTATAATATAGAGGAATTGTGTGGACAATCAGGGTGGGTTTAGCGAAATATTTGAGCATACAAAGCAAATATTTTGCACGTGTGAAAATCATATTGGGTGTTCCCTATGGTCAGATATGGTTCCCTATCATTCCCAAATATAACCCCCAGTTTAAATGCAGTCTACTGCTAGTTTTTTGTTTGTTAGTACCAGTAAGACAACTAATTAGGACTGCATAAAAGCCCAATGAAAATTGTGGTTTTTCAGCTGTAATTTTGCAAATTAAACATAATTATTTCCTTTCCCGTCCATTAATCTGACAGAACCATGTAACTTAAATTTAGTAGTGGATTCTGATAATAAGAAATAGATCCCTACTTTTTTCCTATCTAAGTCAACTAAAGGCATTCTGTTAAATATTTTCTTTCTGCCAATCACCATCCCTATTACTTATTTCTCAATCAACTTAATAGCTGAATTGCTTTTCATTACAATATAGCAAAAAGTATTTCATTTTCTTTTTGCTTCTAAATATTTGAATATGATAAATAAATTCAGCCCTCTAAAATGAGCTTGGCATTCAACAATGCTGACCTAAATGCCTATTGACCTTCTAGGTTGATAACCAACCTAGGTTGGATTTAGGTGTGAATTTTTTGGTGACCTGAATTTCAATGGTTTTCGAGTGCTGTAAACTTGACTTTTCATTACCTCCCCCACCCCTCCTTGTTGGTTAAATTTTCGGTAGGGTCTCAATGTGATTCAAATACTGAATCTAATGCTTGAGCAGGTCTGGCCCTGGAACTTGTCCTCATTAGAAGAGTACAAGTTGTTGCTCTGCCCAATGTTGTCGGCTTTCTCCAGGTACTCTGGTTCTTCCCACAGGGAAATTTGACTGTGTGGCTTAGGTAATATGGGAAGACAGCTGTTAGTATGTAGTGTTGAAATGACCCTGCCCTTGGAGCCAGGGGCATAGCCAGGATCTCCTCTCAAGGGAGTCCCAAAAACCCAGGGCAGACCTGTTTTAGTATTAGATTCGGTATTAGATTGGCAGTTTTCTTGAGGGCAGCAATCCAGTCAGGGGGGACAGGCCCCTGGGCCTTTCTCTGGCAAGGCCAAGCTCAATAATGTATATATGCTCTAATTCAATCATGTCTGATCAAGGGTTTTATCATATATTTTGACATTTTTTAGATCTACAGCGTTTTGAAAGCTCGATGAATGCTTATCCAGTGGGTCCTCAAGTGAACACTGTTGATGAAAAGTGCATAGAAGGTCTTGATATCTTTATGTTTTATTTCAAATTGAAATGCTTTGAGTAGCATATATGATTTTCCAGAATTACTGGCTATGTTTATGTTTTGAAAAAATATTTTTGCCCATCACCAAAAATATGACAAGAAAGACAATTTTCAACGTCACAATTATTTCATCATTCAACAGCAAACGGGGCAGTATAACTTAAAAATGTGAGTTTCATTCTCGTGTAATTTGATTGTCATTTGATGTAACTTTTTATCATAGAAAGTCTTATGTACTCAAAGCATTTTAATCTCAGAAAAAGTCAAATAATGATGAACTGTGTTTCACATCTTGTGATTTGTCTACAGTAACACATTTCTGTTTGGTCTAGCACTTAATATGAAAAGCACATCCAAAACGCTTTAATGGTTTACTAATACAACTTGAATCAGTTGTAGTTCATGTTTTTTTTTTTAAAAAAGGTTGAGTTTGGCATTATTTGACTTTGTAATGTACTACTTTGTTAAGTTTACAGAGGAATTGAGGTGGTTTTATCAGAAACAAAACATTTAATATCACACCAAAATTTCATTTTTATTTCCGGTTGTCAGTTTATCCACAGACTCAGTCTATTCACAGAAAATTTGTTACTGCAAGAACATGAAAAAACAGTCATTGTAATTTTTGATTAATTCAATGAAAAAGCATTTAAAAAAATATTTTGTTTCAAGACTTTCCATCTCAATCTTCTTTTGTTCAAGTCGACTTTAAGCATTCGTTTGAAAGTCTGCAAAGTTCATTTAAAAATCACAACAGTCCTAGATGTTATTGGAGCATAATTTGAATATTGTTTGACGTAATTTGAAAATCCTTTGCAGTGTGAAAATCCTAAAAGTTAAAAAATACTTGGTATGGTGTCATTGTACTTTATCTTCAAAACAGACTTTGTGATTTTGTAACAGAACTTTCCTCCTTTAAGATGAACTGCTTAAGGTCAAAAGCTTGTTGGTCTTTTGCAAAGTGGAACTTGTTTGGAATTGAATTGAACTGAAGCAGTTAAACGTACTTTATTTTGAGAGCAATGCAGATTGGTAAAAGTTAAAAAAAGGAAAAATACAACTAGGCAACCAGATTTTTTAGGCTATGTTTTGCAATATGTGAAAGTATATAAGAATATAAGAATTTAAGTAGAAATTTGGTAATATTACAGGAAAGCTTTTTGTTACTATTTCACCAAAGCAATAGTATTTTATCAAATCAAATGGTAACTGTGAATCCAGGTTTGCACAGATGAGCAAGAAGCATGGAAGTCTAAGATTTTATTGCAAGTGTTTGGCATTGATACCCAACTGATACAAAGAGTTCTGTATCTGACAGAAATCTGCATACGATACAGACTTAAAACAATTACAAGTTGAGTTAAGTATTTTAATAGCATTAGGCAGTTTCAGATCTTACTTATTTCTTGACATAAGAAAGTTATTTTGCCGAACATGAAGTCTTTTGTATTAACAAATAAAATGGTCTTGGATTAGGTGGAGAAAAATTAGTTTCGATTTGATTTTTATGATTTTTTGACAGTTTGATTTTTATGATTATAAGATATTTTCTTTAACTTTGAAAACATATTTCTGTATACTTTTCATATTGTCTGGTTGTGGTGAATTTGTGTTTTTATGTAAACATTTCATTTGCTCCAGTTCAAGCTTGCTTTCCAAATAGTTCCACTTTGTAAATGTAGTTAAGTAATAATAATATAAGAAAACAGGTTTTCATGGCATTTAAACATGGTCTTTTCATCAAGTAAGTAAAGATAAATTTATACTTCAAAGAGATTTGTTTTTAACCTGACAGTGAGACCTTCCAATCAATCATTAAAACATTTTTTCAACTAGATTTATCTTTTCAATGTAAGACCAATCTTATATATTTTGACTTTTGGTTTGATTTTTAACATTAAAACTACCAAAAGAAGTGTTTTGTTCCATTGAAAGTTATTTTGATGATTTTTGATTGTTAAAAACTTTGGTTGACTAACGACCAATCCCAAAAAATGGTCCACTGTTGAGTCACTCCAATGATAGCAAGGCGGCCAAGGCATTGCTCTTCATCTTTTTTGAGAATTTGGGAGCTTTTCTCAAGAAAACAATATCATTCGGACTAATATAAAGGAAAAAAAACAAAGTTAGCAATACCTAATAAATTTGATACTCTCAGGTTAAAAACACAATCAGAAAAAATATATGGCTCTAAAAGTTCAAATTGTTTCCTATTCCCAATTTGCTATTTCTTCATAAAAAAGGGATCATTTCTGCATGATTTTTAAACATTTGGGAAAGTTTTTCCAGTTGCAATAAAATATTTTCACTATTTGTTTCCTTTACCTGCCAGAAAGACATCAAAATTAGTCGTTTGTTTGTGTATTTTTTTGTCTGAACGATGTAAAAAAACCCTCAATTAAATCGTATCTTTTTATTGGCAAAAGTACTTTTTACTTCCTGAAAGTCGTGGGTTAACTCCGGGTACTCCGGTTTCTTCCCACAAGAATATTAATAGGGTTGTTTAGATCATAAAAAACATGATTAACTCTTGGTAACCTTTCTAATTGTAACAGCAGGCTTTTCCCATGCACCACAAATTTTAAAAAAGGAAAACTCTGATAAAAGCATCTCTTTGATGAACTAAATGCAACTATGAGCCATATGTTTTCTTTGTAATTGTGAAACATTGTGATGTCTGTATTAGATGATTTCTCTCTCAAATTGGGAAAATCACTTAATCACTTCCAGTTGTTTCATTATTATTTATATCTTGAAGTGTAAACATTTATCTCGAAGAGACCAATTTTTTTAACATTGCGTTTTCACTTGTGTTTATTCATTTGTGTTAAGTGCAATGTCAATTGTTCTCCATCTGCCATGTTCTGTTTTCTTCTATTGTTATTTGAAATAAGTACAATGTGTGATAGTTGATCTCTTTTTATTGTTATTCAAATTGTAATCTTTACAAATTCTTTTCAATAAATTGTTTACAAAATTTACATGTGACCCCTTTTTAATTAAAAATTCAATTCCCATGGGAATTGAGAAATTAAATAAAAAAAATCCCCCTACCCCGGCCAGCTCCCCAAGTGCTACTTCCACCTAAGTAGAAGTACAAGTACATATAGTCCAAGTACTTCTACTTAATTGCGGTGGAAGTAGCACTCGGAGAGCTGGCCGGGGTAGCCGGCGAAGAGAAGACCAACCTTGCAAATGCTAATGCAATTGCTAAGTTGATCTTCCCTAGAGAGCAGCCGCGCGTACCTAACAAATTAAAACAACAAACGTTAGTGACTTAAGTACTTAGCATGCAAATTTGATTCCCAAAGCCAAAATGACAAGTTCCCCCCTCTGATCCTACCAACTGCCTACCTGCCTCAGTTCTAAGCTGTCTTCCTCGGTCCTAAACTCCTGCATTCCATTCGTTACCTTCACTTTCCTCACCATCGCACAGTCACTCACAGCTGGTAAACCCACATGCACCACCACCACCCCGACTGCCACCCAAATTTGAAAATTAAAAGAATTAAAATTTCGGTAAAGTATGCGTAGTGAATGTTATTTTTTCGGATATTTTAGGCCAAACTTAAAGAAAAATTGAAGGAGGATCTATATGCAAACAGGTGAGCGCCAGCTACTTGTCTTAATACACGAAATTAACAAATTTCAAAATAAACAAAACTTAATTCTTTTTCTAAAACATACAAGCCCTAATTCTAACCCTAATTTTTCATGTTAACATACAAAACTTGACGGGCAATTTTATTCAAAATTTCTTGTTACGACAGGCACACTAATAAACATTTGAGTTGGAATAATGTATTAATAATGCTGATAATTTAGCTGTGATGACCGTAGATTTTAGTTGAAACATACTTTCAAAAATTTTAATTCCTTTAATAACCTAAACCCCATGCAACTTACACACGGCGCACACCCTCGCAGTCCATACATTTAGCTAATAAATTACGTTATAAACAAAAAAACCAAAATAAAAAGATAAATTACGTTATCTCTAGCTACTTAAACCCACTTAGACTGAGTATTTGATTGAGTTTCAAGACGTAAAACCTTAGCTGAAAGGGCATGGGCTTTTTGTTGTGTTAACTGGTACGAAGTAAATGTAAGCCTAATACTTACCAATGTCTAAGGCTGGGTCAAATAAGCATGAGAATGCAAAGAGTATGAATAATTTGAAAACGCGAAACGCAACTTGAGTTTTTTCATTTGAGGCTTATCTATAGGAACATGTAAATTCTAAACGGTTTAGTACAGTTACTCTTACTAAATAGTTCAAAGAATCAATATATTTTAAAATTTTACCGCAATTCTCATACTTATTTAACCGAAACGCCTTCTCATTTGCATGGTACCTCGCAGCTGCTCTCAAACCACTTCCGTAATTGGTTTTACTGAGCACAAACAATGGTTTTATTGTTCCATTGTTCCTGCTTACCAAGCAAACCAAAAACCCGGAAGCACCAAGATACTTATCATATTCATATTCAAAGAGGATTCTCGTATAAATTAAGTCTCACCATGAATTTAAGGGCTGATTATATGGTCCCGCTTACCCGGGATTAAGTGAAGCGTAAAAATGTCATTTTATGAAACGAGACGACCAAAGTTCGAATGCTTTCAGCATTGATCAATACAAAGATAGATTTAACAAAAATTAATGCGATATACACCATTTTGTTTACTTCATATTTCGACAAAACGAAAATCTCAAGCAATCAAGGTTAAGCATTTTTTACAACGTAAACTGACTTATTTCAATACCTCAAAATCATGTTACGCGTCACGTAATCCCGGGTAAACGGGGATCATATAATCAACCCCCCTAAGTATTCAGGGTTGGTAGATTGGTAGATTAACAATGCTCATTGTTTGCCTTTGTATTTGCCTTTTGTTCTCTTTGTTATTTTGATGTTACTAATGACGGTTTGGCTTATTTATTCATAAAATCTACCAACCCTGTAAGTATTACCATGAAAACAAAGCAAGCAGTATTCCCATGGGAATTTAGAATGCCAAAAAACGCATTGATGATTCAAATTAACAGAGAAATATACAAATATTATTTTCCCCCTGGGAATTAGAATAAAAATATCTCGATTCCCTTGTTTTAAACATATATGATCTTAGAATATTTTAATTCAATCTCAATTTTTATGTCAATTTTTTGCTTTTTCTTCTTTCACAACGAAAAACAATGATTTTATTCAACGAGAAACAATAGAATTTATTAAATCCTCTTTGATCTCTCAATAAGTATCTTGTTTTCTACTAACTTACATTTGTATAACTTCCAATACTGTCGTATTAGCAATGTCTAGCTTGCTTTTTCATTCTTGTGGGTTTTTTTCTTTTGTCGGCCATATCTTTCAGCATCGTTCATTCTGGTCTTTTCTTCTTGAATTTCGTTACGTCTTATCACCTAATAGTATTGATTGTAGACTACGATTATGGATATAACTATGTATTGTATAAAACTGTTCTAAAAAGAAGTAAACTAAAAAGGAAACGTTTTGCTTTACTTAACGTAGTTGTGAATCATTTTCAACATCAAACAAAAAACTGTTTCTGTTAACATGCAAAATTTGACGGTAATTTTCGTCAAGTATTCATGCCAACTATTTCATAAGATTGAATCGTTTTCATTTAAAGGTTCCAAGGTTAGGGGTATACCCGACAAAAGAGCTTCGTGTTCATATAAATGACCCATTGAACTCTATGAAACACTGGAACAACAACTCCAGGTAAAAGCGTTTGGGTGAACAATGAGGTTTATCAAACATTATTATTATTTATTGCAAATATTTTAGGAGTTTTGATTGGTTAAGAGCTAAAGATTAAATCGTCATATCCGCTTGGTAGTTGCCCAAATTTGGGGTTGAAAATAAATATACGACATTATGACTCATTTCGTCGTATATTGAAAACAAATATACGACATTATGAGTCATTTCGTCGTATATTGACTTCCTTGTAATCTGACAATTGTTTTAAGAATATTTTTCTGTTCCATTAATAGCAGTTTGTGTCTTCTTACTTTCAAAGCGAGCGTGTAAACTGAGTTTAACATATTTTCAAAAAATAATAAAACAATTATTGAATTCAGTTCTCGCAGGATATGAGGAATTATTAAGGCAGAGGTTTGTGTTATCTGCTGAAGCCGAAGGCTGAGGTTGCTTTACCAAGCAAACCAAAACCCGGAAGCACCAAGATACTTATCATATTCATAATCAAAGAGGATTCTCGTATAAATTAAGTCTCACCATGAATTTAAGTATCACCATGAAAACAAAGCAAGCAGTATTCCCATGGGAATTTAAAATACCAAAAAACGCATTGATGATTCAAATTAACAGAGAAATATACAAATATTATTTTCCCCCTGGGAATTAGAATAAAAACATCTCGATCCCCTTGTTTTAAACATATGATCTTAGAATATTTTCATTCAATCTCAATTTTTAAGTCAATGTTTTGCTTTTTCTTCTTTCACAACGAAAAACAATGATTTTGTTCAACGAGAAACAATAGAATTTATTAAATCCTCTTTGATCTCTCAATAAGTATCTTGTGCTCTACTAACTTACATTTGTATAACTTCCAATACTGTCGTATTAGCAATGTCTAGCTTGCTTTCTCATTCACATTTCTTCTTTTGTCGGTCCATATCTTTCAGCATCGTTCATTCTGGTCTTTTCTTCTTGAATTTCATTACATCTTATTACCTAAAAATATTGATTGTAGACAACGATTATGGAAAATTCGTTAGCTGTTGTATAAAACTATTCTAAAAAGAAGTAAACTAAAAGGAAAAGTTTTGCTTTACGTAACGTAGTTGTGAATCATTTTCAACATCAAACAAAAAACTGTTTCTGTTAACATGCAAAATTTGACGGTAATTGTCGTCAAGTATTCATGCCAACTATTTCATTAGATTGAATCGTTTTCATTTAAAGGTTCCAAGGTTAGGGGTATACCCGACAAAAGAGATTCGTGTTCGTATAAATGACCCATTGAACTCTATGAAACACTGGAACGACAACTCCAGGTAAAAGCGTTTGGGTGAACAATGAGGTTCATCAAACATTATTATTATCTATTGAAAATATTTTAGGAGTTTTGATTGGTTAAGAGCTAAAGATTAAATCGTCATATCCGCTTGGTAGTTGCCCAAATTTGGGGTTTAAAATAAATATACCACATTATGAGTCATTTCGTCGTATATTGAATTAAACAAATATACGACATTATGAGTCATTTCGTCGTATATTGAAAACAAATATACGACATTAAGACTCATTTCGTCGTATGTTGATTGACCTTATAATCTGACAATTGTTTTAAGAATATTTTTTCTGTTCCATTAATAGCAGTTTGTGTCTTCTTACTTACAAAGCACGCGTTTAAACTGAGTTTAAAATATTTTCAAAAAATAATAAAACAATTGTTGAATTCAGTTCTCGCAGGATATGGGGAATTATTAAGGCAGAGGTTTGTGTTATCTGCCTCAGCCTTCGTCTTCGGCAATAACACAAACCTCTGCCTTAATAATTCCTCATATCCTGCTCGACCTCATTCAATAACTGGTTAATGTTGTGAACAGTTTACCGTAGTTTTCTCGGCTATTTCCTTTCTCAAAAAGAAACCAAGCTGTAAGTCCATAAATTATAACATCACTTTTTAAATCAAAGTGTAGACATTAAATCTCGATACATTCCTGGCACATGGTGTCAACCGCGCCGACAAGAAGTAATGGAGAGGGACTGACAATTGAACTGCAATTGATCTCAGCCCCCCCCCCCCCCCCGCGAGAAGTTGCGCGCCTCTGCATGTGAAGCCTAGTTTCATTTTGGTCGTAAAGCCTGATTCACACCTGTCGTAAGAATCGGGGATTTTCTCCTTCTGATGGATGTGAATGAGTATGTGAACAAATTAAATATGGGACAAATTTTAGATTGCTTTTGCAAGGGTATAGAACTGCCTTAATCACATCGGCCAGAAGAAGCCGACTCAGATTTTTACGACTAGTGTAAACCAGGCTTAACTGTCGTCGCAAAGTCATTCTCGACGATGTGATATAGTCTGGATCTACCTTTTCATTTGTGGACTGTATTCAAATTAGTTTTAGTATAATTTTTTTAGTAAATAATGGTTTTCAAGCATTTTGATTGGTTGCCTAACCAGTAAATACGAGGCATTATTTACTAGTTGGCATTTTTTTAAAATGACCGCTAATGAAAGTAGTTTTAATGTTTTATACTTTTGCCAATATTAGCAAATGGAGAAAATTGCATTGATATAAACTCAAAGAATACAAACAAACTTTGATGTTGAACTATTTTAAGGTAATAGATCGTCTGCAAATAACTCATCAAGTACTTATTAAGTAAACTTAAGTCTTTAGGAATTTTCAGAAGTAAACTGTATTCATAAAAGACGACAGTGCATTTTATACACGTAAATTTTACTAAAGAAATTATACTAAAACAATTATTCGCCTCAGGCTCAGTGATTATAGTAAATATTCACCTCGACTTCGTCCCGGTGAATGTTCACCAATAACCACTTCGCCTTCGGCGAATAATTGTTAAATATTAAGAGTAGATACTCTAGTCTAGAAAGCTCACATACTCTATCTCATCGCTCACCTTCATGTATTTACAACATTCACGACTAAATAGAAACTAGGCTAAAAGTGCACATTTCTTGCGGCTGCTTTTCAGTTATCCGTGTTTTACACGTACGTGCACGCACGTAAAAGTTTAAACTCTTCTATTTATAGTTTGTATTTAACAAATAGAATCACTAAAGTATGCTACTTCGTAGGGAATGCTGAATTCTCTCCATCAAAATATTTGTTTATTTCAAATTTAATATTGAAACTGATTTAGACTTTTACGTGCGTGTACGTACGTGTGAAAAACGCGTAACTGGAAAACAGCCTTACGAAATTGAAGTTTTCCGCAGCAACACGAATTTTGAATCGACTAGAATCGCCGCTAACATTTGGGCACAAATATTTTTGCTGTGCACTTACATTTCTAAAACTTGCATGTTGGCCTTGACTCGTTGTTCGATGTCGCAATCTCTGGCTGGTTCTTCGTACCACCTTTTACGTCCTTTTGAAAAACAAGAAATATTTCCATTAGATAAGAGCGAAAACATCTACAATCGTGGGAGTGTGATAGTATACAAATAATGAATGTTTATGAGTGCAATGGTAAGAACATTTTCATGAGGTGAAAGATTGATTGTTCCATTCAACGAGGCGATAGCCGAGTTGAATAGAACAATCAATCTGTTACCGAAGGAAAATATTCTTAATATTGCACGAATAAATTTGTTTTATATAATACCAGACTAATGTTTTTCAAAAACAATTTCACGCATTTGAGTCGTATTTTAGTATTTGGATTATTTCGCATTCATCTCAAGACCGAAACCAGCCTAAAGTAAACTACGAAGACCGTACGAAGAGCTTTTTGACGGATGGGAATTGTGAGAGTGCAATGGGAAAACTATTGCACTCCTGGGAATGCAATGGAACGTTTGCCATTGCACTCTTGGAAAATGGAACTTTTTATTTAATATCACGTGACCATAATCAACCAATTAAACGACCAGAATTTAATGAGCTATTATATAAATGACGCTATTCTCCCCAGGAAACTACTTTGTAGTTGTTTTATAAATTAACTACAGTGAAACACAAGACAATGTCAGGGAATTTTTCGTGTAGGATCGTTTAATCGTGCACAGCAACGACCAAGTGGTGTAATCGTCTGAGCAAGTGCCTGTCACTTCTGAAATCGTGGGTTCAATCCCCACTTCAAACTCGTGACGCTTGTGTGAGGAGAACGCTGTGCCCATAAGCATGGGTCTTCTGGTATTCCGGTTTGGGAATGTTGACAGGGTTGTCAGTATTGTAAAATATCAGTAATCAACGGAACGCGAGTAATTGACTAAGATTGTTGAGGCTAGTGTAATTGTCAAGTTGAATAAGTAATTCTTCAGAAACTACGGCAAAGCACTCTGGAGGGCTACTGGGATATTGGGTTGTAGTAAACGAAGAGGGTGCTATCCTGGGCATACTAGGGGTAAGATGGGGGTCAGACAGGATGAAGATTCGATTGGAGTAAATTAAGAAGAAATCAAACGAAGGGCTGAAGTGCAAGGATCACGAAATTCAGACTGTCATCTCAAATCAAAATCATTTCAAACATCATGTCAGCACTCGTTAGTCAGTTGTTAACAATTGTCTGACTTAATGAGTTCTCACTTGGTCCTAATTTGGAATTCCCTTGAATTTGAACTGGAAATCTGAATTTCCTGTTTCTTGTATAGAGTGCAGCGTATATGTGCATAATAGAAGAGATTTTGAAGAGGAAAACAAACGGAAAAATAAAAGTAAGTTATAAGAAGCAAACTATGTACTAAAAATTATAATAATGATAAGCTCTATATTAATTAGATTAATCCCCATAGGGTGGGTGTCATCACTTGGGAGGGAGGTTTAAAACAAGAGCAGGGCCAATCACTTCGGTTGCCAAAAGTAATCATGAAAAGTAAGTTAACAGAGAGAAGCTGGTAATAATTCCGTGTTCTCAGTATGGCGAATATAAATCTTTATCGAACCCTAACACTGACCAACCTTTTATTTGTTATGTTAATTAAGATTTAATTTTGCGTACTGAGAACATGGAATTATTACCGAGAAGCTCTACAGAAAAAAGGCATTCATTAATTTTTGATATAAAATTTATGAAATGGGGGGGGGGGGGGGGGGCTGAAATTGAGAATTTACTCTTCTAATATTTGGTTTCTTACCGTTAAATCCATATGAAAATTCTTTTTGTCTGTGGGTTCTCGTATCACTGTTTTAGCGTAACTTTCTCGCAATGTGTGGAATATCTAAAGTGTGATGCAATATGTTAGGTATTAACTCCATATAGGCGGCAAGTATTTTAAATTCTTCAAGTAAATTAACATATTTGCCTGAATCAATTGAAAATTATTTTACCTTGAAAAGGTTCTGTTTTTATCTTCTCAACGGTGTTCCATTTCGAACCGTCCTTTTACGGAACAGCTGCAGAGAGAGTAATAGAAACTTAGTCATATATATCAGTACATTTATTTAAATTTAAAAGTAGGATTTCGACCTGGTAAGCAAAACGAATTTCTTCAGATATAAAAGCATTTAACAACTAAAACATGCTAAAAATAGTTAGAGAACACTTACATGTGTAATAAAAATCCGATATTGTTGATGTCCAATCACACTAGAACAATTTTCCTTGCATTTTTAGATTGGACAAGAAGACGACGCCATTTTGGTTTTAACTTCTGTTGACAACGCCACATTTTCCTTCGCTATTTTTCTCTATTTCTTCGTCATTTTGGCTCGAATCTCCTCCAAATGTTTCCATCACCATTTCTATCGAATCAACAGATGTAGAAGATGTGTGTTTGATAACAATTTAACGACTTGTGGCTTGTAAAGTTTCTGTCCCGAGCAGACATTTTGGACAAACCTTCTTCTTCGACGACCAAGCAGTAAATGACGTCAGATGACCATTGTCCAGCAGAAAATACCCGTATGTACAATGTTTAATGATCTTTGTACGAAGCTTAAAGTAAGATTTTATTGCGAGAATTAAGTGTTTTTGCTATTATTTTTCACTCATAGTATTCTCTAATCTCTTTGTTTGTACTTTACTCATTTATTTTGCAAAAGAAGCGCCTGCAAGGGGCGTTTTTATATATTTTTTTATTTGCATGCTGATGAGCAAGGAAAGACCCGTTCGAGTTCTCATTGGCAATCAACTTTCCCTCCGTGGCCGAGAGGTAAAAATAACTGTCTTCCCGATTTCGCACATCGTTTGAATATGATTTTGGATGGATCGTCGACAGGTTAAGTCCAACGGTTGCTCAGTTGGTGGGAATTTAATTCTTCACTCGCTTAGTTGGACAGACCGGTCGACGATCCACCCAAAACTCAAGATAAGGTTGGGCGTGGAGTGCAGGAAAACACTAGGCAGTACGAGGAGGCCAAGGAGGCAAACGTTATCTGCCTGGTGTTTTTAACTACTATTTAAGCAAATTTCCTTAACTTGACTGTTGGGGACAGGCCTGTAGGGTTGGTGCATTGAAGACTTCTCGCCGTTATTTCCCTTTCAAGAAGACAAGTTGTCTTCGTCGAGAAATAACGACGAGAAGACTTCAAGGCACCACTAAACCAATACACTCGTCTGTAAAACTACAGTGTAGTGGTTTAGCTGGCTACACCACTACACTGTGCCAAATGTATATGGCGGTCTTCTTCCCAAAGCTTACGGTGCACAAAGCATGGATGCGCAAGATGCGCAAACACTTTAAAGCCTTTAAAACAAGTGTTTTCTTTTAGAAAAGAGTCAAAGACGACAACGCTTACTAAATCAAAGCCTGTGCTCATGTTTAAGTTGTTCAGCTATGTTTAACGGTCTGTAATGGCGCGGTCTTTGCAAGAAGGCATGAAGCATGTAGATACAAAGACGCGCAAACACATTAAAGCCTTTAAAGCTAGTGTTTTCTTTCAGGAAAGGGTCGAAGAGGGTAACGCTTACTAAATCAAATCCGTGTACTCATGTTGTAAGTTGTTCAGTTATGTTTAACGATCTTTAATGGCGTGGTCTTTGCAAGAAGGAAAGTCAGTTTTCATGTAGTTATTGACTTTCTGTGAGACGTTTCTTTCTTGATCGAGCTTTGTATGCCGTTGCGTTCAGTGTCCTTGATATAGGAGTCATGTATTTATGGCCTTGGGTTTAATTCCCAAACACTGAATGGCAGTCTTTAGCTCTTTCAAGTGATGAGATAGCATTTTACCAGATGGCGTTGCGTTATTGCTTTGCCTAGTTTCTATGTCACACTGTAACCAAACAAATACGATATTCTGTAAGCCTTAACTTCGTACGCTTCCGATTCAGTTTTTATTGTTTTGATTGCAAATTATCAATGGTTTTTTATGCTTGCTTTTAAACATTGCCGACAATGGTATCGTTAATGTAGCTCAAAATTGTAAGAGCTAGGGTGATACAGATCTTTTGTGCAAAGCTTTCTCGTTGATAGGGAACTATTGATCCTATCATGGAAACTTATATCAAGATACGTACTCCCAACAGGAACGTTTGAAACTCGCAGCTTGTACAAGTAACGAACTTTGTAGGTTATATCACATGAAAACTGCAGAGAAACAACATGCACGTTGTGGTCGTAAAATACTAGCTGCCTGTCAACGAGAATGGCACTCGTAACTCGTGTATAACCACGCATTTCACAACGTTACCAGTGTCGGCAATATCTAAAAGTAACCATGATAATTTACCATCAAACAGTAGAAACTGAATCGGCAGCGTTTTCAGTTAAGGCCTACAAAATATACCATGTGTTTGGTTACCGTTTGACATAGTAACTAGGCAAAGCAATAACGCGTGTCATCTTGTTGAAATGCTTTCTCATTACTTGAAAGAGCTAAATACTGCCATTCAGTGTTTGGGAATTAAACCCAAGGCCATAAATACATGACTCCTATATCAAGGACACTGAACGCAATGGCATACAAAGCTCGATCAAGAAAGAAATGACCCACAGAAAGTCAATGATAATTACATGCAAACCGTGGCTTTCCTTGTTTCTTCTTTTTTTCCCTTCTTAAAACATGAGTACACGGCATTGATTTCGTGAGCGTATTCGTCTTAGACTTTTTCCTGAAAGAAAACATTTGCTTTAAAGGCTTTACGCATCTTTGCACATCCATGCTTCTGGTACCGCAATGTAGTTTTACAGTGTACTGGTTTAGTGGTGCTTTAAAGTCTGCTCGACCTTATTTTTCGACGAAGACAACTTGTCTTCTTAATAGAAGAGAAATAGCGGCGAGAAAAGTCTTTTGAACAAGTTTAATTGACTGTTGGGCACAGGCCTGTGGGGCTGGTGCATTGAAGACTTTTCTCGCCGCTATTTCTCTTCTATTAAGAAGACAAGTTGTCTTCGTCGAAAAATAAGGTCGAGCAGACTTTAAAGCACCACTAAACCAGTACACTGTAAAACTACATTGCGGTACCAGAAGCATGGATGTGCAAAGATGCGTAAAGCCTTTAAAGCAAATGTTTTCTTTCAGGAAAAAGTCTAAGACGAATACGCTCACGAAATCAATGCCGTGTACTCATGTTTTAAGAAGGGAAAAAAAGAAGAAACAAGGAAAGCCACGGTTTGCATGTAATTATCATTGACTTTCTGTGGGTCATTCTTTCTTGATCGAGCTTTGTATGCCATTGCGTTCAGTGTCCTTGATATAGGAGTCATGTATTTATGGCCTTGGGTTTAATTCCCAAACACTGAATGGCAGTATTTAGCTCTTTCAAGTAATGAGAAAGCATTTCAACAAGATGACACGCGTTATTGCTTTGCCTAGTTACTATGTCAAACGGTAACCAAACACATGGTATATTTTGTAGGCCTTAACTGAAAACGCTGCCGATTCAGTTTCTACTGTTTGATGGTAAATTATCATGGTTACTTTTAGATATTGCCGACACTGGTAACGTTGTGAAATGCGTGGTTATACACGAGTTACGAGTGCCATTCTCGTTGACAGGCAGCTAGTATTTTACGACCACAACGTGCATGTTGTTTCTCTGCAGTTTTCATGTCATATAACCTACAAAGTTCGTTACTTGTACAAGCTGCGAGTTTCAAACGTTCCTGTTGGGAGTACGTATCTTGATATAAGTTTCCATGATAGGATCAATAGTTCCCTATCAACGAGAAAGCTTTGCACAAAAGATCTGTATCACCCTAGCTCTTACAATTTTGAGCTACATTAACGATACCATTGTCGGCAATGTTTAAAAGCAAGCATAAAAAACCATTGATAATTTGCAATCAAAACAATAAAAACTGAATCGGAAGCGTACGAAGTTAAGGCTTACAGAATATCGTATTTGTTTGGTTACAGTGTGACATAGAAACTAGGCAAAGCAATAACGCAACGCCATCTGGTAAAATGCTATCTCATCACTTGAAAGAGCTAAAGACTGCCATTCAGTGTTTGGGAATTAAACCCAAGGCCATAAATACATGACTCCTATATCAAGGACACTGAACGCAACGGCATACAAAGCTCGATCAAGAAAGAAACGTCTCACAGAAAGTCAATAACTACATGAAAACTGACTTTCCTTCTTGCAAAGACCACGCCATTAAAGATCGTTAAACATAACTGAACAACTTACAACATGAGTACACGGATTTGATTTAGTAAGCGTTACCCTCTTCGACCCTTTCCTGAAAGAAAACACTAGCTTTAAAGGCTTTAATGTGTTTGCGCGTCTTTGTATCTGCATGCTTCATGCCTTCTTGCAAAGACCGCGCCATTACAGACCGTTAAACATAGCTGAACAACTTAAACATGAGCACAGGCTTTGATTTAGTAAGCGTTGTCGTCTTTGACTCTTTTCTAAAAGAAAACACTTGTTTTAAAGGCTTTAAAGTGTTTGCGCATCTTGCGCATCCATGCTTTGTGCACCGTAAGCTTTGGGAAGAAGACCGCCATATACATTTGGCACAGTGTAGTGGTGTAGCCAGCTAAACCACTACACTGTAGTTTTACAGACGAGTGTATTGGTTTAGTGGTGCCTTGAAGTCTTCTCGTCGTTATTTCTCGACGAAGACAACTTGTCTTCTTGAAAGGGAAATAACGGCGAGAAGTCTTCAATGCACCAACCCTACAGGCCTGTCCCCAACAGTCAAGTTAAGGAAATTTGCTTAAATAGTAGTTAAAAACACCAGGCAGATAACGTTTGCCTCCTTGGCCTCCTCGTACTGCCTAGTGTTTTCCTGCACTCCACGCCCAACCTTATCTTGAGTTTTGGGTGGATCGTCGACCGGTCTGTCCAACTAAGCGAGTGAAGAATTAAATTCCCACCAACTGAGCAACCGTTGGACTTAACCTGTCGACGATCCATCCAAAATCATATTCAAACGATGTGCGAAATCGGGAAGACAGTTATTTTTACCTCTCGGCCACGGAGGGAAAGTTGATTGCCAATGAGAACTCGAACGGGTCTTTCCTTGCTCATCAGCATGCAAATAAAAAAATATATAAAAACGCCCCTTGCAGGCGCTTCTTTTGCAAAATAAATGAGTAAAGTACAAACAAAGAGATTAGAGAATACTATGAGTGAAAAATAATAGCAAAAACACTTAATTCTCGCAATAAAATCTTACTTTAAGCTTCGTACAAAGATCATTAAACATTGTACATACGGGTATTTTCTGCTGGACAATGGTCATCTGACGTCATTTACTGCTTGGTCGTCGAAGAAGAAGGTTTGTCCAAAATGTCTGCTCGGGACAGAAACTTTACAAGCCACAAGTCGTTAAATTGTTATCAAACACACATCTTCTACATCTGTTGATTCGATAGAAATGGTGATGGAAACATTTGGAGGAGATTCGAGCCAAAATGACGAAGAAATAGAGAAAAATAGCGAAGGAAAATGTGGCGTTGTCAACAGAAGTTAAAACCAAAATGGCGTCGTCTTCTTGTCCAATCTAAAAATGCAAGGAAAATTGTTCTAGTGTGATTGGACATCAACAATATCGGATTTTTATTACACATGTAAGTGTTCTCTAACTATTTTTAGCATGTTTTAGTTGTTAAATGCTTTTATATCTGAAGAAATTCGTTTTGCTTACCAGGTCGAAATCCCACTTTTAAATTTAAATAAATGTACTGATATATATGACTAAGTTTCTATTACTCTCTCTGCAGCTGTTCCGTAAAAGGACGGTTCGAAATGGAACACCGTTGAGAAGATAAAAACAGAACCTTTTCAAGGTAAAATAATTTTCAATTGATTCAGGCAAATATGTTAATTTACTTGAAGAATTTAAAATACTTGCCGCCTATATGGAGTTAATACCTAACATATTGCATCACACTTTAGATATTCCACACATTGCGAGAAAGTTACGCTAAAACAGTGATACGAGAACCCACAGACAAAAAGAATTTTCATATGGATTTAACGGTAAGAAACCAAATATTAGAAGAGTAAATTCTCAATTTCAGCCCCCCCCCCCCCCCCCCATTTCATAAATTTTATATCAAAAATTAATGAATGCCTTTTTTCTGTAGAGCTTCTCGGTAATAATTCCATGTTCTCAGTACGCAAAATTAAATCTTAATTAACATAACAAATAAAAGGTTGGTCAGTGTTAGGGTTCGATAAAGATTTATATTCGCCATACTGAAAACACGGAATTATTACCAGCTTCTCTCTGTTAACTTACTTTTCATGATTACTTTTGGCAACCGAAGTGATTGGCCCTGCTCTTGTTTTAAACCTCCCTCCCAAGTGATGACACCCACCCTATGGGGATTAATCTAATTAATATAGAGCTTATCATTATTATAATTTTTAGTACATAGTTTCCTTCTTATAACTTACTTTTATTTTTCCGTTTGTTTTCCTCTTCAAAATCTCTTCTATTATGCACATATACGCTGCACTCTATACAAGAAACAGGAAATTCAGATTTCCAGTTCAAATTCAAGGGAATTCCAAATTAGGACCAAGTGAGAACTCATTAAGTCAGACAATTGTTAACAACTGACTAACGAGTGCTGACATGATGTTTGAACTGATTTTGATTTGAGATGACAGTCTGAATTTCGTGATCCTTGCACTTCAGCCCTTCGCTTGATTTCTTCTTAATTTACTCCAATCGAATCTTCATCCTGCCTGACCCCCATCTTACCCCTAGTATCCCCCCAGGATAGTACATCTTCGTTTACTACAACCCAATACTCCAGTAGCCCTCCAGGGTCCTTTGCTGTAGTTACTGAAGAATTACTTATTCAATTTGACAATTACACTAGCCCCAACAATCTTAGTCAATTACTCGCGTTCCGTTGATTACTGATATTTTACAATACTGACAACCCTGTCAACATTCCCAAATCGGAATACCAGAAGACCCATGCTTATGGGCACAGCGTTCTCCTCACACAAGCGTCACGAGTTTGAAGTGGGGATTGAACCCACGATCTCAGAAGTGACAGGCACTTGCTCAGACGATTACACCACTTGGTCGTTGCTGTGCACGATTAAACGATCCTACACGAAAAATTCCCTGACATTGTCTTGTGTTTCACTGTAATTAATTTATAAAACAACTACAAAGTAGTTTCCTGGGGAGAATAGCGTCATATATATAATACCTCATTAAATTCTGGTCGTTTAATTGGTTGATTATGGTCACGTGATATTAAATAAAAAGTTCCATTTTCCAAGTGTGCAATGGCAAACGTTCCATTGCATTCCCAGGAGTGCAATAGTTTTTCCATTGCACTCTCACAATTCCCATCCGTCAAAAAGCTCTTCGTACGGTCTTCGTAGTTTACTTTAGGCTGGTTTCGGTCTTGAGATGAATGCGAAATAATCCAAATACTAAAATACGACTCAAATGCGTGAAATTGTTTTTGAAAAACATTAGTCTGGTATTATATAAACAAATTTATTCGTGCAATATTAAGAATATTTTCCTTCGGTAAAAGATTGATTGTTCTATTCAACTCGGCTATCGCCTCGTTGAATGGAACAATCAATCTTTCACCTCATGAAAATGTTCTTACCATTGCACTCATAAACATTCATTATTTGTATACTATCACACTCCCACGATTGTACATGTTTTCGCTCTTATCTAATGGAAATATTTCTTGTTTTTCAAAAGGACGTAAAAGGTGGTACGAAGAACCAGCCAGAGATTGCGACATCGAACAACGAGTCAAGGCCAACATGCAAGTTTTAGAAATGTAAGTGCACAGCAAAAATATTTGTGCCCAAATGTTAGTGGCGATTCTAATCGATTCAAAATTCGTGTTGCTGCGGAAAACTTCAATTTTTTAAGGCTGTTTTCCAGTTACGCGTTTTTCACACGTACGTACACGCACGTAAAAGTCTAAATCAGTTTCAATATTAAATTTGAAATAAACAAATATTTTGATGGAGAGAATTCAGCATTCCCTACGAAGTAGCATACTTTAGTGATTCTATTTGTTAAATACAAACTATAAATAGAAGAGTTTAAACTTTTACGTGCGTGCACGTACGTGTAAAACACGGATAACTGAAAAGCAGCCGCAAGAAATGTGCACTTTCAGCCTAGTTTCTATTTAGTCGTGAATATTGTAAATACATGAAGGTGAGCGATGAGATAGAGTATGTGAGCTTTCTAAACTAGAGTATCTACTCTTAATATTTAACAATTATTCGCCGAAGGCGAAGTGGTTATTGGTGAACGTTCACCGGGCGAAGTCGAGGTGAATATTTACTATAATCACTGAGCCTGAGGCGAATAATTGTTTTAGTATAATTTCTTTAGTAAAATTTACGTGTATAAAATGCACTGTCGTCTTTTATGAATACAGTTTACTTCTGAAAATTCCTAAAGACTTAAGTTTACTTAATAAGTACTTAATGAGTTATTTGCAGACGATCTATTACCTTAAAATAGTTTAACGTTGTTTGTATTCTTTGAGTTTTTATCAATGCAATTTTCTCCATTTGCAATATTGGCAAAAGTATAAAACATTAAAACTACTTTCATTAGCGGTCATTTTAAAAAAATGCCAACTAGTAAATAATGCCTCGTATTTACTGGTCAGGCAACCAATCAAAATGCTTGAAAACCATTATTTACTAAAGAAATTATACTAAAACTAATTTGAATACAGTCCACAAAAGAAAAGGTAGATCCAGACTATATCACATCGTCGAGAATGACTTTGCCACGACAGTTAAGCCTGGTTTACACTAGTCGTAAAAATCTGAGTCGGCTTCTTCTGGCCGATGTGATTAAGGCAGTTCTATACCCTTGCAAAAGCAATCTAAAATTTGTCCTATATTTAATTTGTTCACATACTCATTCACATCTGTCAGAAGGAGAAAATCCCCGATTCTTACGACAGGTGTGAATCAGGCTTTACGACCAAAATGAAACTAGGCTTCACATGCAGAGGCGCGACACTTCTCGCAGGGGGGGGGGGGGGCTGAGATCAATTGCCGTTCAATTGTCAGTCCCTCTCTATTACTTCTTGTCGGCGCGGTTGACACCATGTGCCAGGAATGTACCGAGATTTAATGTCTACACTTTGATTTAAAAAGTGATGTTATAATTTATGGACTTACAGCTTGGTTTCTTTTTGAGAAAGAAAATAGCCGAGAAAACTATGGTAAACTGTTCACAACATTAACCAGTTATTGAATGAGGTCGAGCAGGATATGAGAAATTATTAAGGCAGAGGTTTGTGTTATTGCCGAAGACGAAGGCTGAGGCAGATAACACAAACCTCTGCCTTAATAATTCCCCATATCCTGCGAGAACTGAATTCAACAATTGTTTTATTATTTTTTGAAAATATTTTAAACTCAGTTTAAACGCGTGCTTTGTAAGTAAGAAGACACAAACTGCTATTAATGGACAGAAAAAAATATTCTTAAAACAATTGTCAGATTATAAGGTCAATCAACATACGACGAAATGAGTCTTAATGTCGTATATTTGTTTTCAATATGCGACGAAATGACTCATAATGTCGTATATTTGTTTTCAATATACGACGAAATGAGTCATAATGTCGTATATTTATTTTCACCCCAAAATTTGGGCAACTACCAACCGGATATGACGATTTCACCTTTAGCTCTTAACCAATCAAAACTCCTAAAATATTTTCAATAGATAATAATAATGTTTGATGAACCTCATTGTTCACTCAAACGCTTTTACCTGGAGTTGTCGTTCCAGTGTTTCATAGAGTTCAATGGGTCATTTATACGAACACGAAGCTCTTTTGTCGGGTATACCCCTAACCTTGGAACCTTTAAATGAAAATGATTCAATCTAATGAAATAGTTGGCATGAATACTTGACGACAATTACCGTCAAATTTTGCATGTTAACAGAAACAGTTTTTTGTTTGATGTTGAAAATGATTCACAAATACGTTACGTAAAGCAAAACTTTTCCTTTTAGTTTACTTCCTTTTAGAATAGTTTTATACAACAGCTAACGAATTTTCCATAATCGTTGTCTACAATCAATATTTTTAGGTAATAAGATGTAACGAAATTCAAGAAGAAAAGACCAGAATGAACGATGCGGAAAGATATGGACCGACAAAAGAAGAAATGTGAATGAAAAAGCAAGCTAGACATTGCTAATACGACAGTATTGGGAAGTTATACAAATGTAAGTTAGTAGAAAACAAGATACTTATTGAGAGATCAAAGAGGATTTAATAAATTATACTGTTTCTCGTTGAACAAAATCATTGTTTTTCGTTGTGAAAGAAGAAAAAGCAAAACATTGACTTAAAAATTGAGATTGAATGAAAATATTCTAAGATCATATGTTTAAAACAAGGGGAATCGAGATATTTTTATTCTAATTCCCAGGGGGAAAATAATATTTGTATATTTCTCTGTTAATTTGAATCATCAATGCGTTTTTTGGCATTTTAAATTCCCATGGGAATACTGCTTGCTTTGTTTTCATGGTAATACTTAAATTTATGGCGAGACTTAATTTATACGAAAATCCTCTTTGATTATGAATATGATAAGTACCTTGGTGCTTCCGGGTTTTGGTTTGCTTGGTAAAGCAACCTCAGCCTTCGGCTTCGGCAGATAACACAAACCTCTACCTTAATAATTCCTCATATCCTGCGAGAACTGAATTCAATAATTGTTTTATTATTTTTTGAAAATATTTTAAACTCAGTTTAAACGCTCGCTTTGTAAGTAAGAGGACACAAACTGGTATAAATGGAACAGAAAAAATATTCTAAAAACAATTGTCAAATTACAAGGTCAGTCAATATACGACGAAATGACTCATAATGTCGTATATTTGTTTTCAATATACGACGAAATGACTCATAATGTCGTATATTTTTTTTGAACCCCAAATTTGGGCAACTGCCAAGCCGATATGACGATTTCACCTTTAGCTCTTAAGCAATCAAAACTCCTAAAATATTTGCAATAAATAATGTTTGACGAACCTCATTGTTCACCCAAACGCTTTTACTTGGAGTTGTCGTTCCAGTGTTTCATAGAGTTCAATGGGTCATTTATATGAACACAAAGCTCTTTTGTCGGGTATACCCCTAACCTTGGAACCTTTAAATGAAAACGATTCAATCTTATGAAATAGTTGGCATGAATACTTGACGAAAATTACCGTAAAAATTTGCATGTTAACAGAAACAGTTTTTTGTTTGATGTTGAAAATGATTCACAACTACGTTACGTAAAGCAAAACGTTTCCTTTTTAGTTTACTTTTTTTTAGAACAGTTTTATACAATAGCTAATGAATTTTCCATAATCGTTGCCTACAATCAATATTATTAGAAGGTGATAAGATGTCACGAAATTCAAGAAGAAAAGACCAGAATGAACGATGCTGAAAGATATGGCCCGACAAAAGAATAAAAACCCACAAGAATGAAAAAGCAAGCTAGACATTGCTAATACGACAGTATTGGAAGTTATACAAATGTAAGTTAGTAGAAAACAAGATACTTATTGAGAGATCAAAGAGGATTTAATAAATTCTATTGTTTCTCGTTGTGAAAGAACAAAAGCAAAAAATTGACTTAAAAAGATCACATGTTTAAAACAAGGGGAATCGAGGTATTTTTATTCTAATTCCCAGGGGGAATATAATATTTGTAATTTCTGTTAATTTGAATCATCAATGCGTTTTTTGGTATTTTAAATTCCCATGGGAATACTGCTTGCTTTGTTTTCATGGTAGCACTTAGGGTTATACAGCATGAGTAAAAAAAACTGATGCTCTTTCAAATTCAAATTAGCTGCGAATTTCATTACGGTGTATTCCCATGGGTCTGTAGTGATGTCTTGTTTCTGACTTTGTCTTGTTTCTGACAATTCCTGCACGGCTAAAATTATGCATTTTAACTTCCACTGGGAATTAGATTTTGTTTTAGAATTGAATACGATAATACTGATTACATGATCTCGTTTACTCGGGAAGCGTAACATGATTTTGAGGCATTGAAATAAGTCATAGTTTACGTTGTAAAAAATGCTTAATCCTTGATTGTTTGAGATTTTCGTTTTGCCGAAATATGAAGTAAACGAAATGGTGTATATCGCATTAATTTTTGTTAAATCTATCTTTGTATCGATCAATGCAGAAAGCATTTGAACTTTGGTCGTTTCGTTTCATAAAATGACATTTTTCAATACCTCAAGATCATTTTACGCTTCACTTAATCCCGGGTAAGCGGGACCATATAATCAGCCCTTTAAATTCATGGTGAGACGTAATTTATACGAGAATCCTCTTTGATTATGAGTGTGGTAAGTATCTTGGTGCTTCCGGGCTTTTGGTTTGCTTGGTAAGCAGGAACAATGGAACAATAAAACCATTGTTTGTGCTCACTAAAACCAATTACGGAAGTGGTTTGAGAGCAGCTGCGAGGTACCATGCAAATGAGAAGGCGTTTCGGTTAAATAAGTATGAGAATTGCGGTAAAATTTTAAAATATATCGATCCTTTGAACTATTTAGTAAGAGTAACTGTACTAAGCCGTTTAGAATTTACATGTTCCTATAGATAAGCCTCAAATGAAAAAACTCAAGTTGCGTTTCGCGTTTTCAAATTATTTATACTCTTTGCATTCTCATGCTTATTTGACCCAGCCTTAGACATTGGTAAGTATTAGGCTTACATTTACTTCGCACCAGTTAACACAACAAAAAGCCCATGCCCTTTCAGCTAAGGTTTTACGTCTTGAAACTCAATCAAATACTCAGTCTAAGTGGGTTTAAGTAGCTAGAGATAACGTAATTTATCTTTTTATTTTGGTTTTTTTGTTTATAACGTAATTTATTAGCTAAATGTATGGACTGCGAGGGTGTGAGCCGTGTGTAAGTTGCATGGGGATAGGCTTATTAAAGGAATTAAAATTTTTGAAAGTATGTTTCAACTAAAATCTATCATCACAGCTAAATTATCAGCATTAATTAATACATTATTCCAACTCAAATGTTTATTAGTGTGCCTGTCGTGACAAGAAATTTTGAATAAAATTGCCCGTATTTTCAAGTTTTGGATGTTAACATGAGAAATTAGGGTTAGAACTAGGGTTTGTATGTTTTATAAAAAGAATTAAGTTTTGTTTATTTTGAAATTTGTTAATTTCGTGTATTAAGACAAGTAGCTGGCGCTCACCTGTTTGCATATAGATCCTCTTTCAATTTTTCTTTAAGTTTGGCCTAAAATATCCGAAAAAATAACATTCACTACGCATACTTTACCGAAATTTTAATTCTTTTAATTTTCAAATTTGGGTGGCAGTCGGGGTGGTGGTGGTGCATGCGGGTTTACCAGCTGTGAGTGACTGTGCGATGGTGAGGAAAGTGAAGGTAACGAATGGAATGCAGGAGTTTAGGACCGAGGAAGACAGCTTAGGACCGAGGAAGACAGCTTAGAACTGAGGCAGGTAGGCAGTTGGTAGGATCAGAGGGGGGAACTTGTCATTTTGGCTTTGGGAATCAAATTTGCATGCTAAGTACTTAAGTCACTAACGTTTGTTGTTTTAATTTGTCAGGTACGCGCGGCTGCTCTCTAGGGAAGATCAACTTAGCAATTGCATTAGCATTTGCAAGGTTGGTCTTCTCTTCGCCGGCTACCCCGGCCAGCTCTCCGAGTGCTACTTCCACCGCAATTAAGTAGAAGTACTTGGACTATATGTACTTGTACTTCTACTTAGGTGGAAGTAGCACTTGGGGAGCTGGCCGGGGTAGGGGGATTTTTTTTATTCAATTTCTCAATTCCCATGGGAATTGAATTTTTAATTAAAAAGGGGTCATATGTAAATTTTGTAAACAATTTATTGAAAAGAATTTGTAAAGATTACAATTTGAATAACAATAAAAAGAGATTAACTATCACACATTGTACTTATTTCAAATAACAATAGAAGAAAACAGAACATGGCAGGTGGAGAACAATTGACATTGCACTTAACACAAATGAATAAACACAAGTGAAAACGCAATGTTAAAAAAACTTGGTCTTTTCGAGATAAATGTTTACACTTCAAGATATAAATAATTATGAAACAACTGCAAGTGATTAAGTGATTTTCCCAATTTGAGAGAGCAATCATCTAATACAGACATCACGATGTTTCACAATTACAAAGAAAACATATGGCTCATAGTTGCATTTAGTTCATCAAAGAGATGTTTTTAATGAGAGTTTTCATTTTTTAAAATTTGTGGTGCAGGGGAAAAGCCTGCTGTCACAATTAGAAAGGTTATCAAGTGTTAGTCATGTTTTTTATGATCTAAACAACCCTATTAATATTCTTGTGGGAAGAAACCGGAGTACCCGGAGTTAACCCACGACTTTCAGGAGGTAAAAAGCACTTTCGCCAATAAAAAAATACGATTTAATTGAGGTTTTTTTTACATCGTTCAGACAAAAAAATACACAAACAAACGACTAATTTTGATGTCTTTCTGGCAGGTAAAGGAAACAAATAGTGAAAATATTTTATTGCAACTGGAAAAAATATTCCATATGTTTAAAAATCATGCAGAAATGATCCCTTTTTTATGAAGAAATAGCAAATTGGGAATAGGAAACAATTTGAACTTTTAGAGCCATATACTTTTTCTGATTGTGTTTTTAACCTGAGAGTATCAAATTTATTATGTATTGCTGACTTTGTTTCTTTGCCTTTATATTAGTCCGAATGATATTGTTTTTTTGAGAAAAAGCTCCCAAATTCTCAAAAAAGATGAAGAGCAATGCCTTGGCCGCCTTGCTATCATTGAAGTGACTCAACAGTGGACCATTTTTTTGGGATTGGTCGTTTAGTCAACCCAGTTTTTAACAATCAAAAATCATCAAAATAACTTTCAATGGAACAAAACACTTCTTTTGGTAGTTTTAATGTTAAAAATCAAACCAAAAGTCAAAATATATAAGATTGGTCTTACATTGAAAAGATAAATCTAGTTGAAAAAAAAGTTTTAATGATTGATTGGAAGGTGTCACTGTCAGGTTAAAAACAAATCTCTTTGAAGTATAAATTTATCTTTACTTACTTGATGAAAAGACCATGTTTAAATGCCATGAAAACCTGTTTTCTTATATTATCATTACTTAACTACATTTACAAAGTGGAACTATTTGGAAAGCAAGCTTGAACTGGAGCAAATGAAATGTTTACATAAAAACACAAATTCACCACAACCAGACAATATGAAAAGTTTACAGAAATATGTTTTGAAAGTTAAAGGAAATATCTTATAATCATAAAAATCAAACTGTTACCAAATCGAAACTAATTTTTCTCCACCTAATCCAAGACCATTTTATTTGTTAATACAAAAGACTTCATGTTCAGCAAAATAAATTTCTTATGTCAAGAAATAAGTAAGATCTGAAACTGCCTAATACTATCAAAATACTTAACTCAACTTGTAATTGTTTTAAGTCTGTATCGTATGCAGATTTCTGTCAGATACAGAACTCTTTGTATCAGTTGGGTATCAATGCCAAACACTTGCAATAAAATCTTAGACTTCCATGCTTCTTGCTCATCTGTGCAAACCTGGGATCACAGTTACCACTTGATTTGATAAAATACTATTGCTTTGATGAAATAGTAACAAAAAGCTTCCATGTAATATTACCAAATTTCTACTTAAATTCTTATATTCTTATATACTTTCACATATTGCAAAACATAGCCTAAAAAATCTGGTTTCCTAGTTGTATTTTTCCTTTTTTTAACTTTTACCAATCTGCATTGCTCTCAAAATAAAGTACGTTTAACTGCTTCAGTTCAATTCAATTCCAAACAAGTTCCACTTTGCAAAAGACCAACAAGCTTTTGACCTTAAGCAGTTCATCTTAAAGGAGGAAAGTTCTGTTACAAAATCACAAAGTCTGTTTTGAAGATAAAGTACAATGACATCATACCAAGTATTTTTTAACTTTTAGGATTTTCACACTGCAAAGGATTTTCAAATTACGTCAAACAATATTCAAATTATGCTCCAATAACATCTAGGACTGTTGTGATTTTTAAATGAACTTTGCAGACTTTCAAACAAATGCTTAAAGTCGACTTGAACAAAAGAAGATTGAGATGGCAAGTCTGGAAACAAAATATTTTTTTAAATGCTTTTTCATTGAATTAATCAAAAATTATAATGACTGTTTTTTCATGTTCTTGCAGAAACAAATTTTCTGTGAATAGACTGAGTCTGTGGATAAACTGACTACGGGAAATAAAAATGAAATTTTGGTGTGATATTAAATGTTTTGTTTCTGATAAAACCACCTCAATTCCTTTGTAAACTTAACAAAGTAGTACATTACAAAGTCAAATAATGCCAAACTCAATAAAGGGCACAACCTTTTTTTAAAAAAAAACATGAACTACAACTGATTCAAGTTGAATTAGTAAACCATTAAAGCCTTTTGCATGTGCTTTTCATATTAAGTACTAGACCAAACAGAAATGTGTTACTGTAGACAAATCACAAGATGTGAAACACAGTTCATCATTATTTGACTTTTTCTGAGATTAAAATGCTTTGAGTACATAAGACTTTCTATGATAAAAAGTTGCATCAAATCACAATCAAATTACACGAGAATGAAACGGACATTTTTAAGTTATACTGTCCCGTTTGCTGTTGAATGATGAAATAATTGTGACGTTCAAAATTGTCTTTCTTGTCATATTTTTGGTGATGGGTAAAAATATTTTTTCAAAACATAAACATAGCCAGTAATTCTGGAAAATCACATATGCTACTCAAAGCATTTCAATTTGAAATAAAACATAAAGATATCAAGACCTTCTATGCACTTTTCATCAACAGTGTTCACTTGAGGACCCACTGGATAAGCATTCATCGAGCTTTCAAAGCGCTGTAGATCTAAAAAATGTCAAAATATATGATAAAACCCTTGATCAGACATGATTGAATTAGAGCATATATACATTATTGAGCTTGGCCTTGCCAGAGAAAGGCCCAGAGGCCTGTCCCCCCTGACTGGATTGCTGCCCTCAAGAAAACTGCCAATCTAATACCGAATCTAATACTAAAACAGGTCTGCCCTGGGTTTTTGGGACTCCCTTGAGAGGAGATCCTGGCTATGCCCCTGGCTCCAAGGGCAGGGTCATTTCAACAATACATACTAACAGCTGTCTTCCCATATTACCTAAGCCACACAGTCAAATTTCCCTGTGGGAAGAACCAGAGTACCTGGAGAAAGCCGACAACATTGGGCAGAGCAACAACTTGTACTCTTCTCAAGAGGACAAGTTCCAGGAGCAGACCTGCTCAAGCATTAGATTCAGTATTTGAATCACATTGAGACCCTACTGAAAATTTAACCAACAAGGAGGGGCGAGGGAGGTAATGAAAAGTAAAGTTTACAGCACTCGAAAACCATTGAAATTCAGGTCACCAAAAAATTCACACCTAAATCCAACCTAGGTTGGTTATCAACCTAGAAGGTCAATAGGCATTTAGGTCAGCATTGTTGAATGCCAAGCTCATTTTAGAGGGCTGAATTTATTTGTCATATTCAAATATTTAGAAGCAAAAAGAAAATGAAATACTTTTTGCTATATTGTAATGAAAAGATATTCAGCTATTAAGTTGATTGAGAAATAAGTAATAGGGATGGTGATTGGCAGAAAGAAAATATTTAACAGAATGCCTTTAGTTGACTTAGATAGGAAAAAAGTAGGGATCTATTTCTTATTATCAGAATCCACTATTAAATTTAAGTTACATGGTTCTGTCAGATTAATGGACGGGAAAGGAAATAATTATGTTTAATTAGCAAAATTACAGCTGAAAAACCACAATTTTCATTGGGCTTTTATGCAGTCCTAATTAGTTGTCTTACTGGTACTAACAAACAAAAAACTAGCAGTAGACTTCATTTAAACTGGGGGTTATATTTGGGAATGATAGGGAACCATATCTGACCATAGGGAACACCCAATATGATTTTCACACGTGCAAAATATTTGCTTTGTATGCTCAAATATTTCGCTAAACCCACCCTGATTGTCCACACAATTCATCTATATTATACAAATAGATATTCTTCTACAACTACTGATAGAAAAGAAAGCATATTACCTTGAAATAAAGGCTGGATTGCTTCGAATATCTTGAAGATTTTCTGCACGCCATTCTAAACAAAATTGTTGAACTTGCAATTGGCGCTTTCCGAGCTGCCGACGAGCAAATACGACGAGCAAGCACGCCAACAAGTCGACGAAGCCCGAGCAACTGAAGAGAAAAAAGCCAGGGTTGGTAGTTTGGCGTATTAGAGGCCAAATAACTCGATTTTGGCTTCTTTTTTTCTTGCTTGGCCTCAAAAAAGAAGTTTGGCTTTTTGGCTACTTGTTGGCCTCTTTCTATTTCAAAGTAATGCTTGGAAAATGTTTCGATCTTAGTTTGATTATATATGTTTAATCGTCATAATAATGTAGGTATGTATACTAATTGTGATACTTTTAGTATATGAGGATATATAATTAGTATTCATGGAATAAATTAGTTGTGCTACGCAGTACACTAGTCATCACACTAGTTGTAAAATAAAAGCTGAACAGTGTCAATACCCAAAACTATTAGGAATGAGTTTGCGATAAATTTGAACTTTTTAGCATTTATTTGGCCGTGTTAGAAAAATTGTAGTTTGGCCTCTTTTGGTAGATTTTGGCCTCTTTTTGCATAGCTATTTGGCTCCAAGCATGCGCAGGGCCTACCAACCCTGAAAAAAGCCCAAGGGCGACGGGAGGGGTTGGGGGTAAGTGCCTGGTTGTGAAACGAATGGTAAATGGTCCCTCTAATTGGGTCTCATCCAGGGCAGTATTTTGATTTTCTTTCACTGAATCTATGAATTGTCCAATGTGTTTACTTACCCTTAATTTACTTTTTCAACAAAAAAGTGAAGTAAAGGTGAGGCCAATCAATCGCTTGGAATTTTTGGTCAAAAATTGCTCGTAAAGACTAACCTCTCAGGTACTATGGTAAACATTGCTTAAATTGTCTTGCCAATGAACTACAAAAACAATTAGTTTACCAGGCTGTTATTTTTCATTTCAAAGTAGTTCCCTCAAAGGTAATGCTTAAAAATATTTCCTGTCTCAATGGGTATCGATAACCATCGATTTCAAGACGAATGCAATGAAACAAAAACATGCATCGAAATGCTACCCCTGATTTCCTTCCTATATCAAACGAACTACAGTGCTAAAAAATTCTGCCATTATTTCTTTATCACACAATTGCTTGTATACACCACGTGTTTTTATTTGTACAATTTGTATATGTACTTCTATATACAAACACTCATTGATACAGAGCCCAACACATACTCGTTGCTATGAACTGTGGTAGAAGAAAACAAATGAAGCCCAGTAACTTAGAGAGAAGGAAACGTTTTTCATTTTGTGTGATCTTGCACAATGATATAATTTTTTCAGGATGTTTCTAACTTTTGACTTAAATGGTAAGGGATCAGTTATTCTTTTTTTACCCCACCATTTTCTCATTTTGAAGAGATATGACAATACATTTACATTTTGGCTTATCGAAACCTTTGAAATATCTATAATTAGCAATAATGAGTTTTTGACAACATGCTCTTTACTAGAAATACTACACGAAAAAAAATAACAAAGACGCTAGGCCTCTGCCATCTTGGATATTTCAAAAGATCAATGACGCTACAACAGGGTAAAGTTGTCTTCCTAAAGAAGCAAGTGGCAAGCATGCTTAACATTTGTATCATAGGCGGCCCAAATCTTAGTGTTGTTTTGCCAGCCATGTTTTGAATATTTTCTCTAAGCTTTTCACTGTTTGAAAGCAAGAAAACACACGCGTGAAGAGATTTCACGTTCGCGTTTCCAAATTTAGTTGCATAGAGTTGAATGTTGGTAAAAATGTTTGTATGTACATGTGCATTTATTGGCCTTTTCTTGTACCGAACAGTTTGAAACTTAACCAGGCCCCCTACCCCTTCTGGGCAGAGCCTAGAAATTTGACTCCAAAACCTTCCAGAAGCTGGGAATTCGGCAGTGTGGAATGCATGAAGGTGTAACCAATGATGTGGAGCATCAGGGTTGGCCAAGCACACCATCCCCCCCCCCTGCCAGATCATGCTCCGTCCATCCTTGTCTGCATGTCAGCACAAAATAAGAAAAAGCACAAAGAATCATTTTCATTGCTGGTAATGAAGACTTGAACTAATGACTGACAATTTGTAGTGTTGGATGACCGAAACATGTTCGGATTATGGCCGGAGCGTTATAAGAAGGAGATATATTTATTGGTCCAAGAGCCCAGGTACTGAAAATGAGGTCATGTCTATTTTTAGGTATTACCACAGTTGATAGCGTTAACATTACAATTGGGAGGGTTAAGAGGCAAATTTAAAGGATACTGCATCTAATAGCAGCTAACTTCTGCAGAACAAAGTATTAGTCTATTGTTTTCAACCCCCCCCCCTTCCCCCTTATTCCTGCGCCTTGCTTACATGATTAAACTTTCTTTGTAGGAACATAGAGGACTACTGAATATCAGATACCCTATGGAGGTAATTCAGACATTTATAGATGCTGTGGAATCTGTTTTGCACATCGTTTTGTAACAAAGAGGGACCTGTAAAATTAATATAAACATTGCCAACATCAAGGGTTTATTCAACTAAAAACATTGCATTTGAGTGTATAAAATGGCTCCCCTACCATATGTTGAATCATACATATTTACCATCGGATATAACTTTCTTTCCTGAACATTGTGATTTGGAAACGCACCACTACAGCAATTGCCGTACTGTAAACTCTATGGTCAGTGCAATCTGATAAGAAACTGTATCAGGGTGAATCACACATGCTATTTATTTTGCTGTCACAGAAACCACTAAGATTAATGGAACTGCCATGTCACATGCGTGATGGGAGAATCAACCATCATTGAGTTCACTGCTTGGTTTCATTGTGTGTACTATTTGTGATCGGTTGAAAATCATGAAAGTCATGAAATGACGGCAAATGAAGCGTCTATTTAATATCCCTAATCTGTGTTTCTACTATCACACTATTCTAGAAGAAACGTTGTTCACACACAGGAGTATAGTCATGGTCATAATGAGTATAATTGAAGTGTTTTTATCCCAGCAGTCTGTTTTCTCATGGGATATCAATTTTAATAGATAAGCAAAACTATTAGGTGGAAGATTGTAGGTGCTCATATGAACACTTCATTCTAAGTATAGGGATCATATTTTTTCAATTGATTAGCATGGCATTGTCACAGACTGGAATGACATGGAAAGGATTTGGCAGGTTAGTTTTTAAGTGAAAATTACAGCAGCTGAACTAGGTACTATGGTGGGTCCTTTGCTTTCTGTAATCAGATTGTCTGTATTTCACAATCATGTTACAAATTTACCTAATACCAATTTCTACTACTCTTTGGTTTACTTTACTTCAGCATTTCCAATGAAAACTTCCTTAAATTGAGATCATGTGTGAGGCAAATTTCTAGCTAATTGCAAGAGGTTTTGGACATATTTTGATATGACTCAAATCTTAGATCACCCCTCCTTTTGAGAAATTAAAAGGATTTTCAATTTTATTTTTGTAGTTTATTTATTCAAAAGATCAACTTCAAACAAGAGCAGAAGAAGTGAGTCTTCAGTTAGAGTTTAATTAATTTGTCGCTCAAGTTTTGATGCCTTGGTGATAGCCAAAGAATTCTAGTTTTCCTAAGACGGTTTAGTTTCATTTTATGATATTTGTTTTTCAAATCTTTCAGCATCCTGTACTTCTAACAGAAGCTCCAATTAACCCAAGGCGAAACAGAGAAAAGGCGGCTGAAGTAAGAAGTAGTAATGTTGATTTAGAAATGCATTTTAACAAGTATAGAGTAACAGTGCTGGAAAATATTCAAACTTAATTAATTTTGAAAAGTTGTTTTCAGTCTTTCATATGATACCTGTTTAAAAACATCTAGGGCTTGTTCAAAATAGTAAGTTTTAATTCTGACTATGTTTTTTTCTGTTTCAGATATTTTTTGAGACCTTCAATGTTCCCGCATTGTTTGTGTCTCTCCAAGCAGTACTGAGCTTATATTCAACTGGCAGGACCACAGGTGTCGTGTTGGATGTAGGAGATGGTGTCTCGCATGCAGTTCCTATTTATGAAGGATTCGCTATGCCACACTCAATTATGAGGACAGATCTCGCGGGAAGGTATGTGTACAAACATATCATCATAATATGGCTAACCTATGACACTTCCAAACTGGAAAAAATAGGAATGAAATTCCACAAGAAGTAGATAAAATAATAGACCTTTGTGGAACTAGAAAGCACTTTAAGGGAAAGATTATTTAATAATTGGTAATGCTATTATGATGTTATTATGTAGTATCTTGTACTAGAATCATTGAGAAACTTGGTAAGACATGGGGACACTTGGATCAATATCTTCTTTCCATATTTTTCAGGGACGTCACGCGATATCTACGTTTACTTCTAAGAAGAGAAGGCTTCAAGTTCCATACATCGTCGGAATTAGAAATTGTTAAACAAATTAAAGAGGTACAAAAATGTTTACTTTGTCTAACTTTAAAACTGTTTTTACTTTACAAAAATTACTTTGTAAAAAGCTGCAAGTTAATGTTTCTTTAATAATTGTGACAATTCCTCTTTGTAGCAAGTCTGCTATTTGGTTCTGAATCCTTTAAAAGAGGTGTGTATCCTGGGCCATGTTGATTATGATGTTTGTAAATATAAGATAATGTATTGATTCTGTTTTGCAAACGTTTTGTACGTGTATGAATTCTGACATGTGAAGGTACATACTATTGCTTTAGGGTCATATACTTACAGTATTTATTGATGTGTTTCTAGGAACCAATGGACACAGATAAGGCGAAATTTACTTTGCCCGATGGCAGCGTACTCGATGTAAGAAGAATTAATGGGGAGGTTTTCAATGAGTATCTTTTCCTGTAAAACAATTTTCTTTTTTTCTTAGCCTGGCTCTTCGAGATACAGAGCACCTGAAGTATTATTTAGACCTGATCTTATAGGAGATGAATCTGAGGGAATACATGAGGTGAGCAATGACATGGAGCAAAAACCGAGTAAGTTGATCGGTAGCTGGCCAAATAACAAATTTGGATTACTCCTAAATGAGAAGTTTTGGACACATAGGCATATTAGGTATTTTGTTATGTGGCTCGCTTAAAAGGGCTCTTTTTGCAACATTAATACACACAATACAATGCATTATACAATTGCCAAGAACCTATTTGTCTTTATTTTACCTAACTTTTTTACCCAACTAAGGTTTTGGCGTTTACAATTCAAAAGTCAGGTATGGATCTTAGGAAGACGCTTTATGGTAATATAGTGTTATCTGGTGGTTCGACGCTTTTTAAAGGTACGCTGTTATGTACTTTATGGGAAATTGTTGGTTTCTTTTTTTGCCACTCTGTGGAAAGTTTTTTAAACTCTGTGCCTGTGGGTTCAAATTTATTGTTATTACTGGCAGGTTTTGGCGATCGTCTGTTGAGTGAAGTGAAGAAATTGGCGCCAAAAGATATAAAAATTAGGGTACGATTATCTTGTATTTCTCTCATATCTGCATGTGCCAAACGGAAATATTGATGCACTAAAGTTGTGCATATGGAGTATATTTGACATTTGAAACAACTCTTTAAGATTTCTGCTCCCCAGGAAAGACTGCATTCTACTTGGATAGGGTAAATATTGAAAGTTTTTCTTGTGTTATAATATTCGATTGTGAAGTTTTATGCATTGTGACAAAATGAACCCCAAGACCCCTTAAATCGTCTTATTGACCAAGGAGCATTTTTAAAATACACAGCACGTAACATAATAGCTTTTTACTTCTAAGACAACGTTTACACTACTCAAAATAGCAAGCTCGAATGCTTTTCGTTTAAATTTCTTTGCTCTGTTCGAAATATTTTTTGTTCATATGAGTGCTTGTAAACAAGTTAAAAAACTGGAACGGTGTCGTATAAGCGCACGGAAATTCTGCCGGCATTATTTCGCTCCGCAGTGGTGTAAGCGTATTCTAACTTGATCCAACAATTATTCGGCGAGGTGATTAGCGGGTAATAATCCCCGATAATCACCAGCCGGAGGCGAGTAATTGCTTTGAATTAAATTAAATTGTATCGTTTTCTAGAGGATCCATTCTAGCGCCATTAGATACTTTCAAGAAAATGTGGGTTTCCAAGAAAGAGTGGGAGGAAGAAAACACGCGCGTTCTTCATAGAAAAACTTTCTGGGAATTAATAATAAATTATAAGCAGAGGTATAAGAGATCCCCCCTTAGATCTGAATATATCACCGGGGAAGCAAAGCTAACAAAGTACACTCGCTTATACGGGCCTGGGCCACTGATCTGATGAGGTACAAGTGGATGAAGGCCATTGTGCATAAGGAGAGCCGGCAGCCTATATGTTTTGAAAAGATATCCTGTACTGAATCTCAGATCAGTGGTCTGGTCGTATTTAGCGCGCGAATGAGTGTTTTCTGCTAATGAGAAAGAAATGAAAAAAAAACCCCAACGAATCCTACCACTCTCTTAATTCAAACGATTGAAAATTCAATTCTTTCTGTGATTGTTTTTAGGGATCGTACGTTTTCTATTCAAAATTAGTCTTATTGAGTGACATATTTTAATCGATTGGAACACTGGAAGAGTATCCCTCAATCTATATTCAATTTCTTAGATTAAAAAATAGTCTGCAGATTGAAAAATTCTTCAAACTTTTGAAAGATTGAAAAAATCCCCTCAAGCCAATCTTTTAAATTAAGAGAGCATAGTGCACCTATAGTTTTTACCAGGGTGTTACTTTTTGTTTTGAAACCTTGCATCTTATTTCGGTTCCTCTCATTAGCATTGCGAACATGAATTTCTTACTCGTATTAACTCTCGTCAAATGTTTACACCAGTCAAAGCTCGTGTATTGTACTATTTTACTGTACATGATAGCTGGAGAATTTGCCTCATTATCTCTGAAGCAAAGAGTCAAATGTTGCTGGCACTATTTTCTCGTGTTTCATCGTTGGTTCTCTCTCTATCGAATTAGGAAATGGGTAAATTCTAATCAGTCGGTTATTCGTTCATGTCACGAGTGTATCGCCTTAAATCTCGTCATAAATTTTGGACTGGAATGACAGAAAGGAATATTTGTGATGGCAACATGAATGAAACAACCAGTCGCTTTCATGAGTTCACAACATTCAGTTTAATTGAAAATACTTTCTCCTCTTTTGACTTGAGTTTAAGATGTTTAGCCGTGACGTAAAGTAATAGCGATTCTGATGTATATATGTATTGTGATGGGTTGACCGAGTGATAATGACAGGGGCGTGGTTGACCGAGTGATAATGACAGGGGCGTGGCTAAGAAGGGAGGGGAGGCGGTCGCACCCCAATTGTCTTCAAAACCGTCCTGAGAGGGGGGGGGCTGAGGCGAGTTGTGTTGCGTTGTTATCAGTGTAATACCTTTCAACCCCATCGGCATCGCGCTTACGAAAGCCATTACCGGGAAATTGTCCAGGGGAAATTTCCCCGGTAACTCGGGCACGTGTGATGTAATTCAAGATGGCGGTCGTTTCGTCTTCGATTTCAAGTATGGGGGAAGATTACGTTTTACCAAGCACAAACAGCTCGAAACCTTATCAATATCTAGTTGAGATGATCGGTCTCGATCACAACTACGGTAGGCCGTGGTCGGAGCGGGAAAAAATACCTCATGCTAGGCCTGCTAAAGACCTATTTTCGCCAGTAGCCGAAAAGGACAGCGAGCCGCCAAAAGAGACTGAAGTGAGCAAAACAAACGAGGAGGAGGAGCTTATTGATGTCGATACGGTAGAAGAAGCACCCCTTCATGGCCCGGCTGCTATAAATATGCAATACGATGTAATGAAGTCTAAAATTGTGATGTCAGAATGTGAGAAATATGTAAGCAGTGCTTCGAGTAAAAAAACACCGGATACATGGGAAGAACTCATTTGCAGGTATGCAAGCTTGGGAAAGATTTGGATTGAGTCAAGGACAGAAACAATTTACCCATTCTATGCCACTTATGGGGGTTCCCCCTAAGGCTATTGTTCTCACGACCAATGGTAACAAGCCTCACTTTCATGCAAAAAATTTTTCAGTGAGGACCTCGTGTCTGTAATTTACCAGCTAACCAACTTTGTTCTTTGTGTAATCACTTTGGCTACAATCCTTCTTGACAAAAATCGTGATTATGCAACAAAAGAAGTGAGTCTGTTTAAATTACGTACGCCTACAGACACATGTGCTCTGTGCTAGATGGCCGTGTCGAAATAACTGGCTCTACTTTAGTTTACTTACTAGTATTTGGCACAAATGTCTGGCGTGGAAGATCCATGCCAGAGGGGGTGAAAAATACCCTTATGGAAAACTTGCAAAGCAGGTCGTCAAAAACAGATTTTGTTCTCCAATTTGTGGAATTGTTCCACAATTGCTTCAGCCCTATCCAATCCACCCTTTTCGAGGTTTGACCGACGGGGGGTAACACGTGTAGTAATTCGAAACATTCGGACAAACAACAAGCGTCGCGTTAATACTTTTGTATATGAGGAACCATTGATTATCGATAATTTTAGCGAAATTTACTTTTTAAAGACAAAGAAAGGCAAAATAAAAAAGGGCAAAATTCTATCAAAGCATGGATAGTACTTTGAAGCGCAATCATTCTGACAAAAAGTCGCTCTGACTTGAAACAATATTTAAAAACGTGAGGCGTTTCAGTAACTGGATATCTTAAACCGGCATTAGTTGAGATAGCGAAATCCGTCGAAAAAGTGTTGATACCTGTCTTAGACTATGCAAAATCAAAAAAGGAGAACAAGTTGATTATTCATGGTGTTGAAACAGAAGATCCGCTATCTTCAGCGCACGAATATGTAAATTATTTTAACTCATCGCTGCCATTCGGTCTTTTCGATATTTTTAATCATCTCATATACAGTTCCACAGAATATGATAAACAAGGGCTTGCCGCATACAAAGCATTTGATGACTATCGTCTTTTTGAAGAGGGATATGTTGAATCTCTATTAACAAAGCCATTACCCATTGTGATATGCTTGGCCATTTGTTTAAAAATGGGTTCGTGATATATGGGCTCTAATCCAACGTATACTTTTCCCAAACACTTTAAACGCATATATGTGTCTTTTAGACGCGTGTATATGCGTACAAAACACATGTAGATGAGGCGTACAAAACACGCATACTGTATATATGGGTGTTTTGTATGCATATACACGCGTCTAAAAGACACATATATATGCGTTTAAAGTGTTTAGTGAAAAAGAATACATTGAATTAGAGCCCATATATCACGAACTCATTTTGAAACAAATGGCCAACCATAGTGTGGGAGTGCATTTATATGTGGGTATTGTCTAACCTTTTCGCGGCTTGCAGTAGCAGGAATAGGGTCAGGGTCGCTCCATTATTAGCAATAAATTGCTATCCACAGATATAAGGTTTCGTGCAAACAAAGTTGTCGCCCCGACAATATGCCCTTATCCATGCTTCTCGTCGTATTTTCTCTTTTTTAAAAGACGGGAAATGGTAAAATTGAACACATTTTCCTTCAGAATTTATTAATCTTTCTAGGCAACGCGAATCAGTATTGCAAGTGCCCCACGCACAGTGTTTAGCCATTTTCTCTCGCAGTCGAACTACTTAATATTTGTATGCCCAAGTACAATGAAAACGCAATGTTTGTCCGACTGTTTCGAATTACGCTACACGTGTTACCCCCCGTCGGTCAACCTCGAAAAGGGTGGATTGTGGACATGTCCGATGACTAGGCAATCGGTGGATGAAGTCTATTAGTTGACAGTTGTCATGTGGTATTGTACCTTGTGGTACCTAGTGGTGTACTCAGGGTCAAGCACGGGTGGTACAACATGGGTGGCACAGGGGGTTAGCTTGTTGTGTCTCTCACTGCTAAAAGCCTAGTCTGGTGTACTGTTTCATTTGAGTTGAGTTGCTGATCTTGCCTCTGGCGTGAGGTTTTTCCTGGGTTTTCAGTTTTTCTCCCTCTCTAAAATTAGCCAGCACATATAGGTAGGATATCAAGATAGTCAGGTGCAATTGAGGCTATGTCTTGTTTGTCCACTCATTGAAAATATATCAATGATTAAGATAAAAGTTGTCTGAAATTCACATGTTGTCTTGAAATAACTTAAAGCTTCATTCAAATGTTCTGGACTGTAAATTTGGGTTTGGAGCAATGATCAAGCCTAAATTTACAAAGTTTTCAAAGTCATCTATGGTATCTGGGTCAATTTTGATAACTAAATAGCACAAACATATTAAAATTCCTCACTGTCTGTTAAACATTTTCTTAGAACTGGCTGGACAACACAGCAGAATGTCTTATTTGATAAGATACTGAAGATTGTCTCTGCATATCGTCTAGCGTGGCTCACATACCAGGGGGTAATTATTAGCATGGACATCAATATGTTAATTTGTGTCAATCTTTTGTTCTTCATGGCATTTGACAAAGAAGAATTTAACTTATACAAAAGGTAATCTTCAGTGATTTTTGCATGCGTTCTATTCATCATGATTTGTCACTTGACAAGTACTTTAAACAGAAGCATTCACCTCCTGGAAATATTAAAAAATGATGTTTTCCAGGGGGGGATTGCTACTCTTGTTTGGGGCACTTGTTGAGTGTGATCATGACAAATAGTGCCTGCATGAAAGTCAATGAAGATAACCTGCTGTGCTACTGCAATTTGCATCCAATCACTAAGCGCAAACATTTTCGCGGTGTTTTCTTACGTTTGTAACGTTCAACGCCATTTAGATGCAAAACCTGATGGTTCTGTAACTGCAACTGTCATGTTATCTCACATTTTGATGCATGTTTTATCGATTTTTATTATTTTAAAACCCAATTGCATGGGATTGCATAGGATTTGAAATGATACAAAGACTTGTAAATAACTATTTCTGTTGGGAGTTTTTTACTTATAGAAGTGTGGTATTATATTTTAGACTACTAATGAACCAATCCTCGGAAGAATTGCTGTTGATAAGGCCACAAAAAGAGTGAGGCAAATTTTCAGCAGAATTGAGTGGGTAAATATCAAATTCAATTTGTTTACAAGTATAAAATTCTTGAAGTAAAGGGTACAGTACATACAGTATATCAGAGAGAAATAGCATCACACATTAATAAATATCTGTATTAGCAGAGGGTCGTACAGGGGGGGGGGTTTTGTCACGGTTCACGGGCTGAAAAATTGATGCATCACGAATCACGAATGTCTACAACGATGATTACGGGTGTCTACAAAGGTTCTCCACTGTCTACAAAAATAAACCTAAGACAGCCATAGACAGCTATATCTCGACAAAGCAGACCATACAAAAAGTCCCAAAATAGGAATTAAAAGTCTTGGAAGACGTTAAAAGTCTTGGAAGACCTTAAAAGTCTAAAATCACGAATATCGGGTTTTAATTGCAGCTCTTCACGTGTCACGCGGAACATATGCGTCACGGATCACGAAGAATATTTTTTGTAAATCACGTTTCTCGGTAAATAAAATGATTTGATCACGCATCACGAAAATACCCCTGTACGACCCTCTTAGCATTATTAAAATGGCGATAAAACCAGCGTACTAAGAATTTTTTAAAGCAGTTAGAACCCATTACCAGCAGGCAATTTAATGAAATATAAGAAAAACATACTTCAAAGTAAACTCAAGATTTGAGCTTTTAAGACAAGACAACAATGAATTTTGTGGTGATATTTCGATATTCAAAGTCATTGTCAAAGTAGTGGACAATAGAGACGAAATATCACCACAAAATTGTTGTCTTGTTTTAGAAGGTCAAATTTTTTAGTTTACAAGATGTTACTCTTTGAAGTATGTTTTTTCCTATATTAAAGCTGTGACTTCTTTAAATGCCTGAAAAGGAACTTAAGTTAACACCAAGTGCCCCTGTATTTTTTCCTGTTCGTAGTATGTTAGGCCCAAACTGATCTGGATTGCTTGCTGAAGATCAATTTAGTGGTATATTTAATGTTTTTTTTACATATTTGCATGTCGTAATGTAGGATACAAAGCTGACGTCTTGGCTGCACAGTTCAATGGTGGATGGTTTGAGTATTCCATTGTTGGCATGCTACTTGGATATTGTGCAAACGCTACGGTCAAAGGTTGGGAATTAAAGCATTGTTTGCCTTGTGTTTGGCACACTGAACTTTCTAACAGGTTCTCTCACTGCCTGAAATAGTAAAACAAAATTTGACGACTCAAGTGAAGGACCTTTTTGGGAAGTTCCCATTACTTTGTGAAACTTGATTATTTCAAGTGTTTTTTAGGGAAATTCAAGACTGTAGAATGGCTCAATCTGGAACTGAACTTTTGAAACTCAATCTTTTTGGCAAAACAATATTCACAGTGCAAATAAAGTTGTTTTAGTGTAATTCACGGCGGGCAGAAATTACCTTTCAACTCAAAACTTGAGAATTACGAAAAAGTGACTGAAAACGACATTTCATATTGCAAGAAAGACTACACATTGTAATATGCTGACTTTTACGTAATATGCATGCACCTCATTATGTATGGGTGTTTAAATAGCTAGTTAATTATATTCAATAAATTATTGTACAACTGCGACGTATACTGTAAACATTACACACATTATAGTGATAGTTGTATACGATGACCAGAACTCGCTCTTTTCATTTCAAACAATATCTTCTGTCTCAACTACGTGTAGCGGGCAGCCACTTCAGACCAGCTGCAGTTCAAACATGAACTCACTCTTCTGTCTGCAAACCCCCTGCAAACCTCCTGGATTAGTACATTCATTTGTTATTTTGTGCAATTTAGTGTTATTTTGTGTTATTTAGTTGACAAGATGATTGCTGGTGGAACAACGAATCGTCGTGTCTCTTCTGGCGCGACTGACAATTTAACAGCATTGATGAAACGACCGTGGGAGGCAACCGTCGCCCTCACATCATTTCAGAGACCTGTAAGTTTACAAACTAAGGGGTTTTTTACCTTTATATATGTGACATTGCAGCAAGAGCAGAAAAATAAGCTACCACTGTATTGAGGCTAATGGTTTACCAAGTCCTAGATTTTGCAGTCGCCAGCAGTCTATCAAAAAGATTTAAGAAAACTTTCAAATAACTGTTATTGTATGAGTTGAGATCCATTTAACCAGTAATTACTTTTGTTATTTTTGTTCTTGTAACAGCTTAAAATTACCGGTACCCCGTTGCTGTTGATTGTACCAAGTGGACCAACGACCAGTGCTACTGGTAACTCGACCAAAAGGTCCGGTTTCTGGCACCATCATCTTTCGCACTTTGGGAAAGTGATTCCAGTCACCATGCATCTCAGTAATAGTGGCAGAGGCGTTTCTATTGGTCAGTGCCTTGATCACATGATCGGTGCTGTGCAAGCAAAAGTACTTGAGGTGACTAGATTCATTCATAATCCATCTTTTGTCCCATACTATGCAGCCAGTAATGCGCAAGTTGCGGCAGATCTGCTGTAGTCTTATTGTTTTGCAAATTGCAGTCATCAACGCGATGATATGAGGGTGCGTTTGGCTTGTTTCGACTTGATGACAACAAGCCTGCTGCAAGTTATCAGGTTTGATGCGAGTTAATTGTCAAGAAATTTTTTCCAAAGGTTTGATGTGAGTTGTTTCAACAACTCTCGAACTAACGTTGCTAGTGTACCTAGGCAGCACTGTTAAGTTTTGCTACCAAAAAAAAATTGAGATAAAGAAATAGAGATATTCGAGATAAAGGCTCTTCGTCGGTCGTTTAATTTTCACATGATTGGTTTAGGTAGTGAGAGAACCTGTACCTTTTGCGTACTTAACTTGCAACAAGTCTACAAATATCAAGTTATATCAAGTTTGTTTTCCACAGACTTGATGTGACTTGATGAAGTGGCTGAACAGGCTTCGTGTAACTTGCTGACAAACTTCCACCGTGCCGGTAAAACTAGATTTGTACCTCAATGAAATAATGTAGTGTTTTGCATTGAGGGAATCAGCTCCCAAGTTCCCTGCCTCCTGTCTTCCACCATACTGTACATGATGTCAATTGTTTTTAAGCTGAACATGCTTTCTTTTAGTTGAAAAATCACTTTCCCAACCGTCCAGTTGTTCTCATTGGTTGGGCGACTGGTGCTTTGGTATCCTTTCAAGTACGTTTTTGTGTAACCATTCATTTTAGTTACATTTTTTGTTGTAATTTTTTTAGCCTTCAAATTTTAAGCTTTGTTTTGTTAAAAGATGAATGACATGTTAAAAATGCCATCGAAAATAATATGGTGTCTCTCAGGTGTCTCTAAAGGAATCTGTCTGTGCAGTTGTCTGTCTTGGTTTTCCTCTGCTGGGAGTGGAGGGAATACGAGGGGTAAGCGTATGGCAGACTGTCTTTTCAAGGGAGGTAGAGGGAAGCGTTATACAGTGTTTGAAGTGATTGAAATGCAGTCAAAAGGATACAGTTACTTCAAAAGTTTGAATACAAGTGTGAAATGTAGTTTCATGTATTGCTAAAGTGATACCCATAGCTTTTTTGGTTAGTCATTCTTTCATTGTTAAAAATTCTGACTTGCATCTTCTAAGGTCTTTGCACACTTGCAAATAGTACTGTCGAGTAGAAAATGCATATAAACTCAAAATCAGGAAAATGGATTGGCATAGTTGAGTAAGCAGATCAGCAGGTGTTTTGAGCAATAACTGTAGGTTTAACAAAAATTTGTCATTGTTGACTAGTGTCTGTGTAAACATTAGCAGCTTTCGTCTAGATATGACGGCGAAATAGATGTTTTTAATTGTGCTTTGAAAATGTTTAAATCCCAAGAAAGGCAAAACAATGCGTATTGGCAAAGTTGGCAAACTTTTAAACAAAGTTGCACCTTCGTAAAATCTGTATTTCATTTTATGCCAGCATGGTTTGTCTTCAGTTCAGCGCGACTGCATGAGTCCTGTTGGCAGACTGTAATGCATTGCTACATTTATTTATTTACTTAAATATCGGTTCAATATTCTTTCAATCTTAAGCGCGTTTTACCGTATCGTAGAGAAACGTAGCGTATCCTTTTGTGTCTATATCATTTGTTCTGCCCGAGTGTTCACAAAACAATGAAATACATACGTTACGTTTCGCTACGATATGGTTGAAGTGGAAAAAACCGGCATTAATTGTTGTGTTGTGTGAACTTCTCAGGGCACCGGTGATCCGTTCCTTGATAGTAAAACGCCAACCATGTTCGTCTTTGGTTCTCCACTTCATGTTCGTTGCCGGATATCGAGGTTTGTATCAAGTGAATAATATTGCTTCACAATATTCGTCCAATTGTATCGATTTCGATAGGAATATTATTTTCATATTGGATTAATTTATATTAATTAGACTTATTACTTACATTGGTTATTAGTCACGTATTTATTCATAGTTTTCTCCATGATTTTTAGGAGTTTCGTACAAAACTGCTGGCGGACACCAGTTTGCTCGTGATTGGAGGTGCAAACGACCAGGTATTGTCAAATTGAAAAGTTATTTTAAACGTTTAACATGGCGAATCTTTTAGAATCAAGTCGACTCGCTAGTAGTAAGTAGAAATACTAATAAGAAGTAGAAATACAGTTGATAGTACATGTACATCAGTTACATAACTTCTTGAGAGGTTATAGTAGCCTCAGTGTTGGATTTATTAGGTGGGGGTCGAGAGGGTGATGATGATGTCCGATTCAGCATAGCTGGTTTAAACGGAGCCCTGACTACAAACAAAATTACAGAGTTACAGAATTACTACTAATATCATAAATAATTACATGCAACCTAAATATTATGGTAAAGTCTAATGAGCACAATTTGGAGTATTATTAGAGCATATAGAGGCCTATAGGAACTTCTTAAGATCTGTCTTAAATCGCACCCCTGTTCGCGTTGGTCAGCAACTGTAGGCAGTATACATCCAAGTAAATTAAATCGACTAAGAATAATATCAGCCGGTCATTACGTCTTGAAATTGGCTGCACATCTCTATCGACAAAACTACCGAACTGAAAAAAGCCTAAACATACGGAATCTTTGTATAGCTTCGTCTGACGAGCGCTAAAAAGAAAAAAGAAGGCGTCACCCAATCTGTAGTGGACAGGCGAATTATGGTAAGTCGTACACTTTGGGGCGTCAATAGGGGAACAAGGTCATTGCTATATAAAGACCACAAGAGAGTTACTAATATTTTTGGCCGAGAATTTCGACGAAACATGTACAATAACCTCTGTACAATATTCTATTTGTTGATTCAATGCAATTGGCACAACTTGCACTTGGGAGGGAGGGGGGGGGGGTTAAATAATTAAATCTATTTACAAACTACTGGAAATAAGATAATATTTTTACAATCATTGTCTTGTGTAACCCACACAACGTGATATATCTAACAGAAGACTTTTCCACTGTCCAGCATCTCTATAATTAAAACTCTTTCCAAGAAACTCTCTTTTCGGTGCTAGAAGGAGGAAATTGGTTTGAGAATTTCTACCTATAAGATCATAATGAGTTTGCCGAATGTTTCTCATTAGCTGAGATTCTTTCGGAGTTTTGTCTCTCTCTTATGCCTGAATCAAACGAGGATGCGAAATGACTAATATTATCAGTCAAAACAGGAAAAGCTCGCATCATCAGGTTGGTCGAAATTCACCGTAGCAAAAAAAGATGGCGGATGTTGATTTTACCAGAATGCATTGCGGTCTGAAAGCGTTTAAAAAGGCAAATTAGGTTATTTTAAAGACAAGAGGCTATTTTCTGACTTGCGTTAAAACTTGAGACCGTTAGCTTTGCTTTTGTCATCTTTTCCCAGCTATACTTACGCAATGCATTCTGGTAAAATCGACATGCCGCCCTCTTGTTTGCCGCGGTGAATTGACAGGGCTTTGCACTTCCTCTTTTGAACAGGTACTAAAAAGTCACTACATTCTCTCTTTCATGTACAGGATGACATTGGTGAATTCTTGAACCAAGCCGTTTCCAATATGAACGACGACTCGCATCCGAGGTTAGACTATTTCGATTTTGACGACGTCGAAAATCGACGTAAGAAGCCGAAAGCCGAGTATCGGAAACGTCCGACCGGAAACGGCACGGCTTCGACGCCCGCCCCGAAGAAATCGCGCGGACGGACCCCAAAGGCCGCTAATGGCGGGAGAAATGTGACGAAGAAACCAAAAGCCGTGAAAACTGTCAAAAAGACTGCCATGAGTAAACCGGCTGTTGTTATTTCAGGAACTAGCACGACTGCTCAAGACTCAGGTGTGCCGGCAGTTCGGCCAACCGGAAGTATTCCCATTGCGCCCTTACGGGCCGCACACCCCACCATTCCTAGCGGGATTCTTCAAGGTGTTCCCCTCTCCAGTGTCAGTGTTCCTATATCTGCTGTGGGTGTTCCACTCACCGGCGTGCCGGTATCTCGGGTTAGCATACCTGGTGTCCGCTTATCCGGTGTTAATATTCCGGTATCTGGTGTCAATGTTCCAGTATCTGCAGTGATCAAGCAAGGCTCTTTGGGTGGAAGATCATTCGTATTTACTGGCGCCGTAACCGGGTCTTCTACCCCAGGAGTAAGCACCTCCGGGATAACAACTATGGGAGCTTCTGGTAACACGCATCATCTGAAGATTGTAGTGAATCCCAGCACGGATGGTGGTATAAAATTTACCGCCCCACCGAAATCATCCGAAGCACAGGCTACACTCCAGTACAAGACGGCTATTGTAACTGCCCGGCATCCCAGTAAGACCTCCGCCCCTGTCAAAGTAACCGCGGCAAACTCGACGGAGCAAACTTTGGTCACTGCGAAACCAATTACGTCAGCAGTTGTGACGTCATCAGCTCGTACGTCACCGCCGACGACTCTTCCAACGACTACAGTTACTGTTTCCCAAGCAGCTATGACTACATCCTCTAAACCAGTCGTTGTTTCTAAGAGTGTCGTCAGCGTACCTAAATCAGCCGTGGTCAGCGGTCAGGCTCAATTTCCAATGCAACAAGAACAATTGTCAGCGGGCAGCAGCAAACAGACAAACGTGCCCCCGTCCGCCCCCGGCAAGCCGTCTTTAACCACTCAGCCACCGAAAGCGATACCCCAAGGTACACGTGTGAGTACGGCCGCTAGTACGAAGCCTCAAACAACCATGTCTAGTACAGCTGGTAAACCAACTACAGTTCGTGTTACTCACGCGGGTCCCACGCAGTCATCCACGAATCTCGCGAGGAAGTCCCCGTCACCTCAATCTGCGACGCGCACCATTCAAGTCGGCGTGAAGCGCACGGTGACGTATAACCCTTCCACGCAGTCGAAAAACGTCACTGTTGTGTCCAGGCCCCTTCCCTCGGAGGGGTTGACGACCCATATAAACTTAGAACGTTTGAAAGCAAGACTGAAAACGATTCAAAACTTAACTGGAGGCCAAATAGGAGCGGCACAAATGAAGACGTTACAATCATTGACTCAACCGGGCAACGCAACGGTGCAAAGTAAACCCAGAAACGTTGCGCAGTCTTCAACTGGTCCTCTTCAAGGATCTAGTGCGCAGAGCGCCTCTAAAGTAACTACTTCTCACTCGTCTACTTCAACTGTCACGTCCTCGGTCAATCCAAAACCAAGCTCGATTGCTGCAACCACGCCCACCACACGAACCTCGACAAAGTCAATGACTCAAACCGTGACGTTGACTACTAGTAGTATCGCGACAAAATCAACTGCCCAGCCTGTTCAGTCTGCCACGCAAGTATCTTCAAGTGCGCGTTCTGCTTCAGTAAGTGCTGAAAAATCAAGCACGAAGTCACTCCAGAAACCTTCAACGCAGTCAGTCCAAATTACCGCGCAGGCTACTGCAAAACCAGAGCAATCTGCCAAACCTTCTGCACCGCAAGTTACCGTAAAGTCAAACGTCATGTCCATCGGCAAGTCAAGTTCACAGTCGATTTCAAAACCAGCCACGCACTTTATTCAAGTACCGGCGTCTGCGAAATCAAGTGTGCAAAATCTCACCAAAACCAGTGCGCAAACTCCAACGACGCAAAATATTCAAAGTACAACAACACAGGTCAGCGTGCAGTCCACTCTCTCGTCAAGTACAGCAAAACGTGCGCCTAGTACGGTTGTGTCTTCGCTCACATCCAGTTCGTCTGAGAAGGAGGAGCCGATTGGCGCTGGACGGATCACCAAAGTTGCAGATGATCAATCGGACCAGTCAGACTCCAGCTGTACGCTTGGAGCGATATCCGACGAGGAAAAATTTGCTGAGAAAATTAACAGCATCGTAAAGGAAGTAGTCGGTGGTAAGCAGAGGACCACAAGGCAGTCGGTCCGTCGACTTGTTGCCGCTGCAAAGTTAGCCGAAGCGCAACACAAGCGTGGTGAAAGTGACGAGGATAGCAAAGAACAAAAGAAAACGTAATTAGAACTATAGGATGTCTAAAAACTGTATCTAGATTACGCGTGTTGGTTAAAAAAGGTACTACTTTATATCCCCCAAATAGCGATTGCCTCAAACTGATAAAACCCATATTAAAGTTCACCATATTCGAGTTAAAGACACCTTTTGGTCATGGCTAAAGGGGATAGACGACAGATAGGTTTTCAAGATGGCGGCTGTTTTTCAAGATTCTTAAAACGAGAACGAATCAACAACCTAACATTTATATCATTCCCAAGGCTCACCCTAACCTTACCCTGAACCTAATCCCAATTTAGGAATGCTATAAACGTCTTGTTGTTGATTTGTTCTCGTTTTAAAAATTTTAAAAAACATCCGCCATTGTTTTCTTATGCCTTTCTGTGGCAATTAAATGATCAGTGATCGTTGGATAGCGTATTTAGCTTTCGTGCATCCAGCCCCCAAGGTTTAGAGCTCAGAAGTGCATGGAAACACACATCACCACCAAGGATACAGCATTAACTTAACCCTCAATCCTGGCCAAAAGTCCTTGGGACATCACAACTTTTTCATAAATTTTTTATCATTTACTTGAAACAGACTTGATTTCATGCAAAATTTCGTTATCACCTTCCGCCCCCTTCCCTCCCCCAATCAATGTTGAAATTGGAATGATGCAGACAACGTTTTGCTCAATTTTCAACATTGAACGAGGTGGTGGTGGGGAGGGGGCGCTAGGGATTAAGTTAACGCCTGTAAATGTTCAAGTGTCCCAACACTTTTGACCAGGATTGTTGTTTAATGATAGCTAAATGACTCATTTCTCAGGTGCCAATTATTTACCTAATGGCTGGGTGGAGCTAAAGAGAAAATGGTGGGGTAAAAAATTTACCGACCACTTTCCCTTAAAAACGGTGTTTTATCCCACCCCCCCACCATTGAAATGTAAAAAAATACATGTTCACTTAAACGTTTACAGTTACTCGGAAATAAAAGGAAATGAAACCCAAAAGTTAGGCAAGTACTTAATCTCATTTGCTGAAGATGTTGTGGCTTATCGATAAGACTCCTTGGAGTATTTGCAATGTCTGTTAAGTTTTTGGTAGCGTGCTTTGTAGTTGAAGGACAAATATTATTGTTTCAATACTGAAGGACAAATAACACTACCAGTCCGCCATCTTGTTTTATAATTTGGTCTACCGTAAATCTCAGTAAAGTTTTGTTGAACACGTTGCAGTTTTCTTAGAAGTACAGGTCAAGAAAACTTGGTCATATAAAAAGTGGTTATTTTTTTGTTTTATGGCTTGTTCATTTGCCTTTCGAACCAGGTATTCCTTTTCTACTTGAAGCCAGTAATAAGATCACAGGAACAATTTTAGTGCAAGTGGTCATTTTGAGATGCTCCAAAAAAGGACATAATTTGGTGCCACATGGGTAGTTTGAGGTTGTCCAATGTCCACTTAATGTTCCGCAGCAAAAATAATTCTCCTTGTGGATAATGATTTTATACTAGTTCAGAGAATAACAAAAATTATCGATAAAGAAAATGAATGTTTTCTTCGGGTTGAGATTCCCTTGATTGAAATTAAAATGATCTAATTGCAATTAAATGCATTCACCACAATTTAGGACTTAATGCATGAGACAGTAATTGGTACTTTGTTTTGAGCTGTCTTGAAGACAAAATTTGCTGTACGCTGCCTCAAACACACTTTTATCACAGAAGATCAAAAAACCACGAAAAATAATAAAAAATGAGACGAATGTTCAGCTTCCAGATACGAAACCAGATAGCCACTTTGAATAAACATTGTGAACATGTGATGTAATCAAAGCGTTATCTCAATTTTAAAAACTGCCAGTCGCGATCGGTTAATCTACCATTATTTGTGACTTACTCGCTCAAATTTCATAGACAACCTATCCAAAGAAAGCTGAATGAATACACTTTTAAACGAGAATAAACACTATAGTTTCATTGCTCAATATTCTTTTAAAATTTAAACTTGAATGCAGAACTACGCTTTTTTTGGGACACCCTGTATAAACATACAAATGTTAAGCATGCTTGCCACTTGCTTCTTTAGGAAGACAACTTTACCCTGTTGTAGCGTCATTGATCTTTTGAAATATCCAAGATGGCAGAGGCCTAGCGTCTTTGTCATTTTTTTTCGTGTAGTATTTCAAGAAAAGAGCATGTTGTCAAAAACTCATTATTGCTATTTATAGATATTTCAAAGGTTTCGATAAGCCAAAATGTAAATGTATTGTCATATCTCTTCAAAATGAGAAAATGGTGGGGTAAAAAAAGAATAACTGATCTCTTACCATTTAAGTCAAAAGTTAGAAACATCCTGAAAAAATTATATCATTCTGCAAGATCGCACAAAATGAAAAACGTTTCCTTCTCTCTAAGTTGCTGGGCTTCATTTGCTTTCTTTTACCGCAGTTCATAGTAACGAGTATGTGTTGGGCTCTGTAACAATGAATGTTTGTATATAGAAGTACATATAGTTGCACAAATAAAAACACGTGGTGTATACAAGCGATTGTGTGATAAAGAAATAATAATGGCAGAATTTTTTAGCACTGTAGTTCGTTTGATATAGGAAGGAAATCAGGGGTAGCATTTCGATGCATGTTTTTGTTTCATTACATTCGTCTTGAAATCGATGGTTATCGATACCCATTGAGACAGAAAATATTTTTAAGCATTACCTTTGAGGGAACTACTTTGAAATTAAAAATAACAGCCTCGTAAACTATTTGTCCTTGTAGTTCATTGGACAATCACACAGTGGACAATTCATAGATTCAGTGAAAGAAAATCAAAATACTGCCCTGGATGAGACCCAATTAAGGACCATTTACCATTCGTTTCACCACCAGGCACTTACCCCCACCCCCCTTCCGTCGCCCTTGGGCTTTTTTCTCTTTAGTTGCTCGGGCTTCGTCGACTTGCTGGCGTGCTTGCTCGTCGTATTGGCTCGTCGGCAGCTCGGAAAGCGCCAATTGCAAGTTCAACAATTTTGTCTAGAATGGCGTGCAGAAAATCTTCAAGATATTCGAAGCAATCCAGCCTTTATTTCATGGTAATATGCTTTCTTTTCTATCAGTAGCTGTAGAAGAATATCTAGTTGTATAATATAGAGGAATTGTGTGGACAATCAGGGTGGATTTAGCGAAATATTTGAGCATACAAAGCAAATATTTTGCACGTGTGAAAATCATATTGGGTGTTCCCTATGGTCAGATTTGGTTCCCTATCATTCCCAAATATAACCCCCAGTTTAAATGAAATCTACTGCTAGTTTTTTGTTTGTTAGTACCAGTAAGACAACTAATTAGGACTGCATAAAAGCCCAATGAAATTGTGGTTTTTCAGCTGTAATGTTGCAAATTAAACATAATTATTTCCTTTCCCATCCATTAATCTGACAAAACCATGTAACTTAAATTTAATAGTGGATTCTGATAATAAGAAACTTCTCCAGGTACTCTGGTTCTTCCCACAGGGAAATTTGACTGTGTGGCTTAGGTAATATGGGAAGACAGCTGTTAGTATGTATTGTTGAAATGACCCTGCCCTTGGAGCCAGGGGCATAGCCAGGATCTCCTCTCAAGGGAGTCCCAAAAACCCAGGGCAGACCTGTTTTAGTATTAGATTCGGTATTAGATTGGCAGTTTTCTTGAGGGCAGCAATCCAGTCAGGGGGGACAGGCCCCTGGGCCTTTCTCTGGCAAGACCAAGCTCAATAATGTATATATGCTCTAATTCAATCATGTCTGATCAAGGGTTTTATCATATATTTTGACATTTTTTAGATCTACAGCGCTTTGAAAGCTCGATGAATGCTTATCCAGTGGGTCCGCAAGTGAACACTGTTGATGAAAAGTGCATAGAAGGTCTTGATATCTTTATGTTTTATTTCAAATTGAAATGCTTTGAGTAGCATATATGATTTTCCAGAATTACTGGCTATGTTTATGTTTTGAAAAAATATTTTTACCCATCACCAAAAATATGACAAGAAAGACAATTTTGAACGTCACAATTATTTCATCATTCAACAGCAAACGGGACAGTATAACTTAAAAATGTCAGTTTCATTCTCGTGTAATTTGATTGTCACTTGATGCAACTTTTTATCATAGAAAGTCTTATGTACTCAAAGCATTTTAATCTCAGAAAAAGTCAAATAATGATGAACTGTGTTTCACATCTTGTGATTTGTCTACAGTAACACATTTCTGTTTGGTCTAGTACTTAATATGAAAAGCACATGCAAAAGGCTTTAATGGTTTACTAATACAACTTGAATCAGTTGTAGTTCATGTTTTTTTTTAAAAAAAGGTTGTGCCCTTTATTGAGTTTGGCATTATTTGACTTTGTAATGTACTACTTTGTTAAGTTTACAGAGGAATTGAGGTGGTTTTATCAGAAACAAAACATTTAATATCACACCAAAATTTCATTTTTATTTCCGGTAGTCAGTTTATCCACAGACTCAGTCTATTCACAGAAAATTTGTTTCTGCAAGAACATGAAAAAACAGTCATTATAATTTTTGATTAATTCAATGAAAAAGCATTTAAAAAAATATTTTGTTTCCAGACTTGCCATCTCAATCTTCTTTTCTTCAAGTCGACTTTAAGCATTCGTTTGAAAGTCTGCAAAGTTCATTTAAAAATCACAACAGTCCTAGATGTTATTGGAGCATAATTTGAATATTGTTTGACGTAATTTGAAAATCCTTTGCAGTGTGAAAATCCTAAAAGTTAAAAAATACTTGGTATTGTTTCATTGTACTTTATCTTCAAAACAGACTTTGTGATTTTGTAACAGAACTTTCCTCCTTTAAGATGAACTGCTTAAGGTCAAAAGCTTGTTGGTCTTTTGCAAAGTGGAACATGTTTGGAATTGAATTGAACTGAAGCAGTTAAACGTACTTTATTTTGAGAGCAATGCAGATTGGTAAAAGTTAAAAAAAGGAAAAATACAACTAGGCAACCAGATTTTTTAGGCTATGTTTTGCAATATGTGAAAGTATATAAGAATATAAGAATTTAAGTAGAAATTTGGTAATATTACATGAAAGCTTTTTGTTACTATTTCACCAAAGCAATAGTATTTTATCAAATCAAATGGTAACTGTGATCCCAGGTTTGCACAGATGAGCAAGAAGCATGGAAGTCTAAGATTTTATTGCAAGTGTTTGGCATTGATACCCAACTGATACAAAGAGTTCTGTATCTGACAGAAATCTGCATACGATACAGACTTAAAATAATTACAAGTTGAGTTAAGTATTTTAATAGTATTAGGCAGTTTCAGATCTTACTTATTTCTTGACATAAGAAATTTATTTTGCTGAACATGAAGTCTTTTGTATTAACAAATAAAATGGTCTTGGATTAGGTGGAGAAAAATTAGTTTCGATTTGATTTTTATGATTTTTTGACAGTTTGATTTTTATGATTATAAGATATTTTCTTTAACTTTGAAAACATATTTCTGTATACTTTTCATATTGTCTGGTTGTGGTGAATTTGTGTTTTTATGTAAACATTTCATTTGCTCCAGTTCAAGCTTGCTTTCCAAATAGTTCCACTTTGTAAATGTAGTTAAGTAGTAATAATATAAGAAAACAGGTTTTCATGGCATTTAAACATGGTCTTTTCATCAAGTAAGTAAAGATAAATTTATACTTCAAAGAGATTTGTTTTTAACCTGACAGTGACACCTTCCAATCAATCATTAAAACATTTTTTTCAACTAGATTTATCTTTTCAATGTAAGACCAATCTTATATATTTTGACTTTTGGTTTGATTTTTAACATTAAAACTACCAAAAGAAGTGTTTTGTTCCATTGAAAGTTATTTTGATGATTTTTGATTGTTAAAAACTTTGGTTGACTAACGACCAATCCCAAAAAAATGGTTCGCTGTTGAGTCACTCCAATGATAGCAAGGCGGCCAAGGCATTGCTCTTCATCTTTTTTGAGAATTTGGGAGCTTTTTCTCAAGAAAACAATATCATTCGGACTAATATAAAGGCAAAAAAACAAAGTTAGCAATACCTAATAAATTTGATACTCTCAGGTTAAAAACACAATCAGAAAAAATATATGGCTCTAAAAGTTCAAATTGTTTCCTATTCCCAATTTGCTATTTCTTCATAAAAAAGGGATCATTTCTGCATCATTTTTAAACATTTGGAAAAGTTTTTCCAGTTGCAATAAAATATTTTCACTATTTGTTTCCTTTACCTGCCAGAAAGACATCAAAATTAGTCGTTTGTTTGTGTATTTTTTTGTCTGAACGATGTAAAAAAAACCCTCAATTAAATCGTATCTTTTTATTGGCAAAAGTGCTTTTTACTTCCTGAAAGTCGTGGGTTAACTCCGGGTACTCCGGTTTCTTCCCACAAGAATGTTAATAGGGTTGTTTAGATCATAAAAAACATGATTAACACTTGATAACCTTTCTAATTGTAACAGTAGGCTTTTCCCGTGCACCACAAATTTTAAAAAAGGAAAACTCTGATAAAAACATCTCTTTGATGAACTAAATGCAACTATGAGCCATATGTTTTCTTTGTAATTGTGAAACATTGTGATGTCTGTATTAGATGATTTCTCTCTCAAATTGGGAAAATCACTTAATCACTTCCAGTTGTTTCATTATTATTTATATCTTGAAGTGTAAACATTTATCTCGAAGAGACCAATTTTTTTAACATTGCGTTTTCACTTGTGTTTATTCATTTGTGTTAAGTGCAATGTCAATTGTTCTCCATCTGCCATGTTCTGTTTTCTTCTATTGTTATTTGAAATAAGTACAATGTGTGATAGTTGATCTCTTTTTATTGTTATTCAAATTGTAATCTTTACAAATTCTTTTCAATAAATTGTTTACAAAATTTACATGTGACCCCTTTTTAATTAAAAATTCAATTCCCATGGGAATTGAGAAATTAAATAAAAAAAATCCCCCTACCCCGGCCAGCTCCCCAAGTGCTACTTCCACCTAAGTAGAAGTACAAGTACATATAGTCCAAGTACTTCTACTTAATTGCGGTGGAAGTAGCACTCGGAGAGCTGGCCGGGGTAGCCGGCGAAGAGAAGACCAACCTTGCAAATGCTAATGCAATTGCTAAGTTGATCTTCCCTAGAGAGCAGCCGCGCGTACCTAACAAATTAAAACAACAAACGTTAGTGACTTAAGTACTTAGCATGCAAATTTGATTCCCAAAGCCAAAATGACAAGTTCCCCCCTCTGATCCTACCAACTGCCTACCTGCCTCAGTTCTAAGCTGTCTTCCTCGGTCCTAAACTCCTGCATTCCATTCGTTACCTTCACTTTCCTCACCATCGCACAGTCACTCACAGCTGGTAAACCCACATGCACCACCACCACCCCGACTGCCACCCAAATTTGAAAATTAAAAGAATTAAAATTTCGGTAAAGTATGCGTAGTGAATGTTATTTTTTCGGATATTTTAGGCCAAACTTAAAGAAAAATTGAAGGAGGATCTATATGCAAACAGGTGAGCGCCAGCTACTTGTCTTAATACACGAAATTAACAAATTTCAAAATAAACAAAACTTAATTCTTTTTCTAAAACATACAAGCCCTAATTCTAACCCTAATTTTTCATGTTAACATACAAAACTTGACGGGCAATTTTATTCAAAATTTCTTGTTACGACAGGCACACTAATAAACATTTGAGTTGGAATAATGTATTAATAATGCTGATAATTTAGCTGTGATGACCGTAGATTTTAGTTGAAACATACTTTCAAAAATTTTAATTCCTTTAATAACCTAAACCCCATGCAACTTACACACGGCGCACACCCTCGCAGTCCATACATTTAGCTAATAAATTACGTTATAAACAAAAAAACCAAAATAAAAAGATAAATTACGTTATCTCTAGCTACTTAAACCCACTTAGACTGAGTATTTGATTGAGTTTCAAGACGTAAAACCTTAGCTGAAAGGGCATGGGCTTTTTGTTGTGTTAACTGGTACGAAGTAAATGTAAGCCTAATACTTACCAATGTCTAAGGCGGGTCAAATAAGCATGAGAATGCAAAGAGTATGAATAATTTGAAAACGCGAAACGCAACTTGAGTTTTTTCATTTGAGGCTTATCTATAGGAACATGTAAATTCTAAACGGTTTAGTACAGTTACTCTTACTAAATAGTTCAAAGAATCAATATATTTTAAAATTTTACCGCAATTCTCATACTTATTTAACCGAAACGCCTTCTCATTTGCATGGTACCTCGCAGCTGCTCTCAAACCACTTCCGTAATTGGTTTTACTGAGCACAAACAATGGTTTTATTGTTCCATTGTTCCTGCTTACCAAGCAAACCAAAAACCCGGAAGCACCAAGATACTTATCATATTCATATTCAAAGAGGATTCTCGTATAAATTAAGTCTCACCATGAATTTAAGGGCTGATTATATGGTCCCGCTTACCCGGGATTAAGTGAAGCGTAAAAAATGTCATTTTATGAAACGAGACGACCAAAGTTCGAATGCTTTCAGCATTGATCAATACAAAGATAGATTTAACAAAAATTAATGCGATATACACCACTTTGTTTACTTCATATTTCGACAAAACGAAAATCTCAAGCAATCAAGGTTAAGCATTTTTTACAACGTAAACTGACTTATTTCAATACCTCAAAATCATGTTACGCGTCACGTAATCCCGGGTAAACGGGGATCATATAATCAACCCCCCTAAGTATTCAGGGTTGGTAGATTGGTAGATTAACAATGCTCATTGTTTGCCTTTGTATTTGCCTTTTGTTCTCTTTGTTATTTTGATGTTACTAATGACGGTTTGGCTTATTTATTCATAAAATCTACCAACCCTGTAAGTATTACCATGAAAACAAAGCAAGCAGTATTCCCATGGGAATTTAGAATGCCAAAAAACGCATTGATGATTCAAATTAACAGAGAAATATACAAATATTATTTTCCCCCTGGGAATTAGAATAAAAATATCTCGATTCCCTTGTTTTAAACATATATGATCTTAGAATATTTTAATTCAATCTCAATTTTTATGTCAATTTTTTGCTTTTTCTTCTTTCACAACGAAAAACAATGATTTTATTCAACGAGAAACAATAGAATTTATTAAATCCTCTTTGATCTCTCAATAAGTATCTTGTTTTCTACTAACTTACATTTGTATAACTTCCAATACTGTCGTATTAGCAATGTCTAGCTTGCTTTTTCATTCTTGTGGGTTTTTATTCTTTTGTCGGGCCATATCTTTCAGCATCGTTCATTCTGGTCTTTTCTTCTTGAATTTCGTTACGTCTTATCACCTAATAGTATTGATTGTAGACAACGATTATGGATATAACTATGTATTGTATAAAACTGTTCTAAAAAGAAGTAAACTAAAAAGGAAACGTTTTGCTTTACTTAACGTAGTTGTGAATCATTTTCAACATCAAACAAAAAACTGTTTCTGTTAACATGCAAAATTTGACGGTAATTTTCGTCAAGTATTCATGCCAACTATTTCATAAGATTGAATCGTTTTCATTTAAAGGTTCCAAGGTTAGGGGTATACCCGACAAAAGAGCTTCGTGTTCATATAAATGACCCATTGAACTCTATGAAACACTGGAACAACAACTCCAGGTAAAAGCGTTTGGGTGAACAATGAGGTTTATCAAACATTATTATTATTTATTGCAAATATTTTAGGAGTTTTGATTGGTTAAGAGCTAAAGATTAAATCGTCATATCCGCTTGGTAGTTGCCCAAATTTGGGGTTGAAAATAAATATACGACATTATGACTCATTTCGTCGTATATTGAAAACAAATATACGACATTATGAGTCATTTCGTCGTATATTGACTTCCTTGTAATCTGACAATTGTTTTAAGAATATTTTTCTGTTCCATTAATAGCAGTTTGTGTCTTCTTACTTTCAAAGCGAGCGTGTAAACTGAGTTTAACATATTTTCAAAAAATAATAAAACAATTATTGAATTCAGTTCTCGCAGGATATGGGGAATTATTAAGGCAGAGGTTTGTGTTATCTGCTGAAGCCGAAGGCTGAGGTTGCTTTACCAAGCAAACCAAAACCCGGAAGCACCAAGATACTTATCATATTCATAATCAAAGAGGATTCTCGTATAAATTAAGTCTCACCATGAATTTAAGTATCACCATGAAAACAAAGCAAGCAGTATTCCCATGGGAATTTAAAATACCAAAAAACGCATTGATGATTCAAATTAACAGAGAAATATACAAATATTATTTTCCCCCTGGGAATTAGAATAAAAACATCTCGATCCCCTTGTTTTAAACATATGATCTTAGAATATTTTCATTCAATCTCAATTTTTAAGTCAATGTTTTGCTTTTTCTTCTTTCACAACGAAAAACAATGATTTTGTTCAACGAGAAACAATAGAATTTATTAAATCCTCTTTGATCTCTCAATAAGTATCTTGTGCTCTACTAACTTACATTTGTATAACTTCCAATACTGTCGTATTAGCAATGTCTAGCTTGCTTTCTCATTCACATTTCTTCTTTTGTCGGTCCATATCTTTCAGCATCGTTCATTCTGGTCTTTTCTTCTTGAATTTCATTACATCTTATTACCTAAAAATATTGATTGTAGACAACGATTATGGAAAATTCGTTAGCTGTTGTATAAAACTATTCTAAAAAGAAGTAAACTAAAAGGAAAAGTTTTGCTTTACGTAACGTAGTTGTGAATCATTTTCAACATCAAACAAAAAACTGTTTCTGTTAACATGCAAAATTTGACGGTAATTGTCGTCAAGTATTCATGCCAACTATTTCATTAGATTGAATCGTTTTCATTTAAAGGTTCCAAGGTTAGGGGTATACCCGACAAAAGAGATTCGTGTTCGTATAAATGACCCATTGAACTCTATGAAACACTGGAACGACAACTCCAGGTAAAAGCGTTTGGGTGAACAATGAGGTTCATCAAACATTATTATTATCTATTGAAAATATTTTAGGAGTTTTGATTGGTTAAGAGCTAAAGATTAAATCGTCATATCCGCTTGGTAGTTGCCCAAATTTGGGGTTTAAAATAAATATACCACATTATGAGTCATTTCGTCGTATATTGAATTAAACAAATATACGACATTATGAGTCATTTCGTCGTATATTGAAAACAAATATACGACATTAAGACTCATTTCGTCGTATGTTGATTGACCTTATAATCTGACAATTGTTTTAAGAATATTTTTTCTGTTCCATTAATAGCAGTTTGTGTCTTCTTACTTACAAAGCACGCGTTTAAACTGAGTTTAAAATATTTTCAAAAAATAATAAAACAATTGTTGAATTCAGTTCTCGCAGGATATGGGGAATTATTAAGGCAGAGGTTTGTGTTATCTGCCTCAGCCTTCGTCTTCGGCAATAACACAAACCTCTGCCTTAATAATTCCTCATATCCTGCTCGACCTCATTCAATAACTGGTTAATGTTGTGAACAGTTTACCGTAGTTTTCTCGGCTATTTCCTTTCTCAAAAAGAAACCAAGCTGTAAGTCCATAAATTATAACATCACTTTTTAAATCAAAGTGTAGACATTAAATCTCGATACATTCCTGGCACATGGTGTCAACCGCGCCGACAAGAAGTAATGGAGAGGGACTGACAATTGAACTGCAATTGATCTCAGCCCCCCCCCCCCCCCCCGCGAGAAGTTGCGCGCCTCTGCATGTGAAGCCTAGTTTCATTTTGGTCGTAAAGCCTGATTCACACCTGTCGTAAGAATCGGGGATTTTCTCCTTCTGATGGATGTGAATGAGTATGTGAACAAATTAAATATGGGACAAATTTTAGATTGCTTTTGCAAGGGTATAGAACTGCCTTAATCACATCGGCCAGAAGAAGCCGACTCAGATTTTTACGACTAGTGTAAACCAGGCTTAACTGTCGTCGCAAAGTCATTCTCGACGATGTGATATAGTCTGGATCTACCTTTTCATTTGTGGACTGTATTCAAATTAGTTTTAGTATAATTTTTTTAGTAAATAATGGTTTTCAAGCATTTTGATTGGTTGCCTAACCAGTAAATACGAGGCATTATTTACTAGTTGGCATTTTTTTAAAATGACCGCTAATGAAAGTAGTTTTAATGTTTTATACTTTTGCCAATATTAGCAAATGGAGAAAATTGCATTGATATAAACTCAAAGAATACAAACAAACTTTGATGTTGAACTATTTTAAGGTAATAGATCGTCTGCAAATAACTCATCAAGTACTTATTAAGTAAACTTAAGTCTTTAGGAATTTTCAGAAGTAAACTGTATTCATAAACGACAGTGCATTTTATACACGTAAATTTTACTAAAGAAATTATACTAAAACAATTATTCGCCTCAGGCTCAGTGATTATAGTAAATATTCACCTCGACTTCGTCCCGGTGAATGTTCACCAATAACCACTTCGCCTTCGGCGAATAATTGTTAAATATTAAGAGTAGATACTCTAGTCTAGAAAGCTCACATACTCTATCTCATCGCTCACCTTCATGTATTTACAACATTCACGACTAAATAGAAACTAGGCTAAAAGTGCACATTTCTTGCGGCTGCTTTTCAGTTATCCGTGTTTTACACGTACGTGCACGCACGTAAAAGTTTAAACTCTTCTATTTATAGTTTGTATTTAACAAATAGAATCACTAAAGTATGCTACTTCGTAGGGAATGCTGAATTCTCTCCATCAAAATATTTGTTTATTTCAAATTTAATATTGAAACTGATTTAGACTTTTACGTGCGTGTACGTACGTGTGAAAAACGCGTGACTGGAAAACAGCCTTACGAAATTGAAGTTTTCCGCAGCAACACGAATTTTGAATCGACTAGAATCGCCGCTAACATTTGGGCACAAATATTTTTGCTGTGCACTTACATTTCTAAAACTTGCATGTTGGCCTTGACTCGTTGTTCGATGTCGCAATCTCTGTCTGGTTCTTCGTACCACCTTTTACGTCCTTTTGAAAAACAAGAAATATTTCCATTAGATAAGAGCGAAAACATCTACAATCGTGGGAGTGTGATAGTATACAAATAATGAATGTTTATGAGTGCAATGGTAAGAACATTTTCATGAGGTGAAAGATTGATTGTTCCATTCAACGAGGCGATAGCCGAGTTGAATAGAACAATCAATCTGTTACCGAAGGAAAATATTCTTAATATTGCACGAATAAATTTGTTTTATATAATACCAGACTAATGTTTTTCAAAAACAATTTCACGCATTTGAGTCGTATTTTAGTATTTGGATTATTTCGCATTCATCTCAAGACCGAAACCAGCCTAAAGTAAACTACGAAGACCGTACGAAGAGCTTTTTGACGGATGGGAATTGTGAGAGTGCAATGGAAAAACTATTGCACTCCTGGGAATGCAATGGAACGTTTGCCATTGCACTCTTGGAAAATGGAACTTTTTATTTAATATCACGTGACCATAATCAACCAATTAAACGACCAGAATTTAATGAGCTATTATATAAATGACGCTATTCTCCCCAGGAAACTACTTTGTAGTTGTTTTATAAATTAACTACAGTGAAACACAAGACAATGTCAGGGAATTTTTCGTGTAGGATCGTTTAATCGTGCACAGCAACGACCAAGTGGTGTAATCGTCTGAGCAAGTGCCTGTCACTTCTGAGATCGTGGGTTCAATCCCCACTTCAAACTCGTGACGTTTGTGTGAGGAGAACGCTGTGCCCATAAGCATGGGTCTTCTGGTATTCCGATTTGGGAATGTTGACAGGGTTGTCAGTATTGTAAAATATCAGTAATCAACGGAACGCGAGTAATTGACTAAGATTGTTGAGGCTAGTGTAATTGTCAAGTTGAATAAGTAATTCTTCAGAAACTACGGCAAAGCACTCGGGAGGGCTACTGGGATATTGGGTTGTAGTAAACGAAGAGGGTGCTATCCTGGGCATACTAGGGGTAAGATGGGGGTCAGACAGGATGAAGATTCGATTGGAGTAAATTAAGAAGAAATCAAACGAAGGGCTGAAGTGCAAGGATCACGAAATTCAGACTGTCATCTCAAATCAAAATCATTTCAAACATCATGTCAGCACTCGTTAGTCAGTTGTTAACAATTGTCTGACTTAATGAGTTCTCACTTGGTCCTAATTTGGAATTCCCTTGAATTTGAACTGGAAATCTGAATTTCCTGTTTCTTGTATAGAGTGCAGCGTATATGTGCATAATAGAAGAGATTTTGAAGAGGAAAACAAACGGAAAAATAAAAGTAAGTTATAAGAAGGAAACTATGTACTAAAAATTATAATAATGATAAGCTCTATATTAATTAGATTAATCCCCATAGGGTGGGTGTCATCACTTGGGAGGGAGGTTTAAAACAAGAGCAGGGCCAATCACTTCGGTTGCCAAAAGTAATCATGAAAAGTAAGTTAACAGAGAGAAGCTGGTAATAATTCCGTGTTCTCAGTATGGCGAATATAAATCTTTATCGAACCCTAACACTGACCAACCTTTTATTTGTTATGTTAATTAAGATTTAATTTTGCGTACTGAGAACATGGAATTATTACCGAGAAGCTCTACAGAAAAAAGGCATTCATTAATTTTTGATATAAAATTTATGAAATGGGGGGGAGGGGGGCTGAAATTGAGAATTTACTCTTCTAATATTTGGTTTCTTACCGTTAAATCCATATGAAAATTCTTTTTGTCTGTGCAGTGGGTTCTCGTATCACTGTTTTCGCGTAACTTTCTCGCAATGTGTGGAATATCTAAAGTGTGATGCAATATGTTAGGTATTAACTCCATATAGGCGGCAAGTATTTTAAATTCTTCAAGTAAATTAACATATTTGCCTGAATCAATTGAAAATTATTTTACCTTGAAAAGGTTCTGTTTTTATCTTCTCAACGGTGTTCCATTTCGAACCGTCCTTTTACGGAACAGCTACAGAGAGAGTAATAGAAACTTAGTCATATATATCAGTACATTTATTTAAATTTAAAAGTAGGATTTCGACCTGGTAAGCAAAACGAATTTCTTCAGATATAAAAGCATTTAACAACTAAAACATGCTAAAAATAGTTAGAGAACACTTACATGTGTAATAAAAATCCGATATTGTTGATGTCCAATCACACTAGAACAATTTTCCTTGCATTTTTAGATTGGACAAGAAGACGACGCCATTTTGGTTTTAACTTCTGTTGACAACGCCACATTTTCCTTCGCTATTTTTCTCTATTTCTTCGTCATTTTGGCTCGAATCTCCTCCAAATGTTTCCATCACCATTTCTATCGAATCAACAGATGTAGAAGATGTGTGTTTGATAACAATTTAACGACTTGTGGCTTGTAAAGTTTCTGTCCCGAGCAGACATTTTGGACAAACCTTCTTCTTCGACGACCAAGCAGTAAATGACGTCAGATGACCATTGTCCAGCAGAAAATACCCGTATGTACAATGTTTAATGATCTTTGTACGAAGCTTAAAGTAAGATTTTATTGCGAGAATTAAGTGTTTTTGCTATTATTTTTCACTCATAGTATTCTCTAATCTCTTTGTTTGTACTTTACTCATTTATTTTGCAAAAGAAGCGCCTGCAAGGGGCGTTTTTATATATTTTTTTATTTGCATGCTGATGAGCAAGGAAAGACCCGTTCGAGTTCTCATTGGCAATCAACTTTCCCTCCGTGGCCGAGAGGTAAAAATAACTGTCTTCCCGATTTCGCACATCGTTTGAATATGATTTTGGATGGATCGTCGACAGGTTAAGTCCAACGGTTGCTCAGTTGGTGGGAATTTAATTCTTCACTCGCTTAGTTGGACAGACCGGTCGACGATCCACCCAAAACTCAAGATAAGGTTGGGCGTGGAGTGCAGGAAAACACTAGGCAGTACGAGGAGGCCAAGGAGGCAAACGTTATCTGCCTGGTGTTTTTAACTACTATTTAAGCAAATTTCCTTAACTTGACTGTTGGGGACAGGCCTGTAGGGTTGGTGCATTGAAGACTTCTCGCCGTTATTTCCCTTTCAAGAAGACAAGTTGTCTTCGTCGAGAAATAACGACGAGAAGACTTCAAGGCACCACTAAACCAATACACTCGTCTGTAAAACTACAGTGTAGTGGTTTAGCTGGCTACACCACTACACTGTGCCAAATGTATATGGCGGTCTTCTTCCCAAAGCTTACGGTGCACAAAGCATGGATGCGCAAGATGCGCAAACACTTTAAAGCCTTTAAAACAAGTGTTTTCTTTTAGAAAAGAGTCAAAGACGACAACGCTTACTAAATCAAAGCCTGTGCTCATGTTTAAGTTGTTCAGCTATGTTTAACGGTCTGTAATGGCGCGGTCTTTGCAAGAAGGCATGAAGCATGTAGATACAAAGACGCGCAAACACATTAAAGCCTTTAAAGCTAGTGTTTTCTTTCAGGAAAGGGTCGAAGAGGGCAACGCTTACTAAATCAAATCCGTGTACTCATGTTGTAAGTTGTTCAGTTATGTTTAACGATCTTTAATGGCGTGGTCTTTGCAAGAAGGAAAGTCAGTTTTCATGTAGTTATTGACTTTCTGTGAGACGTTTCTTTCTTGATCGAGCTTTGTATGCCGTTGCGTTCAGTGTCCTTGATATAGGAGTCATGTATTTATGGCCTTGGGTTTAATTCCCAAACACTGAATGGCAGTCTTTAGCTCTTTCAAGTGATGAGATAGCATTTTACCAGATGGCGTTGCGTTATTGCTTTGCCTAGTTTCTATGTCACACTGTAACCAAACAAATACGATATTCTGTAAGCCTTAACTTCGTACGCTTCCGATTCAGTTTTTATTGTTTTGATTGCAAATTATCAATGGTTTTTTATGCTTGCTTTTAAACATTGCCGACAATGGTATCGTTAATGTAGCTCAAAATTGTAAGAGCTAGGGTGATACAGATCTTTTGTGCAAAGCTTTCTCGTTGATAGGGAACTATTGATCCTATCATGGAAACTTATATCAAGATACGTACTCCCAACAGGAACGTTTGAAACTCGCAGCTTGTACAAGTAACGAACTTTGTAGGTTATATCACATGAAAACTGCAGAGAAACAACATGCACGTTGTGGTCGTAAAATACTAGCTGCCTGTCAACGAGAATGGCACTCGTAACTCGTGTATAACCACGCATTTCACAACGTTACCAGTGTCGGCAATATCTAAAAGTAACCATGATAATTTACCATCAAACAGTAGAAACTGAATCGGCAGCGTTTTCAGTTAAGGCCTACAAAATATACCATGTGTTTGGTTACCGTTTGACATAGTAACTAGGCAAAGCAATAACGCGTGTCATCTTGTTGAAATGCTTTCTCATTACTTGAAAGAGCTAAATACTGCCATTCAGTGTTTGGGAATTAAACCCAAGGCCATAAATACATGACTCCTATATCAAGGACACTGAACGCAATGGCATACAAAGCTCGATCAAGAAAGAAATGACCCACAGAAAGTCAATAATAATTACATGCAAACTGTGACTTTCCTTGTTTCTTCTTTTTTGCTTCTTAAAACATGAGTACACGGCATTGATTTCGTGAGTGTATTCGTCTTAGACTTTTTCCTGAAAGAAAACACTTGCTTTAAAGGCTTTACGCATCTTTGCGCATCCATGCTTCTGGTACCGCAATGTAGTTTTACAGTGTACTGGTTTAGTGGTGCTTTAAAGTCTGCTCGACCTTATTTTTCGACGAAGACAACTTGTCTTCTTAATAGAAGAGAAATAGCGGCGAGAAAAGTCTTCAATGCACCAGCCCCACAGGCCTGTGCCCAACAGTCAATTAAACTTGTTCAAAAGACTTTTCTCGCCGCTATTTCTCTTCTATTAAGAAGACAAGTTGTCTTCGTCGAAAAATAAGGTCGAGCAGACTTTAAAGCACCACTAAACCAGTACACTGTAAAACTACATTGCGGTACCAGAAGCATGGATGCGCAAAGATGCGTAAAGCCTTTAAAGCAAGTGTTTTCTTTCAGGAAAAAGTCTAAGACGAATACACTCACGAAATCAATGCCGTGTACTCATGTTTTAAGAAGCAAAAAAGAAGAAACAAGGAAAGTCACAGTTTGCATGTAATTATTATTGACTTTCTGTGGGTCATTTCTTTCTTGATCGAGCTTTGTATGCCATTGCGTTCAGTGTCCTTGATATAGGAGTCATGTATTTATGGCCTTGGGTTTAATTCCCAAACACTGAATGGCAGTATTTAGCTCTTTCAAGTAATGAGAAAGCATTTCAACAAGATGACACGCGTTATTGCTTTGCCTAGTTACTATGTCAAACGGTAACCAAACACATGGTATATTTTGTAGGCCTTAACTGAAAACGCTGCCGATTCAGTTTCTACTGTTTGATGGTAAATTATCATGGTTACTTTTAGATATTGCCGACACTGGTAACGTTGTGAAATGCGTGGTTATACACGAGTTACGAGTGCCATTCTCGTTGACAGGCAGCTAGTATTTTACGACCACAACGTGCATGTTGTTTCTCTGCAGTTTTCATGTGATATAACCTACAAAGTTCGTTACTTGTACAAGCTGCGAGTTTCAAACGTTCCTGTTGGGAGTACGTATCTTGATATAAGTTTCCATGATAGGATCAATAGTTCCCTATCAACGAGAAAGCTTTGCACAAAAGATCTGTATCACCCTAGCTCTTACAATTTTGAGCTACATTAACGATACCATTGTCGGCAATGTTTAAAAGCAAGCATAGAAAACCATTGATAATTTGCAATCAAAACAATAAAAACTGAATCGGAAGCGTACGAAGTTAAGGCTTACAGAATATCGTATTTGTTTGGTTACAGTGTGACATAGAAACTAGGCAAAGCAATAACGCAACGCCATCTGGTAAAATGCTATCTCATCACTTGAAAGAGCTAAAGACTGCCATTCAGTGTTTGGGAATTAAACCCAAGGCCATAAATACATGACTCCTATATCAAGGACACTGAACGCAACGGCATACAAAGCTCGATCAAGAAAGAAACGTCTCACAGAAAGTCAATAACTACATGAAAACTGACTTTCCTTCTTGCAAAGACCACGCCATTAAAGATCGTTAAACATAACTGAACAACTTACAACATGAGTACACGGATTTGATTTAGTAAGCGTTGCCCTCTTCGACCCTTTCCTGAAAGAAAACACTAGCTTTAAAGGCTTTAATGTGTTTGCGCGTCTTTGTATCTACATGCTTCATGCCTTCTTGCAAAGACCGCGCCATTACAGACCGTTAAACATAGCTGAACAACTTAAACATGAGCACAGGCTTTGATTTAGTAAGCGTTGTCGTCTTTGACTCTTTTCTAAAAGAAAACACTTGTTTTAAAGGCTTTAAAGTGTTTGCGCATCTTGCGCATCCATGCTTTGTGCACCGTAAGCTTTGGGAAGAAGACCGCCATATACATTTGGCACAGTGTAGTGGTGTAGCCAGCTAAACCACTACACTGTAGTTTTACAGACGAGTGTATTGGTTTAGTGGTGCCTTGAAGTCTTCTCGTCGTTATTTCTCGACGAAGACAACTTGTCTTCTTGAAAGGGAAATAACGGCGAGAAGTCTTCAATGCACCAACCCTACAGGCCTGTCCCCAACAGTCAAGTTAAGGAAATTTGCTTAAATAGTAGTTAAAAACACCAGGCAGATAACGTTTGCCTCCTTGGCCTCCTCGTACTGCCTAGTGTTTTCCTGCACTCCACGCCCAACCTTATCTTGAGTTTTGGGTGGATCGTCGACCGGTCTGTCCAACTAAGCGAGTGAAGAATTAAATTCCCACCAACTGAGCAACCGTTGGACTTAACCTGTCGACGATCCATCCAAAATCATATTCAAACGATGTGCGAAATCGGGAAGACAGTTATTTTTACCTCTCGGCCACGGAGGGAAAGTTGATTGCCAATGAGAACTCGAACGGGTCTTTCCTTGCTCATCAGCATGCAAATAAAAAAATATATAAAAACGCCCCTTGCAGGCGCTTCTTTTGCAAAATAAATGAGTAAAGTACAAACAAAGAGATTAGAGAATACTATGAGTGAAAAATAATAGCAAAAACACTTAATTCTCGCAATAAAATCTTACTTTAAGCTTCGTACAAAGATCATTAAACATTGTACATACGGGTATTTTCTGCTGGACAATGGTCATCTGACGTCATTTACTGCTTGGTCGTCGAAGAAGAAGGTTTGTCCAAAATGTCTGCTCGGGACAGAAACTTTACAAGCCACAAGTCGTTAAATTGTTATCAAACACACATCTTCTACATCTGTTGATTCGATAGAAATGGTGATGGAAACATTTGGAGGAGATTCGAGCCAAAATGACGAAGAAATAGAGAAAAATAGCGAAGGAAAATGTGGCGTTGTCAACAGGAGTTAAAACCAAAATGGCGTCGTCTTCTTGTCCAATCTAAAAATGCAAGGAAAATTGTTCTAGTGTGATTGGACATCAACAATATCGGATTTTTATTACACATGTAAGTGTTCTCTAACTATTTTTAGCATGTTTTAGTTGTTAAATGCTTTTATATCTGAAGAAATTCGTTTTGCTTACCAGGTCGAAATCCTACTTTTAAATTTAAATAAATGTACTGATATATATGACTAAGTTTCTATTACTCTCTCTGTAGCTGTTCCGTAAAAGGACGGTTCGAAATGGAACACCGTTGAGAAGATAAAAACAGAACCTTTTCAAGGTAAAATAATTTTCAATTGATTCAGGCAAATATGTTAATTTACTTGAAGAATTTAAAATACTTGCCGCCTATATGGAGTTAATACCTAACATATTGCATCACACTTTAGATATTCCACACATTGCGAGAAAGTTACGCGAAAACAGTGATACGAGAACCCACTGCACAGACAAAAAGAATTTTCATATGGATTTAACGGTAAGAAACCAAATATTAGAAGAGTAAATTCTCAATTTCAGCCCCCCCCCCCCATTTCATAAATTTTATATCAAAAATTAATGAATGCCTTTTTTCTGTAGAGCTTCTCGGTAATAATTCCATGTTCTCAGTACGCAAAATTAAATCTTAATTAACATAACAAATAAAAGGTTGGTCAGTGTTAGGGTTCGATAAAGATTTATATTCGCCATACTGAGAACACGGAATTATTACCAGCTTCTCTCTGTTAACTTACTTTTCATGATTACTTTTGGCAACCGAAGTGATTGGCCCTGCTCTTGTTTTAAACCTCCCTCCCAAGTGATGACACCCACCCTATGGGGATTAATCTAATTAATATAGAGCTTATCATTATTATAATTTTTAGTACATAGTTTCCTTCTTATAACTTACTTTTATTTTTCCGTTTGTTTTCCTCTTCAAAATCTCTTCTATTATGCACATATACGCTGCACTCTATACAAGAAACAGGAAATTCAGATTTCCAGTTCAAATTCAAGGGAATTCCAAATTAGGACCAAGTGAGAACTCATTAAGTCAGACAATTGTTAACAACTGACTAACGAGTGCTGACATGATGTTTGAAATGATTTTGATTTGAGATGACAGTCTGAATTTCGTGATCCTTGCACTTCAGCCCTTCGTTTGATTTCTTCTTAATTTACTCCAATCGAATCTTCATCCTGTCTGACCCCCATCTTACCCCTAGTATGCCCAGGATAGCACCCTCTTCGTTTACTACAACCCAATATCCCAGTAGCCCTCCAGAGTGCTTTGCCGTAGTTTCTGAAGAATTACTTATTCAACTTGACAATTACACTAGCCTCAACAATCTTAGTCAATTACTCGCGTTCCGTTGATTACTGGATATTTTACAATACTGACAACCCTGTCAACATTCCCAAACCGGAATACCAGAAGACCCATGCTTATGGGCACAGCGTTCTCCTCACACAAGCGTCACGAGTTTGAAGTGGGGATTGAACCCACGATCTCAGAAGTGACAGGCACTTGCTCAGACGATTACACCACTTGGTCGTTGCTGTGCACGATTAAACGATCCTACACGAAAAATTCCCTGACATTGTCTTGTGTTTCACTGTAGTTAATTTATAAAACAACTACAAAGTAGTTTCCTGGGGAGAATAGCGTCATTTATATAATAGCTCATTAAATTCTGGTCGTTTAATTGGTTGATTATGGTCACGTGATATTAAATAAAAAGTTCCATTTTCCAAGAGTGCAATGGCAAACGTTCCATTGCATTCCCAGGAGTGCAATAGTTTTTCCATTGCACTCTCACAATTCCCATCCGTCAAAAAGCTCTTCGTACGGTCTTCGTAGTTTACTTTAGGCTGGTTTCGGTCTTGAGATGAATGCGAAATAATCCAAATACTAAAATACGACTCAAATGCGTGAAATTGTTTTTGGAAAACATTAGTCTGGTATTATATAAAACAAATTTATTCGTGCAATATTAAGAATATTTTCCTTCGGTAACAGATTGATTGTTCTATTCAACTCGGCTATCGCCTCGTTGAATGGAACAATCAATCTTTCACCTCATGAAAATGTTCTTACCATTGCACTCATAAACATTCATTATTTGTATACTATCACACTCCCACGATTGTAGATGTTTTCGCTCTTATCTAATGGAAATATTTCTTGTTTTTCAAAAGGACGTAAAAGGTGGTACGAAGAACCAGACAGAGATTGCGACATCGAACAACGAGTCAAGGCCAACATGCAAGTTTTAGAAATGTAAGTGCACAGCAAAAATATTTGTGCCCAAATGTTAGTGGCGATTCTAATCGATTCAAAATTCGTGTTGCTGCGGAAAACTTCAATTTCGTAAGGCTGTTTTCCAGTTACGCGTTTTTCACACGTACGTACACGCACGTAAAAGTCTAAATCAGTTTCAACATTAAATTTGAAATAAACAAATATTTTGATGGAGAGAATTCAGCATTCCCTACGAAGTAGCATACTTTAGTGATTCTATTTGTTAAATACAAACTATAAATAGAAGAGTTTAAACTTTTACGTGCGTGCACGTACGTGTAAAACACGGATAACTGAAAAGCAGCCGCAAGAAATGTGCACTTTTAGCCTAGTTTCTATTTAGTCGTGAATGTTGTAAATACATGAAGGTGAGCGATGAGATAGAGTATGTGAGCTTTCTAGACTAGAGTATCTACTCTTAATATTTAACAATTATTCGCCGAAGGCGAAGTGGTTATTGGTGAACATTCACCGGGACGAAGTCGAGGTGAATATTTACTATAATCACTGAGCCTGAGGCGAATAATTGTTTTAGTATAATTTCTTTAGTAAAATTTACGTGTATAAAATGCACTGTCGTCTTTTATGAATACAGTTTACTTCTGAAAATTCCTAAAGACTTAAGTTTACTTAATAAGTACTTGATGAGTTATTTGCAGACGATCTATTACCTTGAAATAGTTCAACATCAAAGTTTGTTTGTATTCTTTGAGTTTATATCAATGCAATTTTCTCCATTTGCTAATATTGGCAAAAGTATAAAACATTAAAACTACTTTCATTAGCGGTCATTTTAAAAAAATGCCAACTAGTAAATAATGCCTCGTATTTACTGGTTAGGCAACCAATCAAAATGCTTGAAAACCATTATTTACTAAAAAAATTATACTAAAACTAATTTGAATACAGTCCACAAATGAAAAGGTAGATCCAGACTATATCACATCGTCGAGAATGACTTTGCGACGACAGTTAAGCCTGGTTTACACTAGTCGTAAAAATCTGAGTCGGCTTCTTCTGGCCGATGTGATTAAGGCAGTTCTATACCCTTGCAAAAGCAATCTAAAATTTGTCCCATATTTAATTTGTTCACATACTCATTCACATCCATCAGAAGGAGAAAATCCCCGATTCTTACGACAGGTGTGAATCAGGCTTTACGACCAAAATGAAACTAGGCTTCACATGCAGAGGCGCGCAACTTCTCGCGGGGGGGGGGGGGCTGAGATCAATTGCAGTTCAATTGCAGTTCAATTGTCAGTCCCTCTCCATTACTTCTTGTCGGTGCGGTTGACACCATGTGCCAGGAATGTATCGAGATTTAATGTCTACACTTTGATTTAAAAAGTGATGTTATAATTTATGGACTTACAGCTTGGTTTCTTTTTGAGAAAGGAAATAGCCGAGAAAACTACGGTAAACTGTTCACAACATTAACCAGTTATTGAATGAGGTCGAGCAGGATATGAGGAATTATTAAGGCAGAGGTTTGTGTTATTGCCGAAGACGAAGGCTGAGGCAGATAACACAAACCTCTGCCTTAATAATTCCCCATATCCTGCGAGAACTGAATTCAACAATTGTTTTATTATTTTTTGAAAATATTTTAAACTCAGTTTAAACGCGTGCTTTGTAAGTAAGAAGACACAAACTGCTATTAATGGAACAGAAAAAATATTCTTAAAACAATTGTCAGATTATAAGGTCAATCAACATACGACGAAATGAGTCTTAATGTCGTATATTTGTTTTCAATATACGACGAAATGACTCATAATGTCGTATATTTGTTTAATTCAATATACGACGAAATGACTCATAATGTGGTATATTTATTTTAAACCCCAAATTTGGGCAACTACCAAGCGGATATGACGATTTAATCTTTAGCTCTTAACCAATCAAAACTCCTAAAATATTTTCAATAGATAATAATAATGTTTGATGAACCTCATTGTTCACCCAAACGCTTTTACCTGGAGTTGTCGTTCCAGTGTTTCATAGAGTTCAATGGGTCATTTATACGAACACGAATCTCTTTTGTCGGGTATACCCCTAACCTTGGAACCTTTAAATGAAAACGATTCAATCTAATGAAATAGTTGGCATGAATACTTGACGACAATTACCGTCAAATTTTGCATGTTAACAGAAACAGTTTTTTGTTTGATGTTGAAAATGATTCACAACTACGTTACGTAAAGCAAAACTTTTCCTTTTAGTTTACTTCTTTTTAGAATAGTTTTATACAACAGCTAACGAATTTTCCATAATCGTTGTCTACAATCAATATTTTTAGGTAATAAGATGTAATGAAATTCAAGAAGAAAAGACCAGAATGAACGATGCTGAAAGATATGGACCGACAAAAGAAGAAATGTGAATGAGAAAGCAAGCTAGACATTGCTAATACGACAGTATTGGAAGTTATACAAATGTAAGTTAGTAGAGCACAAGATACTTATTGAGAGATCAGAGGATTTAATAAATTCTATTGTTTCTCGTTGAACAAAATCATTGTTTTTCGTTGTGAAAGAAGAAAAAGCAAAACATTGACTTAAAAATTGAGATTGAATGAAAATATTCTAAGATCATATGTTTAAAACAAGGGGATCGAGATGTTTTTATTCTAATTCCCAGGGGGAAAATAATATTTGTATATTTCTCTGTTAATTTGAATCATCAATGCGTTTTTTGGTATTTTAAATTCCCATGGGAATACAGCTTGCTTTGTTTTCATGGTGATACTTAAATTCATGGTGAGACTTAATTTATACGAGAATCCTCTTTGATTATGAATATGATAAGTATCTTGGTGCTTCCGGGTTTTGGTTTGCTTGGTAAAGCAACCTCAGCCTTCGGCTTCAGCAGATAACACAAACCTCTGCCTTAATAATTCCCCATATCCTGCGAGAACTGAATTCAATAATTGTTTTATTATTTTTTGAAAATATGTTAAACTCAGTTTACACGCTCGCTTTGAAAGTAAGAAGACACAAACTGCTATTAATGGAACAGAAAAATATTCTTAAAACAATTGTCAGATTACAAGGAAGTCAATATACGACGAAATGACTCATAATGTCGTATATTTGTTTTCAATATACGACGAAATGAGTCATAATGTCGTATATTTATTTTAAACCCCAAATTTGGGCAACTACCAAGCGGATATGACGATTTAATCTTTAGCTCTTAACCAATCAAAACTCCTAAAATATTTGCAATAAATAATAATAATGTTTGATAAACCTCATTGTTCACCCAAACGCTTTTACCTGGAGTTGTTGTTCCAGTGTTTCATAGAGTTCAATGGGTCATTTATATGAACACGAAGCTCTTTTGTCGGGTATACCCCTAACCTTGGAACCTTTAAATGAAAACGATTCAATCTTATGAAATAGTTGGCATGAATACTTGACGAAAATTACCGTCAAATTTTGCATGTTAACAGAAACAGTTTTTTGTTTGATGTTGAAAATGATTCACAACTACGTTAAGTAAAGCAAAACGTTTCCTTTTTAGTTTACTTCTTTTTAGAACAGTTTTATACAATACATAGTTATATCCATAATCGTTGTCTACAATCAATACTATTAGGTGATAAGACGTAACGAAATTCAAGAAGAAAAGACCAGAATTAACGATGCTGAAAGATATGGCCGACAAAAGAAAAAAACCCACAAGAATGAAAAAGCAAGCTAGACATTGCTAATACGACAGTATTGGAAGTTATACAAATGTAAGTTAGTAGAAAACAAGATACTTATTGAGAGATCAAAGAGGATTTAATAAATTCTATTGTTTCTCGTTGAATAAAATCATTGTTTTTCGTTGTGAAAGAAGAAAAAGCAAAAAATTGACATAAAAATTGAGATTGAATTAAAATATTCTAAGATCATATATGTTTAAAACAAGGGAATCGAGATATTTTTATTCTAATTCCCAGGGGGAAAATAATATTTGTATATTTCTCTGTTAATTTGAATCATCAATGCGTTTTTTGGCATTCTAAATTCCCATGGGAATACTGCTTGCTTTGTTTTCATGGTAATACTTACAGGGTTGGTAGATTTTATGAATAAATAAGCCAAACCGTCATTAGTAACATCAAAATAACAAAGAGAACAAAAGGCAAATACAAAGGCAAACAATGAGCATTGTTAATCTACCAATCTACCAACCCTGAATACTTAGGGGGGTTGATTATATGATCCCCGTTTACCCGGGATTACGTGACGCGTAACATGATTTTGAGGTATTGAAATAAGTCAGTTTACGTTGTAAAAAATGCTTAACCTTGATTGCTTGAGATTTTCGTTTTGTCGAAATATGAAGTAAACAAAATGGTGTATATCGCATTAATTTTTGTTAAATCTATCTTTGTATTGATCAATGCTGAAAGCATTCGAACTTTGGTCGTCTCGTTTCATAAAATGACATTTTTTACGCTTCACTTAATCCCGGGTAAGCGGGACCATATAATCAGCCCTTAAATTCATGGTGAGACTTAATTTATACGAGAATCCTCTTTGAATATGAATATGATAAGTATCTTGGTGCTTCCGGGTTTTTGGTTTGCTTGGTAAGCAGGAACAATGGAACAATAAAACCATTGTTTGTGCTCAGTAAAACCAATTACGGAAGTGGTTTGAGAGCAGCTGCGAGGTACCATGCAAATGAGAAGGCGTTTCGGTTAAATAAGTATGAGAATTGCGGTAAAATTTTAAAATATATTGATTCTTTGAACTATTTAGTAAGAGTAACTGTACTAAACCGTTTAGAATTTACATGTTCCTATAGATAAGCCTCAAATGAAAAAACTCAAGTTGCGTTTCGCGTTTTCAAATTATTCATACTCTTTGCATTCTCATGCTTATTTGACCCAGCCTTAGACATTGGTAAGTATTAGGCTTACATTTACTTCGTACCAGTTAACACAACAAAAAGCCCATGCCCTTTCAGCTAAGGTTTTACGTCTTGAAACTCAATCAAATACTCAGTCTAAGTGGGTTTAAGTAGCTAGAGATAACGTAATTTATCTTTTTATTTTGGTTTTTTTGTTTATAACGTAATTTATTAGCTAAATGTATGGACTGCGAGGGTGTGCGCCGTGTGTAAGTTGCATGGGGTTTAGGTTATTAAAGGAATTAAAATTTTTGAAAGTATGTTTCAACTAAAATCTACGGTCATCACAGCTAAATTATCAGCATTATTAATACATCATTCCAACTCAAATGTTTATTAGTGTGCCTGTCGTAACAAGAAATTTTGAATAAAATTGCCCGTCAAGTTTTGTATGTTAACATGAAAAATTAGGGTTAGAATTAGGGCTTGTATGTTTTAGAAAAAGAATTAAGTTTTGTTTATTTTGAAATTTGTTAATTTCGTGTATTAAGACAAGTAGCTGGCGCTCACCTGTTTGCATATAGATCCTCCTTCAATTTTTCTTTAAGTTTGGCCTAAAATATCCGAAAAAATAACATTCACTACGCATACTTTACCGAAATTTTAATTCTTTTAATTTTCAAATTTGGGTGGCAGTCGGGGTGGTGGTGATGCATGCGGGTTTACCAGCTGTGAGTGACTGTGCGATGGTGAGGAAAGTGAAGGTAACGAATGGAATGCAGGAGTTTAGGACCGAGGAAGACAGCTTAGAACTGAGGCAGGTAGGCAGTTGGTAGGATCAGAGGGGGGAACTTGTCATTTTGGCTTTGGGAATCAAATTTGCATGCTAAGTACTTAAGTCACTAACGTTTGTTGTTTTAATTTGTTAGGTACGCGCGGCTGCTCTCTAGGGAAGATCAACTTAGCAATTGCATTAGCATTTGCAAGGTTGGTCTTCTCTTCGCCGGCTACCCCGGCCAGCTCTCCGAGTGCTACTTCCACCGCAATTAAGTAGAAGTACTTGGACTATATGTACTTGTACTTCTACTTAGGTGGAAGTAGCACTTGGGGAGCTGGCCGGGGTAGGGGGATTTTTTTTATTTAATTTCTCAATTCCCATGGGAATTGAATTTTTAATTAAAAAGGGGTCACATGTAAATTTTGTAAACAATTTATTGAAAAGAATTTGTAAAGATTACAATTTGAATAACAATAAAAAGAGATCAACTATCACACATTGTACTTATTTCAAATAACAATAGAAGAAAACAGAACATGGCAGATGGAGAAAAATTGACATTGCACTTAACACAAATGAATAAACACAAGTGAAAACGCAATGTGAAAAAAATTGGTCTCTTCGAGATAAATTTTTACACTTCAAGATATAAATAATTATGAAACAACTGGAAGTGATTAAGTGATTTTCCCAATTTGAGAGAGAAATCATCTAATACAGACATCACAATGTTTCACAATTACAAAGAAAACATATGGCTCATAGTTGCATTTAGTTCATCAAAGAGATGTTTTTATCAGAGTTTTCCTTTTTTAAAATTTGTGGTGCACGGGAAAAGCCTACTGTTACAATTAGAAAGGTTATCAAGTGTTAATCATGTTTTTTATGATCTAAACAACCCTATTAACATTCTTGTGGGAAGAAACCGGAGTACCCGGAGTTAACCCACGACTTTCAGGAAGTAAAAAGCACTTTTGCCAATAAAAAGATACGATTTAATTGAGGGTTTTTTTTACATCGTTCAGACAAAAAAATACACAAACAAACGACTAATTTTGATGTCTTTCTGGCAGGTAAAGGAAACAAATAGTGAAAATATTTTATTGCAACTGGAAAAACTTTTCCAAATGTTTAAAAATGATGCAGAAATGATCCCTTTTTTATGAAGAAATAGCAAATTGGGAATAGGAAACAATTTGAACTTTTAGAGCCATATACTTTTTCTGATTGTGTTTTTAACCTGAGAGTATCAAATTTATTAGGTATTGCTAACTTTGTTTTTTTGCCTTTATATTAGTCCGAATGATATTGTTTTCTTGAGAAAAAGCTCCCAAATTCTCAAAAAAGATGAAGAGCAATGCCTTGGCCGCCTTGCTATCATTGGAGTGACTCAACAGCGAACCATTTTTTTGGGATTGGTCGTTAGTCAACCAAAGTTTTTAACAATCAAAAATCATCAAAATAACTTTCAATGGAACAAAACACTTCTTTTGGTAGTTTTAATGTTAAAAATCAAACCAAAAGTCAAAATATATAAGATTGGTCTTACATTGAAAAGATAAATCTAGTTGAAAAAAATGTTTTAATGATTGATTGGAAGGTGTCACTGTCAGGTTAAAAACAAATCTCTTTGAAGTATAAATTTATCTTTACTTACTTGATGAAAAGACCATGTTTAAATGCCATGAAAACCTGTTTTCTTATATTATTACTACTTAACTACATTTACAAAGTGGAACTATTTGGAAAGCAAGCTTGAACTGGAGCAAATGAAATGTTTACATAAAAACACAAATTCACCACAACCAGACAATATGAAAAGTATACAGAAATATGTTTTCAAAGTTAAAGAAAATATCTTATAATCATAAAAATCAAACTGTCAAAAAATCATAAAAATCAAATCGAAACTAATTTTTCTCCACCTAATCCAAGACCATTTTATTTGTTAATACAAAAGACTTCATGTTCAGCAAAATAAATTTCTTATGTCAAGAAATAAGTAAGATCTGAAACTGCCTAATACTATTAAAATACTTAACTCAACTTGTAATTATTTTAAGTCTGTATCGTATGCAGATTTCTGTCAGATACAGAACTCTTTGTATCAGTTGGGTATCAATGCCAAACACTTGCAATAAAATCTTAGACTTCCATGCTTCTTGCTCATCTGTGCAAACCTGGGATCACAGTTACCATTTGATTTGATAAAATACTATTGCTTTGGTGAAATAGTAACAAAAAGCTTTCATGTAATATTACCAAATTTCTACTTAAATTCTTATATTCTTATATACTTTCACATATTGCAAAACATAGCCTAAAAAATCTGGTTGCCTAGTTGTATTTTTCCTTTTTTTAACTTTTACCAATCTGCATTGCTCTCAAAATAAAGTACGTTTAACTGCTTCAGTTCAATTCAATTCCAAACATGTTCCACTTTGCAAAAGACCAACAAGCTTTTGACCTTAAGCAGTTCATCTTAAAGGAGGAAAGTTCTGTTACAAAATCACAAAGTCTGTTTTGAAGATAAAGTACAATGAAACAATACCAAGTATTTTTTAACTTTTAGGATTTTCACACTGCAAAGGATTTTCAAATTACGTCAAACAATATTCAAATTATGCTCCAATAACATCTAGGACTGTTGTGATTTTTAAATGAACTTTGCAGACTTTCAAACGAATGCTTAAAGTCGACTTGAAGAAAAGAAGATTGAGATGGCAAGTCTGGAAACAAAATATTTTTTTAAATGCTTTTTCATTGAATTAATCAAAAATTATAATGACTGTTTTTTCATGTTCTTGCAGAAACAAATTTTCTGTGAATAGACTGAGTCTGTGGATAAACTGACTACCGGAAATAAAAATGAAATTTTGGTGTGATATTAAATGTTTTGTTTCTGATAAAACCACCTCAATTCCTTTGTAAACTTAACAAAGTAGTACATTACAAAGTCAAATAATGCCAAACTCAATAAAGGGCACAACCTTTTTTTAAAAAAAAAACATGAACTACAACTGATTCAAGTTGTATTAGTAAACCATTAAAGCCTTTTGCATGTGCTTTTCATATTAAGTACTAGACCAAACAGAAATGTGTTACTGTAGACAAATCACAAGATGTGAAACACAGTTCATCATTATTTGACTTTTTCTGAGATTAAAATGCTTTGAGTACATAAGACTTTCTATGATAAAAAGTTGCATCAAGTGACAATCAAATTACACGAGAATGAAACTGACATTTTTAAGTTATACTGTCCCGTTTGCTGTTGAATGATGAAATAATTGTGACGTTTAAAATTGTCTTTCTTGTCATATTTTTGGTGATGGGTAAAAATATTTTTTCAAAACATAAACATAGCCAGTAATTCTGGAAAATCATATATGCTACTCAAAGCATTTCAATTTGAAATAAAACATAAAGATATCAAGACCTTCTATGCACTTTTCATCAACAGTGTTCACTTGCGGACCCACTGGATAAGCATTCATCGAGCTTTCAAAGCGCTGTAGATCTAAAAAATGTCAAAATATATGATAAAACCCTTGATCAGACATGATTGAATTAGAGCATATATACATTATTGAGCTTGGCCTTGCCAGAGAAAGGCCCAGGGGCCTGTCCCCCCTGACTGGATTGCTGCCCTCAAGAAAACTGCCAATCTAATACCGAATCTAATACTAAAACAGGTCTGCCCTGGGTTTTTGGGACTCCCTTGAGAGGAGATCCTGGCTATGCCCCTGGTTCCAAGGGCAGGGTCATTTCAACAATACATACTAACAGCTGTCTTCCCATATTACCTAAGCCACACAGTCAAATTTCCCTGTGGGAAGAACCAGAGTACCTGGAGAAGTTTCTTATTATCAGAATCCACTATTAAATTTAAGTTACATGGTTTTGTCAGATTAATGGATGGGATAGGAAATAATTATGTTTAATTTGCAACATTACAGCTGAAAAACCACAATTTCATTGGGCTTTTATGCAGTCCTAATTAGTTGTCTTACTGGTACTAACAAACAAAAAACTAGCAGTAGATTTCATTTAAACTGGGGGTTATATTTGGGAATGATAGGGAACCAAATCTGACCATAGGGAACACCCAATATGATTTTCACACGTGCAAAATATTTGCTTTGTATGCTCAAATATTTCGCTAAATCCACCCTGATTGTCCACACAATTCCTCTATATTATACAACTAGATATTCTTCTACAGCTACTGATAGAAAAGAAAGCATATTACCATGAAATAAAGGCTGGATTGCTTCGAATATCTTGAAGATTTTCTGCACGCCATTCTAGACAAAATTGTTGAACTTGCAATTGGCGCTTTCCGAGCTGCCGACGAGCCAATACGACGAGCAAGCACGCCAGCAAGTCGACGAAGCCCGAGCAACTAAAGAGAAAAAAGCCCAAGGGCGACGGAAGGGGGGTGGGGGTAAGTGCCTGGTGGTGAAACGAATGGTAAATGGTCCTTAATTGGGTCTCATCCAGGGCAGTATTTTGATTTTCTTTCACTGAATCTATGAATTGTCCACTGTGTGATTGTCCAATGAACTACAAGGACAAATAGTTTACGAGGCTGTTATTTTTAATTTCAAAGTAGTTCCCTCAAAGGTAATGCTTAAAAATATTTTCTGTCTCAATGGGTATCGATAACCATCGATTTCAAGACGAATGTAATGAAACAAAAACATGCATCGAAATGCTACCCCTGATTTCCTTCCTATATCAAACGAACTACAGTGCTAAAAAATTCTGCCATTATTATTTCTTTATCACACAATCGCTTGTATACACCACGTGTTTTTATTTGTGCAACTATATGTACTTCTATATACAAACATTCATTGTTACAGAGCCCAACACATACTCGTTACTATGAACTGCGGTAAAAGAAAGCAAATGAAGCCCAGCAACTTAGAGAGAAGGAAACGTTTTTCATTTTGTGTGATCTTGCAGAATGATATAATTTTTTCAGGATGTTTCTAACTTTTGACTTAAATGGTAAGAGATCAGTTATTCTTTTTTTACCCCACCATTTTCTCATTTTGAAGAGATATGACAATACATTTACATTTTGGCTTATCGAAACCTTTGAAATATCTAATCTAATAATGAGTTTTTGACAACATGCTCTTTTCTTGAAATACTACACGAAAAAAAATGACAAAGACGCTAGGCCTCTGCCATCTTGGATATTTCAAAAGATCAATGACGCTACAACAGGGTAAAGTTGTCTTCCTAAAGAAGCAAGTGGCAAGCATGCTTAACATTTGTATGTTTATACAGGGTGTCCCAAAAAAAGCGTAGTTCTGCATTCAAGTTTAAATTTTAAAAGAATATTGAGCAATGAAATTATAGTGTTTATTCTCGTTTAAAAGTGTATTCATTCAGCTTTCTTTGGATAGGTTGTCTATGAAATTTGAGCGAGTAAGTCACAAATAATGGTAGATTAACCGATCGCGACTGGAAGTTTTTAAAATTGAGATAACGCTTTGATTACATCACATGTTCACAATGTTTATTCAAAGTGGCTATCTGGTTTCGTATCTGGAAGCTGAACATTCGTCTCATTTTTTATTATTTTTCGTGGTTTTTTGATCTTCTGTGATAAAAGTGTGTTTGAGGCAGCGTACAGCAAATTTTGTCTTCAAGACAGCTCAAAACAAAGTACCAATCACTGTCTCATGCATTAAGTCCTAAATTGTGGTGAATGCATTTAATTGCAATTAGATCATTTTAATTTCAATCAAGGGAATCTCAACCCGAAGAAAACATTCATTTTCTTTATCGATAATTTTTGTTATTCTCTTAATTAGTATAAAATCATTATCCACAAGGAGAATTATTTTTGCTGCGGAACATTAAGTGGACATTGGACAACCTCAAACTACCCATGTGGCACCAAATTATGTCCTTTTTTGGAGCATCTCAAAATGACCACTTGCACTAAAATTGTTCCTGTGATCTTATTACTGGCTTCAAGTAGAAAAGGAATACCTGGTTCGAAAGGCAAATGAACAAGCCATAAAACAAAAAAATAGCCACTTTTTATATGACCAAGTTTTCTTGACCTGTACTTCTAAGAAAACTGCAACGTGTTCAACAAAACTTTACTGAGATTTACGGTAGACCAAATTATAAAACAAGATGGCGGACTGGTAGTGTTATTTGTCCTTCAGTATTGAAACAATAATATTTGTCCTTCAACTACAAAGCACGCTACCAAAAACTTAACAGACATTGCAAATACTCCAAGGAGTCTTATCGATAAGCCACAACATCTTCAGCAAATGAGATTAAGTACTTGCCTAACTTTTGGGTTTCATTTCCTTTTATTTCCGAGTAACTGTAAACGTTTAAGTGAACATGTTTTTTTTTACATTTCAATGGTGGGGGGGTGGGATAAAACACCGTTTTTAAGGGAAAGTGGTCGGTAAATTTTTTACCCCACCATTTTCTCTTTAGCTCCACCCAGCCATTAGGTAAATAATTGGCACCTGAGAAATGAGTCATTTAGCTATCATTAAACAACAATCCTGGTCAAAAGTGTTGGGACACTTGAACATTTACAGGCGTTAACTTAATCCCTAGCGCCCCCTCTCCACCCCCACCTCGTTCAATGTTGAAAATTGAGCAAAACGTTGTCTGCATCATTCCAATTTCAACATTGATTGGGGGAGGGAAGGGGGCGGGCGGGGGGGGGGGGTGATAACGAAATTTTGCATGAAATCAAGTCTGTTTCAAGTAAATGATAAAAAATTTATGAAAAAGTTGTGATGTCCCAAGGACTTTTGGCCAGGATTGAGGGTTAAGTTAATGCTGTATCCTTGGTGGTGATGTGTGTTTCCATGCACTTCTGAGCTCTAAACCTTGGGGGCTGGATGCACGAAAGCTAAATACGCTATCCAACGATCACTGATTGTTTAATTGCCACAGAAAGGCATAAGAAAACAATGGCGGATGTTTTTTAAAATTTTTAAAACGAGAACAAATCAACAACAAGACGTTTATAGCATTCCTAAATTGGGATTAGGTTCAGGGTAAGGTTAGGGTGAGCCTTGGGAACGATATAAATGTTAGGTTGTTGATTCGTTCTCGTTTTAAGAATCTTGAAAAACAGCCGCCATCTTGAAAACCTATCTGTCGTCTATCCCCTTTAGCCATGACCAAAAGGTGTCTTTAACTCGAATATGGTGAACTTTAATATGGGTTTTATCAGTTTGAGGCAATCACTATTTGGGGGATATAAACTAGTACCTTTTTTAACCAACATGCGTAATCTAGATACAGTTTTTAGACATCCTATAGTTCTAATTACGTTTTCTTTTGTTCTTTGCTATCCTCGTCACTTTCACCACGCTTGTGTTGCGCTTCGGCTAACTTTGCAGCGGCAACAAGTCGACGGACCGACTGCCTTGTGGTCCTCTGCTTACCACCGACTACTTCCTTTACGATGCTGTTAATTTTCTCAGCAAATTTTTCCTCGTCGGATATCGCTCCAAGCGTACAGCTGGAGTCTGACTGGTCCGATTGATCATCTGCAACTTTGGTGATCCGTCCAGCGCCAATCGGCTCCTCCTTCTCAGACGAACTGGATGTGAGCGAAGACACAACCGTACTAGGCGCACGTTTTGCTGTACTTGACGAGAGAGTGGACTGCACGCTGACCTGTGTTGTTGTACTTTGAATATTTTGCGTCGTTGGAGTTTGCGCACCGGTTTTGGTGAGATTTTGCACACTTGATTTCGCAGACGCCGGTACTTGAATAAAGTGCGTGGCTGGTTTTGAAATCGACTGTGAACTTGACTTGCCGATGGACATGACGTTTGACTTTACGGTAACTTGCGGTGCAGAAGGTTTGGCAGATTGCTCTGGTTTTGCAGTAGCCTGCGCGGTAATTTGGACTGACTGCGTTGAAGGTTTCTGGAGTGACTTCGTGCTTGATTTTTCAGCACTTACTGAAGCAGAACGCGCACTTGAAGATACTTGCGTGGCAGACTGAACAGGCTGGGCAGTTGATTTTGTCGCGATACTACTAGTAGTCAACGTCACGGTTTGAGTCATTGACTTTGTCGAGGTTCGTGTGGTGGGCGTGGTTGCAGCAATCGAGCTTGGTTTTGGATTGACCGAGGACGTGACAGTTGAAGTAGACGAGTGAGAAGTAGTTACTTTAGAGGCGCTCTGCGCACTAGATCCTTGAAGAGGACCAGTTGAAGACTGCGCAACGTTTCTGGGTTTACTTTGCACCGTTGCGTTGCCCGGTTGAGTCAATGATTGTAATGTCTTCATTTGTGCCGCTCCTATTTGGCCTCCAGTCAAGTTTTGAATCGTTTTCAGTCTTGCTTTCAAACGTTCTAAGTTTATATGGGTCGTCAACCCCTCCGAGGGAAGGGGCCTGGACACAACAGTGACGTTTTTCGACTGCGTGGAAGGGTTATACGTCACCGTGCGCTTCACGCCGACTTGAATGGTGCGCGTCGCAGATTGAGGTGACGGGGACTTCCTCGCGAGATTCGTGGATGACTGCGTGGGACCCGCGTGAGTAACACGAACTGTAGTTGGTTTACCAGCTGTACTAGACATGGTTGTTTGAGGCTTCGTACTAGCGGCCGTACTCACACGTGTACCTTGGGGTATCGCTTTCGGTGGCTGAGTGGTTAAAGACGGCTTGCCGGGGGCGGACGGGGGCACGTTTGTCTGTTTGCTGCTGCCCGCTGACAATTGTTCTTGTTGCATTGGAAATTGAGCCTGACCGCTGACCACGGCTGATTTAGGTACGCTGACGACACTCTTAGAAACAACGACTGGTTTAGAGGATGTAGTCATAGCTGCTTGGGAAACAGTAACTGTAGTCGTTGGAAGAGTCGTCGGCGGTGACGTACGAGCTGATGACGTCACAACTGCTGACGTAATTGGTTTCGCAGGGACCAAAGTTTGCTCCGTGGAGTTTGCCGCGGTTACTTTGACAGGGGCGGAGGTCTTACTGGGATGCCGGGCAGTTACAATAGCCGTCTTGTACTGGAGTGTAGCCTGTGCTTCGGATGATTTCGGTGGGGCGGTAAATTTTATACCACCATCCGTGCTGGGATTCACTACAATCTTCAGATGATGCGTGTTACCAGAAGCTCCCATAGTTGTTATCCCGGAGGTGCTTACTCCTGGGGTAGAAGACCCGGTTACGGCGCCAGTAAATACGAATGATCTTCCACCCAAAGAGCCTTGCTTGATCACTGCAGATACTGGAACATTGACACCAGATACCGGAATATTAACACCGGATAAGCGGACACCAGGTATGCTAACCCGAGATACCGGCACGCCGGTGAGTGGAACACCCACAGCAGATATAGGAACACTGACACTGGAGAGGGGAACACCTTGAAGAATCCCGCTAGGAATGGTGGGGTGTGCGGCCCGTAAGGGCGCAATGGGAATACTTCCGGTTGGCCGAACTGCCGGCACACCTGAGTCTTGAGCAGTCGTGCTAGTTCCTGAAATAACAACAGCCGGTTTACTCATGGCAGTCTTTTTGACAGTTTTCACGGCTTTTGGTTTCTTCGTCACATTTCTCTCGCCATTAGCGGCCTTTGGGGTCCGTCCGCGCGATTTCTTCGGGGCGGGCGTCGAAGCCGTGCCGTTTCCGGTCGGACGTTTCCGATACTCGGCTTTCGGCTTCTTACGTCGATTTTCGACGTCGTCAAAATCGAAATAGTCTAACCTCGGATGCGAGTCGTCGTTCATATTGGAAACGGCTTGGTTCAAGAATTCACCAATGTCATCCTGTACATGAAAGAGAGAATGTAGTGACTTTTTAGTACCTGTTCAAAAGAGGAAGTGCAAAGCCCTGTCAATTCACCGCGGCAAACAAGAGGGCGGCATGTCGATTTTACCAGAATGCATTGCGTAAGTATAGCTGGGAAAAGATGACAAAAGCAAAGCTAACGGTCTCAAGTTTTAACGCAAGTCAGAAAATAGCCTCTTGTCTTTAAAATAACCTAATTTGCCTTTTTAAACGCTTTCAGACCGCAATGCATTCTGGTAAAATCAACATCCGCCATCTTTTTTTGCTACGGTGAATTTCGACCAACCTGATGATGCGAGCTTTTCCTGTTTTGACTGATAATATTAGTCATTTCGCATCCTCGTTTGATTCAGGCATAAGAGAGAGACAAAACTCCGAAAGAATCTCAGCTAATGAGAAACATTCGGCAAACTCATTATGATCTTATAGGTAGAAATTCTCAAACCAATTTCCTCCTTCTAGCACCGAAAAGAGAGTTTCTTGGAAAGAGTTTTAATTATAGAGATGCTGGACAGTGGAAAAGTCTTCTGTTAGATATATCACGTTGTATGGGTTACACAAGACAATGATTGTAAAAATATTATCTTATTTCCAGTAGTTTGTAAATAGTTTTAATTATTTAACCCCCCCCCCCTCCCTCCCAAGTGCAAGTTGTGCTAATTGCATTGAATCAACAAATAGAATATTTTACAGAGGTTATTGTACATGTTTCGTCGAAATTCTCGGCCAAAAATATTAGTAACTCTCTTGTGGTCTTTATATGGCAATGACCTTGTTCCCCTATTGACGCCCAAAGTGTACGACTTACCATAATTCGCCTGTCCACTACAGATTGGGTGACGCCTTCTTTTTTCTTTTTAGCGCTCGTCAGACGAAGCTATACAAAGATTCCGCATGTTTAGGCTTTTTTCAGTTCGGTAGTTTTGTCGATAGAGATGTGCAGCCAATTTCAAGACGTAATGACCGGCTGATATTATTCATAGTTGATTTAATTAACTTGGATGTATACTGCCTACAGTTGCTGACCAACGCGAACAGGGGTGCGATATAAGATAGATCTTAATAAGTTCCTATAGGCCTCTATATGCTCTAATAATACTCCAAATTGTGCTCATTAGACTTTACCATAATATTTAGGTTGCATGTAATTATTTATGATATTAGTAGTAATTCTGTAACTCTGTAATTTTGTTTGTAGTCAGGGCTCCGTTTAAACCAACTATGCTGAATCGGACATTATCATCATCCTCTCGACCCCCCACCTAATAAATCCATCACTGAGGCTACTATAACCTCTCAAGAAGTTATGTAACTGATGTACATGTACTATCAACTGTATTTCTACTTCTTATTAGTATTTCTACTTACTACTAGCGAGTCGACTTGATCCTGAAAGATTCGCCATGTTAAACGTTTAAAATAACTTTTCAATTTTACAATACCTGGCCGTCTGCACCTCCAATCACGAGCAAACTGGTGTCCGTCAGCAGTTTTGTACGAAACTCCTAAAAATCATGGAGAAAACTATGAATAAATACGTGACTAATAACCAATGTAAGTAATAAGTCTAATTAATATAAATTAATCCAATATGAAAATAATATTCCTATCGAAATCGATACAATTGGACGAATATTGTGAAGCAATATTATTCACTTGATACAAACCTCGATATCCGGCAACGAACATGAAGTGGAGAACCAAAGACGAACATGGTTGGCGTTTTACTATCAAGGAACGGATCACCGGTGCCCTGAGAAATTCACACAACACAAAAATTAATGCCGGTTTTTTCCACTTCAACCATATCGTAGCGAAACGTAACGTATATATTTCATTGTTTTGTGAACACTCGGGCAGAACAAATGATATAGACACAAAAGGATACGCTACGTTTCTCTACGATACGGTAAAACGCGCTTAAGATTGAAGGAATATTGAACCGATATTTAAGTAAATAAATAAATGTAGCAATGCATTACAGTCTGCCAACAGGACTCATGCAGTCGCGCTGAACTGAAGACAAACCATGCTGGCATAAAATGAAATACAGATTTTACGAAGGTGCAACTTTGTTTAAAAGTTTGCCAACTTTGCCAATACGCATTGTTTTGCCTTTCTTGGGATTTAAACATTTTCAAAGCACAATTAAAAACATCTATTTCGCCGTCATATCTAGACGAAAGCTGCTAATGTTTACACAGACACTAGTCAACAATGACAAATTTTTGTTAAACCTACAGTTATTGCTCAAAACACCTGCTGATCTGCTTACTCAACTATGCCAATCCATTTCCCTGATTTTGAGTTTATATGCATTTTCTACTCGACAGTACTATTTGCAAGTGTGCAAAGACCTTAGAAGATGCAAGTCAGAATTTTTAACAATGAAAGAATGACTAACCAAAAAAGCTATGGGTATCACTTTAGCAATACATGAAACTACATTTCACACTTGTATTCAAACTTTTGAAGTAACTGTATCCTTTTGACTGCATTTCAATCACTTCAAACACTGTATAACGCTTCCCTCTACCTCCCTTGAAAAGACAGTCTGCCATACGCTTACCCCTCGTATTCCCTCCACTCCCAGCAGAGGAAAACCAAGGCAGACAACTGCACAGACAGATTCCTTTAGAGACACCTGAGAGACACCATATTATTATCGATGGCATTTTTAACATGTCATTCATCTTTTGACAAAACAAAGCTTAAAATTTGAAGGCTAGAAAAATTACAACAAAAAATGTAACTAAAATGAATGGTTACACAAAAACGTACTTGAAAGGATACCAAAGCACCAGTCGCCCAACCAATGAGAACAACTGGACGGTTGGGAAAGTGATTTTTCAACTAAAAGAAAGCAAGCATGTTCAGCTTAAAAACAATTGACATCATGTACAGTATGGTGGAAGACAGGAGGCAGGGAACTTGGGAGCTGATTCCCTCAATGCAAAACACTACATTATTTCATTGAGGTACAAATCTAGTTTTACCGGATACCTGCACGGTGGAAGTTTGTCAGCAAGTTACACGAAGCCTGTCCAGCCACTTCATCAAGTCACATCAAGTCTGTGGAAAACAAACTTGATATAACTTGATATTTGTAGACTTGTTGCAAGTTAATAAGCACGCAAAAGGTACAGGTTCTCTCACTACCTAAACCAATCATGTGAAAATTAAACGACCGACGAAGAGCCTTTGTCTCGAATATCTCTATTTCTTTATCTCAATTTTTTTTGGTAGCAAAACTTAACAGTGCTGCCTGGGTACACTAGCAACGTTAGTTCGAGAGTTGTTGAAACAACTCACATCAAACCTTTGGATAAAATTTCTTGACAATTAACTCGCATCAAACCTGCTGATAACTTGCAGCAGGCTTGTTGTCATCAAGTCGAAACAAGCCAAACGCACCCTCATATCATCGCGTTGATGACTGCAATTTGCAAAACAATAAGCCTACAGCAGATCTGCCGCAACTTGCGCATTACTGGCTGCATAGGATGGGACAAAAGATGGATTATGAATGAATCTAGTCACCTCAAGTACTTTTGCTTGCACAGCACCGATCATGTGATCAAGGCACTGACCAATAGAAACGCCTCTGCCACTATTACTGAGATGCATGGTGACTGGAATCACTTTCCCAAAGTGCGAAAGATGATGGTGCCAGAAACGGGACCTTTTGGTCGAGTTACCGGTAGCACTGGTCGTTGGTCCACTTGGTACAATCAACAGCAACGGGGTACCGGTAATTTTCCGCTGTTACAAGAACAAAAATAACAAAAGTAATTACTGGTTAAATGGATCTCAACTCATACAATAACAGTTATTTGAAAGTTTTCTTAAATCTTTTTGATAGACTGCTGGCGACTGCAAAATCTAGGACTTGGTAAACCATTAGCCTCAATACAGTGGTAGCTTATTTTTCTGCTCTTGCTGCAATGCCACATATATAAAGGTAAAAAACCCCTTAGTTTGTAAACTTACAGGTCTCTGAAATGATGTGAGGGCGACGGTTGCCTCCCACGGTCGTTTCATCAATGCTGTTAAATTGTCAGTCGCGCCAGAAGAGACACGACGATTCGTTGTTCCACCAGCAATCATCTTGTCAACTAAATAACACAAAATAACACTAAATTGCACAAAATAACAAATGAATGTACTAATCCAGGAGGTTTGCAGGGGGTTTGCAGACAGAAGAGTGAGTTCATGTTTGAACTGCAGCTGGTCTGAAGTGGCTGCCCGCTACACGTAGTTGAGACAGAAGATATTGTTTGAAATGAAAAGAGCGAGTTCTGGTCATCGTATACAACTATCACTATAATGTGTGTAATGTTTACAGTATACGTCGCAGTTGTACAATAATTTATTGAATATAATTAACTAGCTATTTAAACACCCATACATAATGAGGTGCATGCATATTACGTAAAAGTCAGCATATTACAATGTGTAGTCTTTCTTGCAATATGAAATGTCGTTTTCAGTCACTTTTTCGTAATTCTCAAGTTTTGAGTTGAAAGGTAATTTCTGCCCGCCGTGAATTACACTAAAACAACTTTATTTGCACTGTGAATATTGTTTTGCCAAAAAGATTGAGTTTCAAAAGTTCAGTTCCAGATTGAGCCATTCTACAGTCTTGAATTTCCCTAAAAAACACTTGAAATAATCAAGTTTCACAAAGTAATGCGAACTTCCCCAAAAAGGTCCTTCACTTGAGTCGTCAAATTTTGTTTTACTATTTCAGGCAGTGAGAGAACCTGTTAGAAAGTTCAGTGTGCCAAACACAAGGCAAACAATGCTTTAATTCCCAACCTTTGACCGTAGCGTTTGCACAATATCCAAGTAGCATGCCAACAATGGAATACTCAAACCATCCACCATTGAACTGTGCAGCCAAGACGTCAGCTTTGTATCCTACATTACGACATGCAAATATGTAAAAAAAACATTAAATATACCACTAAATTGATCTTCAGCAAGCAATCCAGATCAGTTTGGGCCTAAAATACTACGAACAGGAAAAAATACAGGGGCACTTGGTGTTAACTTAAGTTCCTTTTCAGGCACTTAAAGAAGTCACAGCTTTAATATAGGAAAAAAACATACTCCAAAGAATAACATCTTGTAAACTAAAAAATTTGAGCTTCTAAAACAAGACAACAATTTTGTGGTGATATTTCGACTCTATTGTCCACAACTTTGACAATGACTTTGAATATCGAAATATCACCACAAAATTCATTGTTGTCTTGTTTTAAAAGCTCAAATCTTGAGTTTACTTTAAAGTATGTTTTTTCTCATATTTTATTAAACTGCCTGCTGGTAATGGGTTCTAACTGCTTTAAAAAATTCTTAGTATGCTGGTTTTATCGCCATTTTAATAATGCTAATACAGATATTTATTAATGTGTGTCTTGTGTGATGCTATTTCTCTCTGATATACTGTATGTACTGTACCCTTTACTTCAAGAATTTTATACTTGTAAACAAATTGAATTTGATATTTACCCACTCAATTCTGCTCAAAATTTGCCTCACTCTTTTTGTGGCCTTATCAACAGCAATTCTTCTGAGGATTGGTTCATTAGTAGTCTAAAATATAATACCACACTTCTATAAGTAAAAAACTCCCAACAGAAATAGTTATTTACAAGTCTTTGTATCATTTCAAATCCTATGCAATCCCATGCAATTGGGTTTTAAAATAATAAAAATCAATAAAACATGCATCAAAATGTGAGATAACATGACAGTTGCAGTTACAGAACCATCAGGTTTTGCATCTAAATGGCGTTGAACGTTACAAACGTAAGAAAACAACGCGAAAATGTTTGCGCTTAGTGATTGGATGCAAATTGCAGTAGCACAGCTAGACTTTCTCAAAGTCCGTATTTATTTCCCGCCACCCTGAGAAATACGGACTTTTCAAACTTGCAGCGCGCCAAATTTACTGACCCAGAAATGGGTCAGTGACATATCAACCAATCAGCGTCTGATATGCATTTTGGGGGGGGGGAAGTTTGTTACTTTGTTTACTGTAATTGACTAATTGTTTTTTAAAATAAATTTACAATTTAAATACTAAACTGAGAGATTCGAAGTATACTTTATAGGTTTGCTTTTATATCAAATTTCGTAATGGAAAGGTCTGTTAGTGATGCTATCAAACATGGTATGAACAAACTTGGCTACCAGAATATTCGGGAAAATCAACGACATGCGGTCGAAGCTGGGAAAGATGTATTTTTGTGCTCGCCAACGGGATCTGGAAAAAGTTTCGTATTTGAGATTGCGCATTTTGTTCTCGATTATAAAAAGCATGGTCAGAGGAATAAAACTGAGACTGCTTGCCTCGTGGTTGTTCCACTCGTATCGTTGATGATGGATCAAGTTAAAGGTTTACGTCAAAGAGGAATATCCGCGGGTTATTTGGGAGCAGATAGCACGCCAGAACAAGTGAGAGATGTTGTAAACGGTCAGTACCGCTTGGTGTTTGCTAGTCCGGAGTCGTTGCTTAAATCACAGCGATGGATTTTTCGTGGAAATCTTCGTCGCATACTCGACGCCGTGTTTATTGACGAAAGTCACTGTGTTGCCAAATGGTAAAGTTGATTAGACTTTATGTCTCACAATAAGTTTACATATGTTAAGTTAGAATTTAAAATACAAGATATTAAAAGATAACATTTTGTTTCTGCAATATTTTGTTCCGAAATGTCACATTAACCAATACACCAACGTGACCTTGTATTTGAGTGTGTGACTTCAAATTCCACCATGGTCAAGCAATTTTTTTCTTTTCCCACTCTATATATATATCAAATAAGCTAATAAAAGGGCAAATACATTGGTAATTCCCACATATGCCCAGGGTAGGGGAGCAGGGGCTTAGATTGACTGCTGCATAAAGTATATACTGTGCAAACATTTTAGATTAGCTCAAAGTACAGTAGAACATCTTTATCTAATCTTCTTTAATTAGTTCAATGATAAGGGGTTGAACTTTAGTATTCCATAGAGAACAGATTTTATACAAACATTTTAATACGAGTTAACTTTCACATCAATTCAATTAGTTTTCAATATGTATTGATAGGGGGCAAAGTAAAGGAGCAGTAAAGGCATTTAGGGAAGATTATGGAAAGCTTAGTGAATTAAGGTCTTTGGTAAGAAGAGATGTACCATTTGTTGCAATGACAGCTACAGCAACTCAGGAAACAAGAAATGTCATTATTCGTGATCTTTCTTTGACAGAACCTGTTTTGCTTCTGGCTGATGTTAATCGCCCAAACATACGATATAGCTTGGTAGAAGTTGATCACAAATCCTTGTACATTCACTTCAAATGGATAATAGATGAGTTGGAATCAAAAGTTTTGTAGACGAAAAGAGCATGTTAAAGAACTATATGAACTTTTCCATAATAGTCTTGGTATAAAATCCTATAACCGTCCAAATGGAAATGAAACACTTGATGATTGGTGTCGACTTTTTGCTATGTATCATAAAAAGACCCATGATTTGGTTAAAGAAACTGTTGAAAATGAATTTTGCAAAGCAGATGGTGTAGTACGTGTGGTTTTTTGCACAATTGCTTTTGGAATGGGAATCAACGTAAAAGGTGCAGACACAGTTATTCATTTGGGGCCATCTGGTAGTTTAGAAGACTATCATCAAGAGTCTGGTCGCATTGGAAGGGACTCTGAAACTATGAGTCATGCTATTCTTTTCAAGTATAAAGGTAGCACATGTAGCAGAAATATCTCAAAGCCCATGAAGAATTATGTAAAGAATGTATCACAGTGCCGGAGGGTTCTTCTGAACAACTCCTTTTCTCATAATCCAGTGCCAAATAATATTCTCCATACTTGCTGTGATATTTGTGCCACTAAATGCAAATGTTTGTGTAAGTGTGAAACCGATGTGTGTGACTGTGACACCAAATGCACGGAAGCAAACAATCT